>CM067221.1:64835413-65166698 GCA_034190945.1 Octodonta nipae
AATTAATTGGTATTTGCTGGTGTGAACGCACTAAGTTCTTTGTTAATATTGGGTTTATTTAGAGGGAAAATATTTCGTTTATGATTATAAGATATTATTTTACCTTGACTAATTGTAATTGTAAAGGGCAATTACCCTCTAATAAATTATGTAACCGAATACTTGTTATTAAATCAACTAATGAAACAAATGAATTCTTGTACTTTTGCTAGAGGTAAATGTTTCTTATTCAATCGACTATTTGTGTTCGCCTAACCTTACTTTTGCCCCAAATTATATATATTATATACAGCAAACATAACAAAGGTTTCGTACCTATACGGAAAGTTAAAGAAAGTTAATAAAGTGAAATCAAATAAGATAAGTCTATCGCTGGCAATAGAGATTAAGATTTCGTCATGAATACGTGGGTATTATTTCTGCGAAGGTAAGTTATATACCAGTCAAGAGGGATCCTGGTATATTTTAAACTTCTCTACTAGTGATAACAGATGACTAGGGGGGTTGAGATAACACTCCATACAGATGACTAGTAGTAATAGACGATGTGGCAGGGCGAGTGACCGCTAATTTTAAATAGGACCCTATGGCAAGTGACAGCTCACTTTTTCTCTTCTTAAGGCAATGCCTTTATATTGTCCTGATCTGTTAGATCTTATTGACTAGCCTATAGTGGGTTAATCTTGTATAATATATTATAACATGCATAGTACGTACAGACGGGCTAGGCAGCCTGTGACTTCCGGTTTTTCACTACCACTATTCTCTCGTTGAGTGTCTATTATTACTTTCAAAGTGTCTTTATGGGGAAGACGTATCCAATGAAATTTCCAAAAACTTTTTTTGAATTTTATCTTTTGCTTAAATCCTAACCTTAAGACTAACACATGCACACATGCGGCCACCACTCCTTCTTGACCGGAAGTCTCGATAGCTCATTTGACAGGTTATCACAATACCTCTCAGCCACATTGATTTTGTTAGGGTTTTGGGCAATTTTCGAGGATAAATTAAATAAATACTAAAATTATCATTTTAAATTAAACAAAATCTTACAGCAAGTGTTCGAAATGTGCCTGGTCTACTTGTTGACATAAATTCATCCTATGAGTAAATTCTTGTCCAAAATTGGTTTAGGATGGTTTTTAGGATCTCGGATCACGAATCTGAGGTCAGATTTGCAAACTTCACAATCGAGGATCTAAGATGGTGACTGAAAACTTAAAAAATTAACCGTTTTGCACCAAATTTCTTGTAGGGGTGTTTTGGGTTCGCTGATCACGAATCTGATAGACATAATTCAAGATGAATGAAATGAATTCTACAAATCTGACCTCGGATTCGTGATCAAAGACCTAAAACCAGCCTAAATCAATTTGGCGTAATGGGTAATTGTTTTCAAAATTTAATTTTAATGGTTTCTATATCATTATCTGTAAAAAATAATCTAGTTTTAAAAAATAAGATGTCCAAAGATTGGCAAAAAAGACTTTTTAAAAAGAGATATCCCGCTTAGAGGTTGAAACTGCTGGCTGACATAGTGTAAATATAAATTACGTTTTTGTTTAGTCTTTTTCTTTTAAAGATATTTTAAAATATTGGATGGCTAATTTTGAAATGAAAGCCCTGTATATATAGGGCCATAATATATAAAAATCATATTTGGCTTAATACCCTTTGATGTTTCGCCAAAATTATATTTGGCCAAATATGATTATGGTGAAACGTCAGGAGACTTTTCAACAGAATACAACAGACCAACGCCTGTACACGGGAAAGAATTATCACTCATATGTATATATATGAACTATGTCTAAATGCATTAAATACTTGATATTTGAACGCCTGCTTTGGAGCCATTATTAGGACACAAAAAAATTACGAAGAGTTTCAGAGTCTAGATCGAACTTGGGATCTCAATCTACTGCCCAAGAGTTACTAGGTAACTGACCTGAGAGTGAATCTGCTCTGCTCTGATATGGTATTAAAAACTAGTGAAGATACTGGTCCCAGTCTCTTTGATGGTCAGAGACTAGAATTCCATCGGATTGCGGGTGTAATGCTGTCAAGGTGTTTTATTGATCTTCAGTAGTTTGCAGACGTCTTGGCAAAGAGTAGATTTGAAAATTATACTGTGGTCTGAGTGCAACTCCAAGGGAACACCATAATGGCTGATCCATTCCTTGACAAAGAAATCATCAACGATCAAGGCTTCTTGATTCAACAAAGCGTACGCTTCTGCCCATTTACTGAAATAGTATATTACCACCACAAGGTTCTTATTTCCGGAGTTAAATTCAGGGAATGGACCGGCAACATACATACATCTCGTTTTTAGTAGAAATTGGGTTCTAGACAATATCTAAAATATATGTCTCTATATGCGGCACCTCACAAAGTTATTTATAAAAAATAATAGTTTTTGCTCTATAATGTATTGGCGATAGGTTGTAGAGAAAAGTTTCTTAAACAAGCAAATGTTCTACAAAGGATGCTATTAGAATTGCTACTATTTCAAATGGACAGCCATGTTTTATTGATTCATGGGAGCGTTTGCTCGCTTTTGAGGACAATTATTTTCTGCACAAACGGAAACATTTTCAGCACCAATCCTTGACATCTGCTTGGCAGTTCACCCAAGAGAAGCGTTCTCTTAACTTCCTCAGGATTTTTGTCACTCCAAGATCTCCTCAAGTTGTAGCATCATTTAGCTCTTACAATTTATTGTCTGTCTTCGTCTTTCTCTAGGGTTTCCACCAGGCGCTTCAGAAGTCCATTCTACACGATGAGGGAGTTCCACTGACACTGGCTTCATAGTGGGTGAAGTTCGGAAAATCTCCTGCCATAGGCTTGCGGTTTTCGTATTTCCACCGGAAGGGATCTAATTCTGGACATTTTGGATTTTCTTAGATTACCAATGGTCATCGACGGCGGTAGTTCTAAAGAGAATAGTCCCTTTTTCTTCAGCGCGCTGACAATGTTTGCAATCATCAGGGCGTGGCATCCTCGATAAGGCGTCAGGATTCTTATGGCTTGTACCATTCTTTTTAAATCTTCTTCTAAGGTTTTAGAATTTCTTAGTAACTGAGCCTCTAAGGATTCTTTTAAGGTTTTAGAATTTTCTATTAATTTGTCTTCTAAGGTTTTAGAGTTTTCTTGCAATTTATGTAGCTTAGCTTCTAAAAACTAGAATTTTCTAGCAACTTGTCTTCTAGGGTTTTAGAATTTTGTAAAGTTTCTTTTAAGTTCTCTTACATTTTTTAACTTACTTATGTCTCCATTACCAGAAACTTCAAACAACTAATTGTTACCTTCATTTATTAGGGCATTTCGTACCCGTTGTATTAATTCTCTTTTCTTCACACTAATTTCTAAATCAGTTCCTGAAGTTTTTTTACGCTTTAAACACTCCGTAAAACTTACTATAATTTATTTCCACTAATTTTATATTCACCCAACTATATACAATTTATCTGGAATACCTGTTGTGTACTAGACGGCAACCGAATACTGAATGAATGCTTTCATCGGCATCTCGTATTTTTTATATTTCTTCTCAGAAGGTTCTAGATCAAATAGCAGCCCACATATTCCTTCATGAATTCATGAATACTCGAGGCTACAGCGCCAGACAGACTACCTCTTGGATTCCACGAAATATCGGATGAATGCCGATTCTACGAAATATCAGATGAATGCCTATCCCATTTATATATATATATATATATATATATATATATATATATATGTTTTTATTCCGGTGTACATCCGTTCATCAGTTTAATTATGTTGAATATTGTATTGACGTTTTGACAAAATCCTATTTGCTAATTTTAAAAGAGTTTAATATCCACCTTTACATTAGATATGTCTTCTTACTCAAGAACCCTCATAAAGTTAGATTTTGGTAGATTTCTAAAGATTTACAAAAAAAAAACTAAATGCTTTTTTCTGTAATTAATTACTTGTTGGTTTGAAATTTTGTGCATTATTACGGACCTCAGTCCAAATCCAGTAGACTCTTGATATATTTTTGCTAGCATTAACAAAACGAGATTATTGCCGATTTTTTCAAAGCTATGAAAAAATTAGAGGTATATGCATTTTTTTATAAATAGATTTCTATATACAATGTTACACACATCAAATAAAGTCATCTCAAGTTTTTATATCAAGAGTTATTTCAAAGTTTGTTTTTATAAAAACTGTACAAATGCCAATGCAAATGAACCTCAACATTAGTGTGTACGCATATCTAACATTATTCTCACAAAGGAAAATAGTACAGTAGGTACTTCATAAATATTTCAACTCTTATTTTTTGATACAGTTAACGTGTTTTACTTAATAATATAACACTTCTTAAACAAAGCGTGTGATCCTTTACGTAAGATCTGAAATTCGAAAGTTGAATAAAGGTAAAGCTCGCTGCGGACTAGGAAAGAGTCTCGGAAAAATCCTGCAATGAAATTTTTATTATATGTCTGCAAATTCTTGAAAGAAAACGGTTATGAAAATGTATGTGGTGGCTTATTGCAATTTATGCTTCCGGAGACAATAGTCTTTTTTAGTTTCTTTTCGGTCTTTTTCCGGCTTTATTCCTTCGATTTCCAGATAGGTTTGAACACAAAGTCTTGATGCAATATCGGTGAGATATTGTTATTTTTAGTATGAGGTTGCTCCGGAAGAACGCAGCAATAGAAATGTTTTATATTGCTTTTTGTGAAGGTAAGATGTAGTACTTGGCATTGCGGGGTGCAGCGCTAAAGTAAATCTGGTGAAGAACTAATTTATCAAATAGAACAATAGAGATGTAAGGAAGCAAGGACTATATTTTTGTTTGAAATTGTATAGATCTGTTCAGATTGAGGTTTACTAGATTTATTACAAGTTAAATGAAGATAAATCAATCCTTTGTAAAAATATTTGGAAGCAATGGTTATATTTAACTATTTTAACTATTAGTAGAATAATTATGTAATAATTTTGTATTCAACAAAGTTTTTACACTGTCTACTAATTTACTCCGGGCGGATTAAGATTACTTGACGAGATTTTTTTCAAACTGAGAAATACATCTCGTTTTTAGTAGAAATTGGGTTCTAGACAATATCTAAAATATGTGTCTCTATATGCGGTACCTCACAAAGTTATTTATAAAAAATAATAGTTTTTGCTCTATAATGTATTGGCGATAGGTTGTAGAGAAAAAGTTTCTTAAACAAGCAAATGTTCTACAAAGGATGCTATTAGACGATATTAATTTTTTTTCAAATTATCTCGAATATCGAGATTTTCCAATAAACGTGAAATTTAAAAAAAATTGTGATAGAGAAGAATAACTTTAATTATACCATGGCCTTGAAAAATACAGATTGTTATAGGAGTTTATCAACTTTCGAGACAACCTTTGACATTTTTTGTGTATATAAAGGGATTATACCTTGAATTTGCACTTTCGGAAAACCTTCCAATAGGGGAAACAAAATAAACTCCATATTACGTATATATCAGCTATTACCAATGAAAGAACTACTTGTGGTTTGACCAGATTTTCAAGAAACAATGAAGTGTAAATGTGTGGCACTTCATGCAAATAATATTACAAAATGCAGCAAGATATATTGTGTGAATTTTATGAAAAATAAAACGGGAATTAGGCAACAGTATGCTTGGATTATTGAAAGGTGACCAAGGGAGCGATGCACCAGACAGTGACTTCAATGAAATAATTAAAGAGTAACAACCTAGTCATAAAAAAAATAAAATTATTACTTTTTATTGTTTATTCACCGTTTAAATACAAATTTTTTAATCATGTGTTCTCTCTGTGAATCACAGTGATTAATCCAGAAAACTCTTATAAAATGGTGTAGCTAATGTTGTATTTTTTGTAAATGTTTTACTCTCTTCTATTGAAGCGAGTGTGTGAGGTGAGAAAATTCCAAAGAAAATCCAAATATATAAATTTTTATTTTTGTAAATTTGTATAACAATATCAAAATTTATTACAACATCTTGAACATAATTCAAATAATAAATGAAAACTTGTTAATTGACAAATGTGTTACTTTATTTACATAGATAAATTTTCCGAATTAAAATATTCATAAACGCGAAAATGTTTTATAAATATTTAGTTTAGTTCAAGCTCTCCGCATTTGCATTCCGTGTAGTGGCAACAGTTGTCCCCTATATTTGGCAGTCCCGGTAATATGCTTTTTTTAAACGACATCAAGTCAATCGTTTCATAAATATTTTTGAGGCCTAATATCATATAAATTTAACTTTCGGTTAAGAGTTGAATGAATTTTAAATAATAATGACATCCTTAGTCTAGCCTGTAGCTTTTGTTGCTTTACATATAAGATTTTTCGAAAGTGAAAATCAAATTATTTCTGAAATAAAAAGGCTGTATATCGGTGCAAAAATATACAAAAATCCCCTTTTGTGCACAAAACAATTTCTAATAATTGCATAAGTTAATTCAGATTTGACAGCTACTGCAATTGTCAGTTTTTTTAACGGATAAATTAATTGTTGCTCTAATAGTGGACCGATACTCATCGGGGCGGGATAAATAACTATTATAATATATATATATATATATATATATATATATATATATATATATATATATATATATACAGAGTTTGAATAAAATCGGAACCAACGTACGTTCTGCAAAACTTTTCGATATTTTTCCTTTATTCCAGGAAATCTCAACCTTTTCAAAAACTAATCTACGCCAGTCTTGTAGAATAATTCATTCTAAATAATTTATACTCAGAAACTTTTTTTTACAACCTGGAGAAATGACATTATAATGGAAAAACTCAGTAATAGTCTAATTTCAACTGCCATGGTGCACATAGATATATCTATTAGAAATATTGTCTAGAACGCATTTGTATAAAAATCTGGTCAATCTACACGAAATGTTGCTAATTCGTTAGGAGTAATTTAACTTGAACAAAGAAAATCAGATGTGGATAAATACAGTTTTTATGTACCTGCAATAACGACCTGGAAGACGCACGGGTCCTTTTGTTTCCCAACTTCATTGACACCATAACATAAAAGTGTCCCATAGTCCATATCATTGGCCGGGGTGTAGTTTAACCTGGATGATGTCACTTCGTTTGTGAACTTATCTGGTGAGATGTCTTTTTGATAACCACTGCTGTTGAACGTCCAATAAAAAGTAACTACAGACGGATTAGCATCTACTCGACATCTTAAACTGACTGTTTCATGTTTAAGCGCACCGTAGAGTTCCTCTTTGTCTTGTACACATATTGGAACATCTGTAACAAATAGATAGCATTACATTTCCACATGACTATATATTGTTCTTTTTAATTACCTAACGAGAGGGAAAAAAATAAGAAAGCTCACCAATAAAAAGTCTGTTATTGAGGAATTATTGAAGATGTTGCGGCTGAATTATTTGAGAATGTACCTATAAATCAAATAAACAACAAACAGTTTCAACAAGATAGAACATCCTGTGATAAGTCCCATATTATTTGCCCGTTTGTAGGCGCAATACTTTTTTTCTAGTCCTTTAAGATGACCAGCATGCTTTTCGAACTTACGAATATTGCAACCACACCATATTTGTAGAATTTCCATTATTTTGTGAATATGTTCAAAGGTCGTTACTTACAAAAAACACTACGTATTAAACATTTCTGCAAAGCTTGGGAGAATGTGCTTTCAGCAGTTTGAAAATATAGGGTGTTCCATTTAAAGTATACATGGTGTAAATGAATAAGTGCGAAAAATTTCAAGATGTGCTTCCTGGAGTTATTATATGACGAAAAGTTCCTATGAACATTTGTCCTCAAACGTTATCTAGAGAAGGCGTCTGTATTCCTTGGTTACAATTCAATTGCAGTTGTAAAATAGCTCAAAATAATGAATTTATTAAAAAAAATGAACAACATTACCCTTTACATAAAATATAAATATTAAATTTAATTAAGAAGAAAATAACCCTTATTTCTTAAGTTTACCAAAAAATAAACATGATCGCGTTTTTTAAATTATTTGTAAGGTAATGATCCTATAATAAATAAAGCATATCCGATATTTTACTCATATTTAATGGAAAAGTGTTCAAAACTGCTTAGATCTCTCCTCACATCCAGGCCATTTCTTAATGTGTTCAGGAGTTTTCTTCTCAAAAATATATTTTGCTGCTGCTAAGGTGTAATATTTTGTTATTTGTTTACTGATACAATAGCAAAACATGGTAGTAGGTTGAAAATGCATTATTCTATTACGCTTTAATAATTAATATTAAATATAAAAAATAAGTTTTAATCTGTAAAATTATATTCAGAAGATTCAAAAGAAGCCTTGAGAGTTTCTAAAGACGGTATGAAGGGTTTTCAATGTGATTTAATAGACTATTTAATTCATATACTTTTTTATCCTATAATTACGTGATTCACAGTATTCCGAAGTTTTCTTTTGCTAGCATTTTTGATGAATATTTCACAAGTACATGAAGATCTTACGTTTTAAACGTTTTATCAATTATACGAGCGTGAAAGGAGCTTTTATATCCACTCTTTTGCTAGTTAATTTTTTTAGCGTATTTCACATTACATCTTTAGAGGGACTAATTTTTTGATTAACAAGATGGAAATTTTTTTAAAGCTTGATTTTTCTGATAAACTAAATTAGCATCAGATATAATTATAAAATAATTTTCTGGAAAGGACTCGTTTATTTGTGTAAATATGTTTGCAGAGGTTCCTAAAGAACTTATAGTCTAGGTAGGATATTACAATTAGAAAATATCCACAGGTAAATGATTGGTGCTTTTTAAAGACGGAGGATCTCACACACTACACAAAATTAAAGTGGTGTTTAAGATTGCAAAAATCGTAAATTTGAAAGTGGCTATTTGGTTTTACTAGATAATACATAATTTAACTGTCGAAGTTGCTATTCATATTATATAGTTTATTAGTACATAAGTTATTTGCCGTAAACAATTTGATAATAATTTGGAGCTAATAATAAGAATATAGCTATTCTTATGTCCTAAATAAATGAAAACGATACACCCATAGTAATTATGAACTCTTTTATTATATATATATATATATATATATATATATATATATATATATATAGAAATGGAAATAAATACATGTATGTAAATAGAATGGAATTAACACTAAGTTTAGTGAAAATAACATAGATACGAATACTACCAATATTTAAATAAACAATGGTCAAAATTCACTATGGTTTCTTATGTAAAAACACAATGCAAATATCAAATGAAGATTTATCCGAGTAAATTTTATTCTGGGATGTATCAATAATAGATCGAGAACATGAACTTCTAATGCAAATTGCATTAATAGACGCAGGAAAATATAAGTATGGGAATATAATGAATTACACATTTTATCAAAATTTCTGAATATGCGAGTTATCATATAACCAAGCACAAAAAATGTTTTAATACGTTAATATATGGTAGCGGCAAAGTGCAAGGACTGGATTGAAAGAATTTTACCTTGTGTTTGTGCTATAAAACTTTGTGGAATGACATTTGGTAAAATAATAAAGTCCCCAGATTTTTATAATCCCCACATTTTTCATACAGTAAAGGTTGGAATCAACACCATTGGGATCTTGTTTGAACATTTCAGGAGAAATGCTAATTGAATATACATTACTTACATCGAAACTATCAAAATTATAAGTGACATTGAAGTTTATTTAAGGGAACGTAAAATTAACATGGCTGGCGAACGGATCAAGTATATATATATATATATATATATATATATATATATATATATATATATATATATATATACAGTATATATATACAGTACGATGAGGATATGTAACAGTTTGGATTAAAAGCATTATTGGGAGGAAATAATACCAGATTTTTCGGAAATTATGAGCAGGTTATATTTTTTGATGACAATTGGATGAAGGAACAAGGAAAAAGGAAATACAGATTTGAAGAAAATGGGATCGTATTTTGCAAATCAAAATATATGGCAGTAAAATTTGAATAAGGGGAATAATATCTGGGGAAATGGAGATTGGGAAGCTGATAATTAAAGTAATTTGACAATTAGTGGCAGAAATGGAGATTGGAAAGCTGGTAATTAAAGTAATTTGACAGTTAGTGGCAGAAAACTTTTGACAGATTTGGAAAATTTAGTTTTTGAAAAAGTGATCCAATTGGGTGAGCTGAAATAGTAAGAGCAATTATTATTGAAGTCAATAGAGACAGCATAGAGCAGGTATATTAAGAAGCAGGTGAATAATAAGCAGATTTGGAGTGAGATTACAGAGAGAGCAGGTAGCGACGAAAGGCCAGATATAACGTAAGATTAGATTAGAAACTTGCGCAAATTAATTTAAAAGATTCAGAAATAATAAAAGGATATTTCCCAAATTTTGATCTTGTGAAAAAGATTTGATTTATATTTTACTATTGTTTATCTTATATTGGTAGTTGATTTGAATTGACTATTTTGAGAATTTGGGTAATAAGTTAACTTAATTTGAATTACATTTAACAACTGACATTTATATTATATTATCAGATAATTATTAAAGTGTAAATCATATCTATTAATATTGCGAGGCACTATGGTGTAGGAATAGCAGAAACCATTGCCAATTATTTAAATCGTATCAAGAGAGTAAAGTAAACCCAAACAGGAAGCAATCAAAATAGAAATCAATGGAAAACAGAGGCCAGGAACTACTACTTCGTAAAATAATTCTCTTTAGATTTAAATTTTTCAGGTAGTATTTGTGATGTTTCATTTTGAATTTTGGAGTTGGGTTTCAATTTTATAACATATTCAAATTTCAATTTATATAGTACTAGCCGTTACCCGCAGTTTCACCCGCGTACGGAATGTACACTTCGTTGCAAAAGAAATAGTTTATGAAACATATGGGCTATCCAATATAACAATTTTTTCTAACTTTGTTGAACCACCTAACATAACTATAAATCTACCAATCCCGAATACATTTAATCCAAACTGCAAGTGCTTATGGGCCACATTATATAACAATTTTACTCAACATTTTTTGGAACCACCTTGTATAACTGTAACTCTGCTTTACCCTATAATGCAACGATCCTGGATATGCTGATGTTTATTTGTCACCAAATATAACATTTTTTAATTACCTAACTATAGTTCTACTCCACCCTATACGTTATATAACAATTATTTCTGATAATTTTTGGGCCACTTCGTAAACTATAATTTTAATCGGCCTTTATGTGCAACTTTTTCTAGCATTCTGTTAAACATAATGTGTAAATATAATTTTGCTTCACCACAGATTTCAGGTATTCTAATTTTTAATTATAAATATAACAATTTTTTAACAGTTTTAACATTTTTTTTATCCAGCCTGTAAAACTATAATTCTACTAAGCCCCAGATCTCAACCACCTCATATATAGAACTACTTATGGGCCACGCAATATAACATTTTTTGCAACCACTCTGTATAACTAAATTCACTAATCTCCTACACATTTCACCAAACAGCAACTGTCCACCCTATATAACAATTTTAGTCAACATTTTTAAGAACGACCTTCTATAGCTATAACTCTACTTCCATCTATATTTAAACTATCTTGTCTATACTGCTGCCAATTAGTCAACCATTAACATTAACATAACTTATTTGTGTATAAGTTTTTGAACCATCTTGTATAACCGTAGTTATGTTCTACAAAAAATTTAAACTACGCTGTATATGCGTCTGCTTTGGGGCCCCCAGACATTATATTTTTAAACAATTAACTATAACTCTGATACACTCTATATAATTAATTAATATAATTTGTCTCCACCTTATAGATCAACTATCCCATATATGAAAATTTTTCTAACATGCTTTAATCACACTGTATAACTATTTTACTTCGCCCCATGTTTCAGATATTGCATATTTGCAACAGCTCATGTTCTATCTTAAAAAAAAATTCGAACAATTTTTATCCAAACTGTTGAACTATAATTCTACTCCACCCTCTATTTCAACCACATTGTATGTGCAACTATTTATCGGCGGCCACCCAGTTTGGCATTTTTTGAACCACCCTGTATAAATATAAACCCATTAAATTTCACCAAATCTGCAACTGCTTATGGGACACCCTATTTAGCAATTTTTAAATATTAAACTACTTAACTCTACTCTTCCCTATTTTTCAAATATCCTATCTGAGCAACTAATTATGAGCTACGTTATTACCTTATGATTTCTGAAGCACAGAATAAAATATAAATTCTCTCCACACTTCATTTAAACCATCCTTCATTTGCAACTTTTTCTAACCTTGTTTGAATCAGACTGTGTAACGATAACTTGACTTTGTCCCATAATTCAGGTACTCCAAAAAAATTTTCTAACTATTTTTACCCACACTGTATAATCATTGTTCTACTCTACGCTATAATTCAACAATCTTGTATGTGCAACTACTTATGAGCCACCCTATATAACACTTTTTGACCACCCTGTATATTTAGAATTCTAGTCCACCCTATATTTCATCTATCCGGTACATGAAACAGGTTGCAGATCATAACATTTTTATAATATTTTTTAAACCCACCTGTAGATATAGTTGTAATTATACTCTGCGTTACTCTGCGACATATTTCAATCATCCTATTAGATGCTACTTGTGAACTACTTGTGGTTATAAAACAAATTTCTAATTATCCTATAAACTATAATTCCACTCCATCTTATATTTCCACCACCCTGTATAAACAACTGCTTCTAACTTTTTTTTTCAACCCATTTCATAACTATAATAATAGCTCAAGAAAATTCAAATACCCTAACTGCTTACATACGATATTTTTTTATCCAACCTGTATAAATATAATTCTATTTTACTCCTATTTCACCCTCATTGTATATGCAACTACTTATGACCCTAACAATATAACATTATTTATAATTCAACTCCACCCGTTTTTCAGCCACATGGTATATACAACTGTTTATGGTCCACTCAATATATCTTTTTTGAACCACCTCTTATAACTTCCCCCTATTTCAGGCACATTGTATATATGCAACTACTTACGGGCCACCTAATATACCTTTTTAAGATTTTTAAATCCATTTAAGTTTACCTATCCTATAAATGGAACACCCTGCAAAATTATACTTGATATGTCAGTTGGAATTTTTTTAAAATCGAAAGATGTTACCTTGGCATATTCGGAATTGTTAATAGAAGCTAAGCAGGTGCAAGTATCTAAAATTTGGTGCATGCGGTGCAACCAATTTACTAATTGTGTATGTATTACCGAACATGGTAGTAGATTTTTCCTTATATCTACCGTTTCTGTCAATGTAGAGAGATAAAATATATACCAGATTTTAAGTCAAACTATAAGCTTTCCAACAGAAAAGGATTCAGCAAAATCACTTTAGTAGTTCTTACGTGATGAGGTAACAAACAAACAAACAAACAGACAACTACAATTTTATAATAGTACTAGCTCATACCTGCGGTTTCACCCGCGTGTCGATTGTACAAGTCTTTGCAAAAAGAAATAACTTATGAAACATATGGGCTATCCTATATAACTTTTTTTAACCATTCTACTTAACTATAAAACCACTAATCTCGAATATATTTCACCGAAACTACAAGTGCTTACAGGTCACTCTATATAACAATTTTACTCGACATTATTTTGAATCACCTTATATAACTGTAACTCTATTTCACTTCTTATTGACCAGTTTATAATTTTATTCAACGTTTTTTGTACCGCCTTGTATAACTATTATTATATTATATTAAAACCATCGTGTATATACTGCTGCCCATTAGTCAAACATTACAACTCATTTTTAACTGTATAACCATAATTTTACTCAACAAAATATTTCAAATACCCTGTATGTGCATATAACATTTTTTAAACACTTAACTATAACCCTTATCCACTAACTATCTTATCTATGCAACTACTTATGAACTACGCTATATTACTATTTTTTAACCACTCTTCAAAGAATTCTTTGTCTCCACCTTATATTTCAACCACCCCTTATATATGCAACTTTTTTAACATTTTAATCACACTGAATAACTATAATTTTACTTCGATCCATGTTTCAGATATTGCATATGTGCAATAGCTCATGCCCACAGCCACCCAGTATAACATTTTTTGTACCACCCTGTATAACAATAAATCCATCAATGCCCAATATATTTCATCAAAACTGCAACTGCTTATGGAGCACTCTATATAGCAATTTTCTTCAACATTTTTTGAATTACCTTGTATGTATTACAACTATATACGCTGCTGCTTATTGGTCAACCCATTTTTAAATACTTAACTATAACACTTCTCCATCCTATATTTCAACTATCCTATATGTGCAACTGATTATGAGCTCCGCTATTTCACAATTTTTCCTCATATTTTTTGAATCACAATATAAAGTATAACTCTCTCTAATCTTCAATAAAATCACCTTTCATTTGCAACTCTTTCTAACATTGTTTAAATCACACTGTGTAGCTATATATCAGGCACTCCATACATGCAACTGCTATATAACAAAAATTTTCTACCATTTTTTACCCACCCTGTATAATTATGCCTATATTTCAACTACCTTGTATATGCAACTACTTATTTGCCATCCAATATAACATTTTTGTCCCACCCTGTATCCTTAGAATTCTACTCCACCCTATATTTCAGCCATCCGGTAAATGGAGCAGCTTGTAGATCATCAAAATTCTTTATAATATTTTTTAAACACACTAGTATAGACGCAATTATACTCCCCTACATATTTCAACCACCCTATATATGCAACTACTTGTGGATATAAAACAATTTTTTAACGACACTATAGACTATAACTCCACTTCATCTTATATTTCAACCACCCTGTATCTACAACTGCTTCTAACATTTTTTCAACATATTTCATAACTAATAACAAAACAAAAACAAAGTTCAAAGATTCTAACTGCTTAAATAATAGATTTTTATCCGCTTTGTATAAATATTTGCGTTGAAATAAGGAAGTTATTTCAACGCCCCGTATAACTAATACTGCTGCTTATGGGACACCTAATATAACTTTTTTTAGATTTTTTAATTCCATGTCATTTTACTCCGCACTAAGTTTCCTATATATAGAACACCCTGTAAAATTACGGTTGATATATCAGTTTGCTATATCTACCGTTTCTGTTAACTAGGGAGATAAACTATCGACCAGATTGTAAGTCAAACTATAGGCTTTGCAACAAAAAAAGATTCAGCAAAATCAGTTCAGTAGTTCTTACGTGATGCCCGAACAAACAAACAAACAAACAAACAAACACACAAACTTACAATTTTATAATAGTATAGATATAGATATTCAAAGATACTAAGTGCTTATATATTTTTCTAAGATTTTGTATACAAATTATAAATAGTCTACCCTTTTTCAATCACTTGGTATATAGAACTGTTTATGGCCGACTCAATATAACCTTTTTAGACCACCCGTATAACTATCCACTCTCTCTTATTTCAACCACATTGCATATATGCAGCTGCTTATAGGACACCAAATATATTTTTTTTTTAGATTTTTTAAATCCATTGAATTCTACTCCGCTCTAAGTTTCCTATATACAGAACATCCTGTAAAATTACGCTTGTATATCAGTTAATTTTTTTGAAATCGAAACACGTTACATTGGCACATTCCGAATTTTGAATAAGAGCTAAGCTGATCCCAGTATTGTGTGCGTGCGGTGGAACCAATTGAGTAATTATATTACCCAACATGGTAGAATTTTTTTGGCTATGTCTACCGTTTCTGTCAATTTAGGGAGATAAAAGTCTACCAGATTTTAACTCAAACTGTAGACTGTGCAACAAAAAAAGATTCAGCAAAATCAGTTCAGTAGTTCTTAAGTGATGTGCGAACAAACAAACAAACAAATAAACAAACACACAAAGTTACAATTTTATAAGAGTATAGAAAGATAAGATAATTGTTGTTCGGAATTTGAGTTTTATTGACTAAAAAATAGTTGGTAATATAAATAAAATTCAAAATTTCCGCAAAAGAGTCTCACATAGCATATAGAAATTGTAGTGGAATTTTTTAAATATTTTAGTAAAACCGAAATTGTAGGTTTAGTTTTGAGTTGTGAATTTTTAAACAATCTTTAAGAAAATAAATTCACTGATTGATTACAAACTCATTATGATAACATTTGGTTTGGGAAAATTGAGTCATTCAATTAATAGTGAAGATAAAAGGTGAAAAAAGTTAACTAACAAGGACAAGGGATTATCAGTAAGGTTATTGTCAAATTAGAAAACAAATGAAACAACGAAAAGAACAACTACGTTACAAAAAATTGGTACAACCATTGAAAAGTATTAATACACTAGTTGACAACCAAATAATGGAAATAAAATTTGAAGTTGTCAATAGTAATAAAATCGGTTGATAATGTGTAATTAAAAGTTAATTTGAGGCTACAGTTCAACTACCCACATATAGATGTTTTATGGGCGATTTTCCTTAGGAGCAATTATAAAAATTTCCACCAACTGTATTTCTGAGTATCTCTATCAGATACATCTTTGCCCCGTGTACCGTGTCAGATAATTATTAATAAAATAAATGATTTTGAAGTGTTGAATTTTAAGCACATGGTATGGTTTTAGTATTTAAAAAATATCATTGAAAATTTAAATACAATACTCATAATAACACTATTGACTGAGTTTTAACCGGAATATTAATTTTATTTATTCTATTAATATTTATCATTAGAGTTTCAAAGGAAACTATTCTCTATTATACCAGCATATGTGCATTTGCAATTACACTTAATAAGTCTCAGGGACATACATGCCATAAATTTGGGTTTTTAGTAAGGAAACTAATTTTTATATATGGTCAGTTTACATTACATCAAGGTCATTCAGCAAATGACGAACTAGTATTTACAAAATATATGGTTTTTAATGAGGTTTTGAATTATTAAATTTTCTTCTGAATTTCATGTTTTTCAAAGGGAATACTTTATAATTATTTAGGTTAACTAAAAATTAGAACATGCTTCCTCTTTGCAGTACCCCATTCTTTTCTTGGTATCCTTAAGGTAATAATTGAGCATTGATATGAAAATAAATAATTTATATGTGAAAAACAAGTTGAATTTCGTTTCTTTATAGACCCAATTGGTCGAGTTTAGACAAGTGACACTAGTAAACATTATTATTTGTTTAGGAACCAGCATTATGTTACAATACGAAACATTACATCAAACAATTAAAGGACTTTTGATTGATTGTTAAAAGTTTCCACAAATAGTCTAAATTATAGTTAAAATTGATTATCAGAATTTCGAAAAGAATACCTCTTAATAAGTTTAAAATATTTAGGTAATCTACGAATTTCGAGTTGCCTGATTTCATATGCTATCCAAGAAAATCTGGATAATAGCCTAACACTTACCACTACTGCTGATTTAGAGCTCTGACGGCTCACTATTTTGCAACCACTTCAAATTGCGACTGTATAAATGTTGTAACAGAGAAAAAATAGAGTGGAAATAATTCTTCTCCAGGGCTAGGCCAGATTTCATTGTTATTCTTGAAAATATGTTCAGATATTTTGGGTTTGTCACTTTCACTTATATTGTTCTCTTCATTTAACGCACACTATTTACAGAAACAAGGCTGTGTAACAATATTCGAAAAAAATGATACACTAGACCCTAACAACCACCGAGTATCGGAATTTCTTCTTAGTGAGCAAATAATCCCAAAGAAGCATCATGGATCCCTATCCGTGGCAATCTTTTTGGGTGGATCAGCGATTTCTTCACAAATAGGAAATTCAGTTTTGGAGTTGGGACCTCCCATTGGTCAGACAATTTAGTGCTTCAGAGGGTACCAGAATGTTTCCTGTCGGTCCTTTACTTATCGTGTTATATTCGAGTGATTTACAGTATTATATTAATTATAACAACGCATTTTATGCAAACGGAGTCTAAGATACGCTCAACCATAGTCGACTTCGTGGTGATTTGATTTTGGTATTTCGAATCTTACAGTATAACTTTGGAAATTTGAGGCCATTCCTGACTTTGGGCAGCGATAGTCGACTGCGTGGTCACAATATGAAGTTAACGAAGGACTTAACTTTTCTGTACTTGTGCGTTTTCGATGCGGAACAGTTTACCATCAAAACCCATAAACTTTCAGTCAGTTAATGTTTTCAAAAACTTATTGGCCAGTTATATGTTTGTTAATGATGTTTTTCTTATGTTTATCAAATATGTTTTTTCCTCCTGCGCTAGTTTTGAATATGCGGTAGCAAGAGTTTTCATCTTAATAAAAAATTGTAAGAATGAAATATCTATATAGTAATAATGGTTTCTCTTAATCAAGTTGATATGCTTGATCATCCATCTTACTCATCAATAATTCTTGACCAGCATATCAAGTAAATATTTATGCAGTTTATTGTTTTTGGGCTAATTTATCTGTTATCTCAGAAGTTTTACTACTCTAACACAGAAACGCATATAGATTAATACACCTTGATAAACTACTCGAAAATGTATCTATGTTCATATTAATACATCTAGAATTTCTGAAATCTCACAAAGGCATTCAAATGAATAACTTCGTTACAACGTTTTATGTTAGAGTAACATTTTAGTACCTTTGAGCCTTTAAAATGGGTCCGCTATTTGTAAAGATTCATATACACGGACCCACATTATTAGTGAAAATTTCAGCACAAAGAACTATCTTTCCGAATGTGAGCCAACTTCCTAATGAAATAACTTCATATGAAAGTTTTAGAACATCCAGTGCACACTGATAATTAAAAACCTCTTTAAAGGCAAAAATTTTCCTCTCAAAATCAGGTCAGTCATTGTTTCACTACGAGGATGGCGGAAGCTCCCGTATGAAACAGGAACCAGGGATGGGTAATATTTCATTGCATAAATGAATATGTAAGAGAAGTGGGCAAGTATAAGGATTCGTCGGTAGAAAATTTGATAAAAGTTTAACTACGGCTTCTCCTTTTGTGCTATGCATGTTCAAACAAAACTTGTCTAGTTTCAGATAATATCATTTTCAAAGTTAAATATATGTGACTACAGAACGCTAGCAAAAGGAGCCGGTAGTTGGCACAGCGTCTGGTTGTTCTATTTGTGAGATATGTCGTCAACGCGAGTGAAAATTATGTTGGCATTTAATGCCAGATTCCATGAAAGAGAATCAATGACTAATATCAGATCTTCGGCAAATTCTAAAGCCCTGAATATTATGGGAGTAATATATTTTCACCTTTAGCAAGCTAAATTTTGAGATTATAAGTACATATCCAAGACGAAATTACAATAATAACAGGCATTAGGATCATCACTCAAATAGAATGTTAATTGCTGTTAATAAAGTTACATAAAAGTAACAATATATACGTGTATATATATATATATATATATATACATAAATGTTTTAGGAATACATTAGTATTCGAGTAACTAGAAGCGAAAGCAGAAGGCTACGAGAATTATGCGAACCGACCTGAAGAGGGCAGATGTGCCGAAACGCCGTCATTTTACCATCGATCCCGGCAGGGATCAGTTGGCAATTACGCGGTTGAATTCCCGGAAATTCAAAACTATTGCGATCGTTTTTCGTTTCCAGGGGAAATTTTTTGAGGTGAATTAGCGCTTGCGCGCATTCAACATAAACTGGCCAATTCAGGGACATTGAGATTTAAGATAGGGAAAATAGGTGTTGTTGTATATCATTTCTACGGACTATACCGTCGTATTAAAATTTTTTATTGCAATTTCTGTACATGTAATAATAAAAGAGTATTAAAAGAAAAAAAAAAAAAGAATTTACATTACAATACAATGGCTCTAAAGCAAATGTTCAAAGTGTCTTTCATTGACTTCCATACAATAGTATAACCTTGACTGAAAGCCGTCTCTGACATGGTTCAGCATAGTCGGTGTTAACTGACGACACTCCGCTATAATTCTAATTCGTTGAAGTAGTTCGTCCAAATTCTCAGGCTGAGTCATAAAATGTTGGATTTAACATATCCTCACAAAAAAATCCAAGGGTGCAGATTAGGTGATCGGGCAGGCCATTCTATAGAACCTCTTCTTCCAATCCAGCGACTAGGGTATTCCAAATCGAGGTATTGACGAATTTTTGCGGCGTAGTGAGGAGGAGCTCCATCTTGTTGGAAATGCAATTGCTCTTCATATAGTAGAGGATCGTTTTCTAATTTTTCGATTATCAATGCATTAATTTCATTTTCCAATATATTGTGATAAATTTCACCATTTAAATTACCAGGAATAAACAGGAGTCCAATTAGATGATTTTCGAAAATCCCTGCCCAAACGTTTAGTTTTACCGGATATTGACTATGAGAGTCTCGAAAATGTCGGTTATATTCCCATGAAGTGAAATAGTGCACTCATCAGAAAAGCAAACATTGTACAATAAATTCGGGTTTTCGATCATACGCTGCGTCAAAATTTCGCAAAACTTTTGCCTTCGATCCCAATCAATTCAATACTGAGCCCGTCTCAAGAGATTTTAAAATCAACTCCAATGCGTATTTATGACGAACTTTAGGTTAGAGACGGTTTTAGTTAAAAACCCTTGCAGCAGATCGAGCACAATTTTGATTTTGGTAATAAAGGCTTTCCAGCTCAAAACGTTCTTGCAATGTGTATACCATAATTATTTTTTAAATTTTCAACAAATCAGTAAAGTAATAACTTGACAGATAATTGTATAATGCTTCAAATGATCGAATAAAGATAAGAACAGATAAGCCAAGTTGCTGTAAATATGATCAAGAAATAATGCAAAATAAATGAATGTTTACATTTAATGTTTTTCTTGTATTGTGTGTTATTACAGGGTGCGGCAGTGAAACAGGATGGTTTAAGAGCGTACTATAAAAGAACTCCTTTTTAATACTTTTATTTTATTAATTTTGAGCTTTATACATAAAAATAATTGTTAGTGTTCATTTGGGCATTATATTTTATTTAACTTGTTCATCCGGCTATTTGTTTTGAAACAGACAGCCTTTAGCAAATATTTAAATCATGTTATTTGTATCTAAATTAAGTTCAACATTTTTAAATTCATATGAAACAAAATTACCATCAAATCAATTCACTTAAAAACAATCTTTGTACTTACTGTTGAATTTCTCATTTGGCTTCGGCAGACTTTTATTAATTATCAATAATCGACGAATCCCATGAATTTTGCCGTGTCACTTGTACTTATAAGGTAGGAACAAACGACTAACGCCAAGTCATAATTTGGTTGAAACAGCTAACTACTAACTACTTATAATTAATTGTTCTGAATTATATCTCATTTGAAAACTCATTTAATTTTACATAAATTGTTTCCTATTGACTATAGCTTAATTTTGCTTCGTTATTAATATTTTGGACTTTGAATGTCTGACTCCGCTGTCTCTCAATTTTTCTCATTACTTAATAAATATAGCTTACAACTCTTATCTAATCCTCATTTTTTACTCTACATAGACTATTATATCCTGAGCACATGAAGTTTTTACTTGCACAATGTTAAAATCACTTATTTGAGGATGCCCATTTTCTGGCAAGGCTCGCTTACTACAAGTTACACTTATCTTGGTCTGTAATTCTCTTATTTCATGAATGTTACTAATTATTTTAGTGTCTTTACTTAGTTTATTCTCTTAACTTAATTATTTACATAACTTATTTTCTATTACAACTTGTTTTCAACTACCTAAGTGAATTTATTCTATAGTTCTCAACTACTTCCTATTTTTGTCTAAATTACTTGTTTAACTGTCTTTGCAACTAATGTGATATACTTTTCATCCTTTATTAACTTTATTTTTCCTTGTTAGATGGTCTGCAACATTGGCAATATGAAAACATCAAATTTACACATTTGGGTGTAGCAGAAATACCTTTCAATTTTGATATGGACAGATCTTTTATCTTTTTATGATTTATAAAGTCTGATGGAGTAAATTATGGCGAATCTTTACCCTATTTTGTATTTCTATTTTTAGTTTGCTTGTATTTGCTAAATTTCTCTGATATATGATTATTTTGCTAGTCAAGCTACAGTAGTGTACGTTACCAAGTCTTGCTTTCTTGCTTAGCTTGCTAATTTTTACCCAATTAGTACTGATCTTTGTCAACATCATTGATTTGATTATTTTTGTTACTATATAATACTATTTACTGATAAATTTTATTTGCTCTGCCTATGTTTATTTTTAACTTATTGTATTTCTTAAATTTGTTTAATTTACTCATTACCCTTATTGCTGAGGGCTTATTTCATTACAATATATATATATATATATATATATATATATATATATATAAACTTCAATGGTAAAGTAGCCTTGTAAAACTACAGATTTTAGGAAACTCTTTTTATTATGAAAGCTTTCAGATATACTTTTATCCTTCGTCAGTCACTAAAAATAATTAAATTATACAATGTAGATTATTATAAGAGAGTTTCTTACTATATATATATATATATATATATATATATATATATATATATATATATATATATATATATATATATATATATATATCTGTGTGTAGCATTTAGAAAGGAATTTATAAAACATTCAATCTTGCCAAAGTTGGAAGAGTCTAAGTTTATAGTGCCTCTGTGCATCCACAATAGAAATAGGGTACTATCATTTTCTGTGCCACCTGCATATATATATATATATATATATATATATATATATAAGTTATCCCATCGACTTATATGAAACAACCTAGCAACAGTTCTCAAGCTGAGTCAGCATAACACGTGTCGTCTCCAGTTACCCGCAGACGAACATCCGTGAGAACTGCAAGCGCTGCGACACCTTAGTCAGCGTTCTTAGTTTATAAATTATACTTTTTCATTGTAACAGCATTCATTATTACTTACAGATTAGTCTAGTTTAGTTTAACACTCATTTTGTCTTTTTATTGTTATAAAGTATTATATTGTTATTTTCAAGTTTTATATTAAAAGTTAATAATTGTGCAACTATAAATAAAATCTTTTTTTAAAAAGAGAAATTTGGAAAGTGTGATATAACAAATTGGCGCAGTCAGTAGGATCCGTCTAACGTTACTAGAACACGAGTACTCTAACTGGTAGCGGCGGATTCCTATCCCTCAACGGAACAACGAACCTGAAAGAAGTCCTCACTGCAATCAAACGTAGAACACGGCGCTTTCAATGTTCCTGTTGATGTAAGTAATGGTGAATCGTCATTCGTTTTAATTAAATATTATTTGATTTATTTCATTGAACATTGATTTTTAATATTTCATATAATTTATTTGATTTGATTAATATTGATTTATTTTATTATTTGATTTTACATATTTATCAATTTGATTTTTATTTTGATATAGTTGATTCAAATGAAATATTAATTTATTTCATTAACTGATTTATTTCATTCTATTGATATATTTATTTGATTTCTTTTATTGATATTGATATATTTGATTTACGTATTTTATTGATTTATTTATCCATTTGATTAACTGATTTATTTGAACTATTGATTTTAATTGCTTTACTGTTCTATCGTTCAAACAATCGTTAATTCCCACTAACGTATTTTACAGTTCATTAACTTTCTATACCCTTAATATCGCATTTTTATACCCTTGTGTCCCAATTCTTTTATATCGATTAATATAAAAATGGCACAAGCTTCTCCAACACAGGTTACCACCGAAACCGAGAGATATCGGTTAACGGAAATATTTTCCGTAATACCTGAATTTGAAGGCGACCAAATTTCCTTGGGAACCTTTATAGACGCGTGTAATTGCGCTTATAATATGTCCACGGCGGATCAAAAATATTTGTTAGTGATCCATATCAAAAATAAACTCAAAGGGAAAGCGGCGCAGTTAGTAAATTCAAGGAACCCCGGATCATACCTTGAAATTAAACAGCTCTTGACCCTACACTTTGGAGATTCTCGTGATCTCTCGTCATTAATTCATGACCTACAACGTCTAAAGCAACTTTCGAACGAATCTCCACTGACGTTTTACAATAGACTCCAGGTACTGAGTGCCAAAATGCACTCCTGCATCCACAAAACGGCTGGACTTAGTCCCGAACAAAAAGACGCCCAGACCACTCTAGTGGATACAATGGTTATGAACACCCTCCTTACGGGATTAGAACCCCGTTTAGGCCAGGTTATACGTGCCAGTAATCCTAAAGACCTTCTAGAGGCACACTCCCGGATTAGAAGAGAGCTTCAACTTTCTTATTTCGAGGATCAAAAAACGAACAAATCTGTTCCTCTCAAACCAAACTTCCAAGTCCGAAAGCCGACACAACCACCTAAGTGTCTTCATTGTGGTCGATTAGGCCACATAGCCGTAAACTGCCGATTGAAAAATCAAAACAATTCTCAACAATTCAATCAAAACCATAGGCCAAACCCTGTTGGGCCTAATCAACAAACAAGGCCAAATTTTCCTACAAACAATCCCCCTGTTCAACAAGGACAACAATTTCGCCCATCAAACTTCCAGAGACCCCCTTTTAGGTCTCAAATGAACCCGAATTATTCTCGACCTTCGGTCATACAGAACAATCCCAACAACCGTCCTGAAAGGACGCACCACTTCAACCAACATCTAAATGATGGTTATTCCCACTATCCAGACTACAATTACTATACCGAGGATAGCAACACTTACGATTATGAGGATGATCTTCAAAATTATCCTATCGTCGAACAAACTTTTGAAGATACCCCTATCGAGCCTTTTAATTGTCACGATTATCAGGATTTTCTAGCGCTTCCGAGCCTAGATCAACCTCCCGATTCGACAACAACTTTGTGCGAAGTCGAAACCCAAATTCAAAACTTGAATCTCGACGATCTGAACCCAGATTTGAACTTCCCGGAACAACTATTTCTTTAAGCCCACTTCTTACTGTAAACTCTAAAAATCTCTACTATATTCTTGACACTTCTTCTAAATTTAAACTTCTTATTGATACCGGAGCTGGTATCTCTATCTTCAAAGAAAATACCGTAAAGAATTTCACCCAAAGATCTCCTGAAAGGGTAACTATTCAAGGTATTACCCACGAAAAAATTCCCATTTCACAATCAACTTTAATCCCATTCGCTCCACGTAACCCACATAAAGTTTTTATATACGATTTGGACATTGAGTTTGACGGCATACTAGGATTAGATTTTCTCGAACACTATGAATGCATAGTTGACTTAAAATCTAAACAGCTAATAACAAATTTTAAAACCATCCCTTTACACAAAGTTCCGGATAACGATCAACCCTTGACTGATGTACCCGACACACTCAACGTTAAGCCTAATATTACTTCACAAACACCTACACAAAACAAAATAACCATTGAGGCACGCACAGAAAAGATCTTTAAACTTAAATGCGATCTTTCTAACACCGACGCCATCTTACCAACTCAAGAAATTGACAGAGTACGACTTCCAAACGCACTCGTACACATTAACTCAAAAGGTGAATTTCTAACTTCCATTATCAACGCTAACGCGATGCCCAAAACAGTAACTTTTTCTGATTTAAAACTGGAACCACTTGACAAAACTCACCCTCTTCTGAATTTCAATACAGACGATTATCATGATTCCCAATACATAGACAGAAACTCAACTATTAGACAACAAATTAGAACTGAACATCTAAATGACGAAGAACGCGAACAAATCACTAATCTTTGTTTGGAATTTCAAGACATTTTCTATCTTGAAGGTGACGTCTTGACTTTCACTAACGAGGTTAAACATTCGATTGATACGAATAATGCAAAGCCCGTTTTCACTAAATCATATAGATATCCTCAAGTTCATAAAGAGGAAGTGAAAACCCAAATTGGAAAAATGCTTGAACAAGGTATCATTAGGCACTCCTCATCTCCTTGGTCTTCCCCTGTATGGGTCGTCCCAAGAAGCTCGATGCTTCTGGTAAACAAAAGTGGCGAGTAGTTATCGATTACAGGAAATTAAATGAATTGACTGTAGATGATAAATATCCTCTGCCAAATATCTCTGATCTTCTCGACCAACTTGGAAAGTGTCAATATTTTTCGACACTGGATCTCGCTTCCGGGTTCCACCAGTTGGAAATCCAAGAGGAAGATATTCCTAAGACTGGCTTTTCTGTCGAAAATGGTCATTACGAATTCGTTCGTATGCCATTTGGTTTAAAAAATGCACCTTCTACTTTTCAGAGGGTCATGGACAATATTCTTCTGGGTATACAGAATGAACGTTGTCTCGTCTATATGGATGATATCATCGTCTACTCTCCGACCATCCATGAACATATTTCCCGATTAACAGAAGTTTTTAAACGACTTCGGAAATCTAACCTCAAAATTCAACCTGATAAGTGCGAATTTCTTCGTAAAGAAGTGGCTTATCTTGGCCATCTTATCACACAAGAAGGTGTAAAACCAAACCCTTCAAAGGTTGAATGTATTCAGAACTTTCCGCAACCCCAAACTCCGAAAGACATCAAATCTTTTCTTGGTCTCGCTGGGTATTACAGACGCTTCATACCAAATTTTGCGAAGATCTCTAAACCTCTGACTAAACTACTCCAAAAAGACGTCAAATTCATCTTTGACGCAGATTGCAAGTCTTCCTTCGATGAACTGAAGCAAGCCCTTGTATCTGACCCAATCCTGATATATCCAAACTTTGAAGAACCCTTCCTGCTCACTACTGATGCTAGTGCTTTTGCTATTGGAGCGGTTCTTTCTCAAGGCCCTGTGGGAAAAGATCTCCCTGTTGCATACGCTTCTCGCACCCTCTGTGCTGCAGAGACACGATATTCCACCATCGAACGAGAATTGTTGGCCATAGTTTGGGCTGTTAAGCACTACAGACCGTATCTTTTTGGGAGAAGGTTTACACTCCTGTGTGACCACCGTCCGCTTACTTGGCTCTTTTCCATCAAAGATCCTGGCAGTCGTCTAGCCAGATGGCGCCTTAAGCTAGAGGAATACAATTATAAGATTGAGTACAAGCCCGGCAAGGTAAACCAAAACGCAGATGCTCTTTCTCGCATCAAAATCAACCATTTCAAGCAATGTGCTGATTTCCTTTCCAAAATCAAAATTTTCGCTAACAACGAAACTGACTCCGAACAACCTGAAAACTCTGACAATGACGACGAACATGACGAAAGAATTATCGCTGAGTTTAATCGATTTGTTCAACTCTACAAAACTGAGTCAATAATCGATTACTCTAAAATTGAAATATCCAATTCTCAACTTCTAGACAAGCTCCACAAACGCATAGTTACATTCTTTTGGCAAAACAAAACTAACGACTTACACGACAAAATTATTGATGACTTTTTCGAAGAAGAACCTAATTTCAGTAATGACACTCTTAACATCATGGCCAGTAAATCTGTCAGGCATAGAAAATACTTAGTTGTACCTTTGCCCTATGACCCTGAAACTGTCGTCTCACATCTTTTCAAAATTATTTATACCAACCAAGACCAATTCAACGACTCCGAAACATACTGCATAGAAAATAACATAGAACTTCCCATTCTTGAAATTTTATCTTTCATTCTCTCCGACAAAGAAATCAAACTGAAAATCTGCCAAAACATTGTTACAACTCCTACCGAAGACGAAATTCCTATAATAATACAACAATACCACTCTGGTAAAAACAACCTCCATCGTGGCATTAACGAAACTATCAGACGTATTAGGGAAAAATACAATTGGACCGGCTTAATTAAAACTGTAGAACAATTCATCAAATCCTGCGAAACTTGCCAAAAAGTAAAGTTCTGTAGGAAAAACTTAAGTGCACCTTTTGTTATTACGGAAACACCCAAGACTCCTTTCGAACGTATTAACATTGACATCTTTGAATATCCATCTAGAAATCATGCACTCACTATTAGGGACGAACTCACGAAATTTACGCAAGCCTACCCCATTAACGACAAAACAGCTTCAACTGTCGTAAACACCCTTCTGATTTTCTTTCAACATTACGGAACTCCACTTCGCATCCATTGTGACTATGGACGTGAATTTGACAACACTTTAATGCGGGATTTATGCCAACTATACGACATAAAACTGACATTCTCCAGCGTTCAACATCCCGAGTCAAACGGTTCTATTGAAAGATTTCACGCGACCTTAGCAGAAATGATAAGGGCAAATACAGCGGAACATCCAACCGAACATCCATTTAACGTCCTCCCTTATGCCATCATCTGTTATAATAACACAAAAAATAAAACCACCGGTTTCACGCCCTATGAACTCATATTTGGGCACACTTCTAGTAGGCCTCCAGAAACCCTTTACAACCAGGAAAAACTTATTTCGAAATACGTAAGAGATCTAAATAACAGAATGGACTATTATTACAGACTCGCCCGTGCTAAAACCGAAAGACAGAAAGAAAAATCTAAAGTGCGATTTGACCAACACGTTTCTACTAAACAACCCGATTACAAAGTAGGCGACAAAGTCTACGTAAAAGAGTCCCAAATTAAAAATAAAGCCGAAAACAAATTCAACGGCCCCTTCGAAATTACCGCAATACGAAAAAACTCTGCCACCGTCATAAATTTACAAACAAACCAAATAACTAAAGTTAACTTTGACAGACTAAAACCCTATTTTGAATAAATCCCTTTTTTCAGATTCTGTGGACTGTTTTCAGTCGTGAACCTTCAACAGTACTCCATTACGCCTGTTAACAATACTATAGGAGTTTTCTTCCATGAAGAAGGAACCCTTTAAATTTCTAATGAGAAATGGACACTCCTTGTTTACAAAGATCTAAACCCCTTTCGAGACGCTATTTCTAACAACGATAATATACTGAACAGACTTTTAGAAACTATTAACGACAACAAAACTAACATTAAAATCTTCAAATCAAAAGTACAGACTCACGTAAGCCTCCTGAAACAAATATCAAAATCTGTTAACATCAAATATACAGAAATTTTCGCTGACACTGAGACTTACAGTACCAACAGAAAGAAACGCGGACTAATTAATGGACTGGGATCGATTTGGAAATCTATTTCCGGTAACTTAGATGCAACAGACGGAGAATACTTTAGTGACTCTATAAACAAAATTACTAAAGATCAACATCAAATTGAAAACTTAATGAAACGACAATTATCAGTAACAACTTCAGTCATTAAGAACCTTAACACCACAATACAAAAATTTCAGTCCGAAGAGAGAATATTTTCGGAAAATATCGAAGCAATTAGGAAGTCAATTGTGTTCATTACAGACGATCTTGCTTTTTATGAACTTCAAGCCAATGTCTTGGATTTGTGTGAAAGCTTAATGGAAAGTTACGTATACATTGAAGATACTCTTAACGATGTATTAACTGCAGTCTCTTTCGCCCGTCTAAAAATTTTACATAGCTCAATTATAAACCCAGTAGATTTGGTCGACTCCCTTCAGAAAATATCACAGTCACTTCATGAAAATAACTTACCGCTTCCAACCTATAGTTCAAATGTTGCTCGATACATCGATCTAATAGAATTGGAAGCTTTCCAAATCAATACTAAAATTGTTTTTGTACTAAAAATCCCCTTAGTCAATCCTGAAACTTATACACTATACCACTTGTATCCTATCCCAGTTTTGGATTATCGAACAGGATTTCACCATATTCTTCCAACAAAATTAAAATATATCGCGAGAGATGACGATTCGCTATTGTACGCATCTTTCGAAGAATTGAGTGACTGTAAGCCATTATCTAAAGAACATAAGATCTGTTCCAAAGTTATTCCACACACCATAGACAAAGAAGCCCTCTGCGAAGCACAGCTTCTTAGACAGCCAGCAGCCCTTCCTCCAACTTGCAAGCCTTTAATATTATATGCCGAAGAGTATAATATTCAAGAGATTGACCTGAACCTTTGGTTAATCTCGATTTCCGGACAGTTGCCCATCAACATCAAGTGCAAGGGAGAAGATGTCGTTACCCAATCCATATCGACAAATTCTCTACTGACCATCCAACCCAGTTGCAATGCCTTCATCGGAAACACCAGGGTCCATGCCAGAAGGACCACCAGCAACGTTGACAACATCACACTTAAGAGTCACCCAGTCAACATCCCCTACAACTGTTGCGACAACCTGCCAACCATCAGTCAGCTTCCAAAGTTGAAACCCATGAGACTACAAGAATTGGATGCCAGAGACCTGAATATCGCTAACCATAAGCTTAGACAATACTCCAGGGAATTGGAAAAGCTCCTAGACCAACCATTCTTGGAGAAACACACCTCCTGGTTTACGATCATCACAATGGCAACAACCGCAATTGTGGTTGCCCTCCTTTCCATGAACATCATCAGGAAGAAATTCCAGAAGCCTCCAACGATCAGCCCTCCTGCCGATCCAGCACCACCACCAGGTCCATCAACCATCAAGCCCAGGGTAAAACTCCATAGCCTCCTTAGTCCTGTCGAGGATATTGAGTTGCAGAACCTTCCTTAAAAGTCGATGCTGTAGCATCAACTTTTTTATATGGATGGGAGTTGTTATATAAGTTATCCCATCGACTTATATGAAACAACCTAGCAACAGTTCTCAAGCTGAGTCAGCATAACACGTGTCGTCTCCAGTTACCCGCAGACGAACATCCGTGAGAACTGCAAGCGCTGCGACACCTTAGTCAGCGTTCTTAGTTTATAAATTATACTTTTTCATTGTAACAGCATTCATTATTACTTACAGATTAGTCTAGTTTAGTTTAACACTCATTTTGTCTTTTATTGTTATAAAGTATTATATTGTTATTTTCAAGTTTTATATTAAAAGTTAATAATTGTGCAACTATAAATAAAATCTTTTTTTAAAAAGAGAAATTTGGAAAGTGTGATATAACATATATATATATATATATATATATATATATATATATATATATATATATATATATATGTGTGTGTGTTTGGATATATTTAGAACGGATTCAATTTCCAAAACACGATGAGCAGGTTCGTTGCAGTTCTTTATGCCACTGAGTTGCATACCTTTTTGGAATTCGGTATGTCTCTAATGCCATTGATCAAATTATAGATATCATAGTGTTCTCTAATATCAGTTTGACACATTTTGTGTTTGTATTCGGTAAATTCCCACTTGAACTACTGAAATGCTTGGGCGTAATTCTGATATGATATGACCTTTTCACTCTTGGCCTATGCATTTGCTAATATGCGACCATAAAAAATACGTTGAGGTTAAACAACAACTGTCATATATAGAAAATAAAAGATAGATATTACCCATAACAACCGGTCCCAATTTGATAGATAATTCTACTATTTTTTCGGGAAATGAATTGCAAATTCTAGGAATTTCAGGAAAAACTAGCTCACAGAGGTTTCAAAGCGGGAGTCGTCCTATGTGAATCTCCGTTTCCTAGGATGGAAATCACACGAACAAGTTCGTGGGTTAGCAAATACCTATCAAAGAAATTATTATACTAACTTTTCGAGACTTCTCAATCTCTTGAAAGCAAGAACATATTTTGCTCCTAGTCGAGAACCTTCATCTGTTGCGCTCACCTTGAATTGAATAATTATTTATGTATTTAGTACGTATAACTGAATTGAATTGCGACATCTAGGAGTTTCAGGAAATAATACCTCACACAAACTCCTAGATGTAGCAAGATGAATAATTATTCGAAACTTCAATCAGTTGAGAGCATTTTCAATTGTATGATTTTGAGTTGAGAGTAAATACTCGAGTCTATCGAATAAATTTTGAAACGCGCTCTCATTTGGGGGTGAAAACAACTCCAAATTCTAGAAACATAATAAACAATATTTTTAGTTAACAGAAAAGGTTATAATGCCTTATTTAGTTGAAGTAGCAAAAAACTTTAGTAAGTTACTCCTTCAGCTAGCAAGCAACCCCCATGGGTGGACGGAAACTACCCTCTAAAATCAAATTTTATAGAAAAATTGGATAAAAAGTTATTAGTAAAAGCATTTGCATGCTTAGGTTATAATATCGCGTAGCCCTGGGACACAAATAAATTTTGAAGTAACATCAGCATTATTGAGATCTACTTTGGGTATGTAGGCGTTAAAAATACCCCATTCAATCTATACTCGAATATGGCTGCAGGACTTGGTGTGATAATTTGAAAAATTTAAGCAGGGAGAGTTTGAGAGAAAACTATACTTTAGATTTAGAGTAAGCCTGAAAAATACCCCAATATAATTGTAAGAAACTACACTTGAAACAGATTGCCGTCACGGAAACAGGGGAAAATATTATTTCTAACTGGAATTCTACCTTTATGGGGGATACAATTTGTTTGAAATTGAACTTTCAAAAAAATATCATTTATTTACAATCTACGTTTCAGTGCTACCCGTATTGACTGCAAAAACATGATTTGCATACATACAAAGCATTTTCATCTTACCTGTTTCAACAAATAGGATAAGTGATTACTGCGACTCAATCTTCTGTTTAAAATATTTTTTGACTATATTTTCAAATGATCTTCTGACAGTTTGGCGTTTATGCTTTTCTTTATGGAACAACAGTAATCTGCCATAATGTGGTCATCCTATTTTGCTGGATACCTTTTTGCTGTTTCGAATATATGCTGGTGAAAGCTCTCAAAGCTCTCACCTTGCTCTTCAGTGTAGGTAGTTTTCAGCTTGCTTGATTTTTTAAGATGTAACAACTGTCATCCCTACATATCCAAAGTAGGTCTCAACAATGTTAACATTACTTCAAAATTGACATAGGATCACAAGGCTGCGCGATATTGAAACATAAGCATGCATGTAAAAAAACTTACTGTTACTGTTAATTTTTTATTGAATTTTTCTATAAAATTTGAATTTTCTCTCCACCTACAGGGTTTGTTTGCTAGTTGAGAAAATAACTTATAAAGTTGTTTGCTAATTTTACTAAATAAGACATTATAATCTTCTGTGGTAATTAAAATTATTTTTTATTATGTTTCTAGAATGTGGGGTAGTTTTCACCCCAGAATAAGAGGGCGTTTCAAATTTATGCGATAGACTCGAGTACTTACCTTCAACTCAAAATCAGTACACTTGAAAATTCATTTAAATACGATTCATTAAGATGTAGCAACTGGACTGGGATACGATTCTCCATATCACCATTTTTTGGGATGTTTTTTGGCTGCAGCAAAATTTTGGAGGGTGTACGAGTTTTTTTGCGTCGAATTTGGTTCCAAAACTATAAATAATTAATAATTATTCCAGATTTCTATCAATTGACTAGAAACAGTATGTATTTCGTTCAATTGATTGAGAAATCTCAAAAAGTTAGTATAAGAATTTTACATCCGAGTCCACCAAGCTATAGAGATTATTATGAACTAGACTAGGTTCCCGGTGAGAACCACGTCTAAATTTATTAAATACTCGAGGTTTCGATTCCTGCTTTAGAGCGATTATCAAAAGTTGAAACAAAACAGAGGTTCAGAGTATAGAGCGTACTCAATCCGCCTACTTCCCAAAAGTCACTAGGCGGTGGTCAACTGGAAGAACGAACTCGAAAAATGCCAAGTCCACTGACTAATAGTTCACTTTAACCCCCGTACGAAAAGAAAAGTGTTTGGAAGAAACCGTGCTACAATTACCTATCAGTACAGTCCAATAAATACCATAAATGCTCAATAAAAGAAATATTAGACTTATATTTTGTGATTTAACCAAGTATCATTAGATTTAGATAAAAAAACTATGAAAGGCTATATAAAAGAATTTCATCCTCAAGAAGTGACAAATTTCGAAGAGGGAAGTATTGAAGACTTTAAACCGATTGTAAATATAGACTGAAAGACTTGAAAAATTACATTTTTTGAGTATAACACCACATGTGCGGAAAGGTCAAATCTTCTAAAGGTTTTAGGGTACAAATAGCAATGATAACACAATGAAAATTATTAGAGTTACACTCTGATGATTTGGAATGTCTACTGGAGGATATATATATATATATATATATATATATATATATATATATATTAAAAAATTAAAATTGCTGAAATCCAAAGCTGAAGTTTACAAAAAATTCTTCCAAACAGTCGCAAATTATATCGGAATTTAAGAAATATTATACATCTGAAATAATTGAAAACAATCTCGAAAGCCTAGGTATCTATAAAAAATCAATGTACTCTTGTATAATAAATATTTATTAAGAAAGTAGAACGAAGATAATTTCTTATAAAAAAACAAATCTCTCACAGAATTATTCCTAGCGGGGTTGGTTGTCTTTCTTATTTCTTAAAGGGCTAAGACCAGATTTTCTCATGAATTTTAATTAAAATAGAAATTTGGATTGCCGGTTAAAATTAAATGAATAGGGGGGTGAAACTAAAACTACACAATATATACTTCTTGAAATTCTGTATACTTACAAACGTTTAGGGGTCTGGGTCAAACCCCCGTTCTTAATGGCAGAAGAAACTATATGAAACGGTATAAATGGTAAAATTAAAATGTTGACAGTATTTTGTGACGTATGAGAATTCTTATTCTAGATCTTACTCCATTAGACTTTTTATATGAGATTGCCTTAAATTGAAGATTTATTGTGGTAGGGACGAAATCACCAACTAATGGTGAATTATACCAAAGAATTTGTAACAGTATTACTGAAGAACTGCTACAGAATGTTGGGTAAGTAATTCAAATTAGGTTCATGTTGCTGTCAACAGGTTATTGGTAAGCATTCGGAAGACCTTTTAAACTCTTGCTTATAACTCATTAATGTGACAGTTACAAACCCAAATATATTTTGAGCTTATTTGCCTTTTTCAGAATTTTTCGAAACACAACAATCTTTCTGTAATATATTCTTGAAAACTATTTTTTATAGCTTTCAAATGACCTCTTTTGTTAATTAAAAAATAATAGCAAAACAGTTTGAAACTCGGATTAGTTAAAAAACTGACGTGTTCTAGCGTTTTTATTCTTTGAAATAAACGAGTTGACAGGAAGGAAGCGGGCAATACTTGATTATCACACAGTATTTAGCGACTTAATAGTGTGACGGGAATTCATCCGATAATTCTTGAAATCGGCATTCATCCGATATTTCGGAGAATCCGAAATGTTCTTCGCCTGATGCATCGAGGTCGGCGGCTCTTTAACCTTCTGGAGAATTCCGAGAAGAAATATATAAATACGGAGAGCTGAGGAAGCATTCATTCAGTATTCGATTCCCGTATAGTAGAGATCAGGTGTTCAAAATAAATTGTAAATAGTTCTGTGCATATAAATTTTGTTAAAGTAGTGGAAATAAATTATAGTGATTTGGACGGTGTTTTTAAATAAATGCAAGAACATTACAGTGGTGTCAGGTATTCGGTGTATTTGTGGAACTTTGGAAGTGGAAATAAATAGACAAACAAAGTTTAAAATGGTAAGTTTGGACTAATTGAAAGTGACGGATTTAAAAAAAGAACTGGGGGAAAGGGATTTAGAAAGTAGTGGGAAGAAAAGTGGATTAATACTAAGAGACACCCTAATAAATGAAGGTAACAGCCCCGATACTTATTTATTTGAAGTTTCTAGTAATGGGGACTTGAAGATGCTTTTTAAAAAATAGAGGAAAAATTAATAAAAAAATTCTAAAACCCTTGAAGACAAGTTACTAGAAAACTCTAAAATCCTAGAAGTCTTTAGAAGACAAACTGCTAGAAAAGTATAAAAGCTTGAAGGAGGCTTAGAAAATAAAGAAAAGTCTAATATCCCAGAAGACAAACTACTAGAAAATTCTAAAACCTTGAAAGAATCCTTAGAAGCCCAATTACTGGAAAATTCTAAATTCCTAGAAGAAAATTTAAAAAGCATGCTACAGAAAAATTAAGAAATGCTAGAAGAGAAAATAGTCCCGAATGAAGCTCAGATGGACGAGCTACAGCAGACAACGGTCGCAGAGTTGAAGCACACGGCAGTGAAAAATGAAACGCGGATAGCAGAGCTAAAACAAATAATGGAAGATGAGGTGAGTAGAATAAAAGAACAGGTAGTGACAAGTATGGAAGATAGTAGAGGAAGTGTTTACCAAACAAAGACCAAGAAAAGATGCCGGAAGTGTCGTAAGGTAGGAAATATCCTGAGTCGTTGCAAGGAGAGCAACGAAGTACCGACTTCCTTGCCGGGGAAACTAAAGAAGGTTTTTTGTAAAAGGACCATCGTCGAGCTATAGCCAACAAGCCCCAACTATCAACGCATATGTCGCTTCGGTACGCAACCAAGTTAACAGTGTCTTTGTAGCAATATGCAATGCTGTTGGATACTGGTGCGACGAAAACAGTCATAAGGCCAAATATTGTTATAGACACGACAATGACAAAACTCACAAAGTGGCAACTGCCAACAGCGACAGGAGAAGCAGCTAAGGTCCATGGTGAAATAGAGGTTGAAATGGTCTTGGAAAATACAACATTAAACATCGGGCATTAGTGGGGGACAACGAAGACCAAGTCATCATCGGAATGGATGTCATAAGCCCCAAGGGATTCGAGTTAAATTTTAAAGATGGAATTCTGGGAGTCAACGAAAGCTAAACCTGGAACAGTAATCATGTTTGATCCCGAACTTAACGATGGAAAGACTTTATTTCGTGTCAAGGAGATTCTGCCTGTAAGAGCAATGAACCTGAATGATTAATCGCATACTTGCATTAAAGAAAAACAATTTTGAGGAACTGTTCAACAGTTTTCTCTGTAGTAAGAAGCATACAAAATACAGCAATATCACCAGGTGAACTATCTAAGGAACTGGAAAGACTCATCACTCATCTTCGACGTAGGGAAAGGAAAAAGAGGACGGACTGACCCAGTGAAACTTAAAATTAATATCGGGGACGCTCAGCCAATTCGACAGTCGGCCAGAAGACTATCCCTAGCCAAAAAAAAGAAGCCGATAGGATAGTCCAGTGAACCATCCAATAGCCCTTGGGCTTCTCCAGTTGTCTTGGTTAAAAATAAAGATGGTTCGACCCGATTTTGCGTGGACTATCGGCAACTAAATCAGGCCACAAAGAAAGATAGCCATCATCTACCAAGAATGGACGATACCCTAGATACGTTGGCTGTATCGAAGATGTTTTCCACCCTTGATCTGAAGAGCGGTTATTGGCAAGTGGAACTAGCTAAGGAAGATCGGGAATAGACTGCATTTACCATCGGCTTAGGACTTTACTAATTCACGGTGATGCCGTTTGGGTTATGTAATGCTCCAGCGACATTTGAAAGATTGATGGAAACAGTGTTAATCGGGGTTTCATGGAAACATTCTTGGTGTATCTTGACGACATTATCGTGGTTGAAAATGTTGAGATTTTGTTATGTTGCTTAGTTACATGTTGATAAAAATATTTTGTATTATCCAGTAGAAATTAATAAACTGACATTAATGTTAAAAATAGTTTGGGATTATTTAAATATAAGCTAATAATTTTAACAGGAAAATCGTTTGGGGACCACTTGAAGAATCTAGAGGAGGTATTTCGGCGAATTTGAAGTTCCTGGCTAAATTTAAGCCCGAAGAAGTGTCAACTGTTCCAAGAAGAGGTTTTGGAAGAGGCAGTAGCTGTTGATGAACACAAAATCAAAGCCGTCCAGGAATGCCCGCAGTTTAGAAGTTTCCTGAGGTTATGCACGTACTTTTGTCGGTATGAGAGGAAGGTGCGATACCAGTGGGACGAGGAATACCACCGATCATTCGACACACTGAAAAGAGTTTTGACGAGTGCCCCGTTTTAAGTTATCCTTGGCCAGATGGGAACTTGGATACCGACGCAAGCAATGTCGGAATTGGTACGGTGTTTTCGCACGATCAGGAAAAAGTCATCGGCGATTTCAGCAAGACCTTGAGGAAGCCAAAACGGAATTACTGTGTTACTCACAGGGAACTCTTGGCTGTAGTAGAGGGGGTGGAACATTTCTATAAGTACCTCTATGGTAAAAGATTTCTCCTGAGGACTGATCACGCAACAGTGAAGTGGCTCCTGCAGTTTAAAAACCCCGACGGACAAGTGGCAAGGTGGATTGAGCGGTTGCAAGAATTCGACTTCGAGACTGAACATCGCGCTGGGACAAGCCATAAGAATGCTGGTGCTTTATCGAGGAGACCATGCCCTGATGATTGCACAAACATTGTCAGCGAGCTGAAGAAAATGGGGCTATTTTCTGTAGAACTACCGCCGTCTATGGCCATTGGTAACCTGAGGAGGTCCAGAAAGACCAAAAATTACATCCAGTGCTAAAAGAGGTTATCCGGTGGAAGGAAGGAGACCGGAAACCGACGAAGTTGGAGATTTTCTGTTACTCACCAACCATAAAGTCATACTCGGCTCAGTGGAACTCCCTAATCCTGGATAATGGACTTCTGAAGCGGGTCCTGGAAAATGCAGAGGAGGGCAAGGACAGAGAACAGATTGTAGTGCTCAGAAATAGAAGACCAGAGGTTTTGCAAGAACTACATGATGGAGCAACTGGAGGACATCTAGGAGTAACGAAAACCCTAGGGAAATTGAGAGAACGCTTCTACTGGGTAAACTGCCAAGCAGATGTGAGGGGTTAGTGCGGGAAATGGGCGGTTTATGCAGCAAGTAATGGGCATCAGAAGCGAGCCAAAGACCCCATTTGGCAGTATAAAGTGGGCAGTCTAATTGAAATAGTACCCATTGATGTTGCTGGTCGATTTCCAGAATCTGACTCAGGAAATAAGTACATTGTGGTGGTGATGGACTATTTCAGTAAATGGACAGAAACTTATGCCAGTATCTTCACTTGTATATATATAGTAGATCTCCGGATGGTCCAGAAGAATAGTCAAGAAGTACGGCCAGGTCCAGAAGCAAGATCCACTGGTAGGGAAGGTTCTTAATCTCAAAGATAAACAACCAATGGGCACCAGAGATATCTTTTTTTTTTAAAAACGAAAACATTCTCGCAGCGCAAGTCAACATATAGTGATCTTTGGAAGACGGCCCAATGATAGCCTAAGAGTTGGACGGACTGAATTGGGATTCAGTGGCGTCGACATTCTTGTATGCTGTCTCAATATTCGCAATCCACATTCGAAGACCGTTGACTGTTACATACACCAAACTTCCCGTTGTCGAAATGGAGAGTCCTGCAAATATAGCCACACCAGGAAGGATTCTGGCACATTCCTCGACGAAATGGTCTTAAGGAGGGGGCAAGGTAACGGGTATTCATCCGATATTTCGTGGAATCGACATTTATCCAATATTTCGGAGAATCCGAAATGTTGTTAGTCTGGTGCATCGAGGTCGGTGACTTGTTTTGATCAAGTTCTCGAAGAATTCTAGTACATGAAGGAACTTTCTCGGCAGCTCTTTGACATTCTGGAGAATTCCGAAAAGAAATATATAAATACGGAGAGCTGAGGAAGAATTCATTCAGTATTCGATTGGCCGTATGGTAGAGATCAGGCGTTCAAAATAAATTGTAAATAGTTCTGTGAATATAAATTGTGTTACAATAGTGAAAATAAATTATAGTGAGTTGGACTGTGTTTTTAAATAAATCCAAGAACTGAACTGAACCCGAGTGTGAAAATAAAAACATTACAATAGTATCGGAAAATCAAAGATTTTTTATTGTTTTAACCAAAAAAATTTCCATTAGGTTAATAGTCGAATAACGAGAAAAATTAATTAAATGTTCTTTTATAGTTGATAAATAAATTCATCAATCCTTTAAAAAGTAAAGAACAAGGTTCTTAAGTCTTTTCAAATTAAATCAAACGGAATGAATGCTCAAAAACAAAGATTTTATAAATGTCTTAAGAAGATAATCAAAATAACTAACATAACTAAATTACTATTTAATCTCAATATAAATTCTGTACCTATATGATATTGAGATATGTACAACAACTTTCGTCTAAGTAAGTCAGTAAGAAGGCGTGAAGGAAAATCATAATTTGCTTATTATGAAAAAACGAATGCAAATGGTCTTAGTTTTTTTATTACTTTAAGTTATTTATAACTCATTTTTGCCTGTTTCCTCATTAATATTGTTTGTTTGGCTTGCTAAACCTAAATACTGGAAATAGAGAAATTAAGGCCTTAGTCAGGATTCAAGTATATTTGTTGGTAAATAGAGTTGCCTGATTGTAATTTAAGACTCACTACTGACAAAACAACTGAAACATAAAATGTTGTAAGATAACTCACAGATTCTTAGTTACAGATTACAAAATCCTTTTTCCACTTTCTTAAGCACATATTATCAAAAATAACGCATATTTATTGCTGATTTGAATCTACTGTTTTAGCTGTTGGTTATAGACAGTCATCTGGTGACATATTTTGATCCACAATTTTCCGTCTTCTGTCTTGGAGTGGGCTGAAAAGTGTGTAACTGTTGAATACAATAGGGCGAAATGTGTCAGAGAACTGTATGGAATATAGGAAAAACTCTTTTTATATTTTCCGAAAAAAAGACGTTGTGCTCTGATGCTGTCGCCTCTGCCGTGTACGCACGTAGCCAAAGAGTTTAGAAAAAGAAGTGATCCTGTAAGAAATTACCGTAAAAAATTTTCCGTTGGAAAAATTAACAAAAGTCGACTTTTTTGTAGACATTAAATTAACATTATTTTCAACAATAATCAGATTCCATAAATAGAAAATTTTAACTGTCTCATAAACAGAACATTTCTTTATAACAATTCTTTAAATTATATAATTATGTTCATGTAGTTGCTAACTGATTCCTGACGGGATCGATGGTAAAATGACGACGTTTCGGCAGAATCACATCTACTGTGTCCGCCCTCAGTATTTATATGCCTTTGTCGGAGGTTGTAGAAACGCTGATTGGTTGGAATTGACTCCTCCCCCTCCGCTGTCGTTTGGGTCACGTGATCAGTCGTCAGTTCCGCGGTGTGTGTTGAGGGATCGGGTTTGCAATATTTGATTACTGTTTCCCAAGTATTGGAGAAGTGCAGGGCGTCATCTCTTCGATTCAGTTGTCTGGCTTTTTTAATTTCAATTGCCTCTAGAACGATCCTTGTTATATAATTTGTTGTGTTAGCTATTTGTTTGCAGCTGTCAAAATCTATTTTGTGGCCCGTCTGTAGTTGATGTTGTAATAGAGCAGACGAAGCTTGTTTGTTTCTAACAGATAATTTGTGCTCTTCTAAACTAGCTGAGATTTTCCTGTTTGTTTGGCCGACGTACCATTTGTCACAGGTTCCACACGCAAAACTGTATATACCTCGATTTTCAAATTTGATTTTAGGTTTTGGATTTTTTAAGGTTGTACTTATGGTTTGGTGTGGTGTATAAGCGGTAGTTAAGTTGTGTTTTTGGAGAATTCGGCCGATTCTGTCGGTTGTTCTCTTGATGTACGGTAGGGTGGTTCTTGGTTTTTCAGCAACATCTTCCTTTTGTTTCAGTTGCGAAGCTGTCTCGTGTTGTGTTCTATTTCTTGTTTGATTATATGGTGTGTATATCTGCTTTGTTGAATATATATATATATATATATATATATATATATATATATATATATATATATATATATATATGGTTGATGAGTTATTCCGGTGTACATCCGTTCGTCTGTATTCGTTTGAAAAATCACTTGACGTTTCGCCAAAATCATATTTGGCTTTCTCAAAAGATACTAACTAACTGAAGAATTTCTTGTTCTTGATCTCAATTTATACCTGCCCTGTGAGCCCTCATTAGTACTTAATCTCTCAGGTACTTTATTTTGTTTATTAGGTTGGGTTCACTGATGGTCAATTAAAGTGCAATTACGGTGTTTATGGCTTTTGTCGGTAATTTGGGTAATCCGATTATTTATGTTTATTGCTGGTTTTGTTGTATTGTTATTTTGATATGGGATTACTGCTTTCCAAAATGGTGATAATTTTAAAGCTTCGTCTCTCTTGTGTATGGTATCTCGGGTTTCAATTTCAATCGCTTCTCGTATTGTTCTGATTTTTGTAGTTTTCGACATTTGCGATTTCTTTACAAGTATTAAACTCTATTTTATGCCCTGTTTCTTGTTCGTGTCTGAATAAAGTAGAGGTGGTCTGTTTGTTCTTTATGTATAGTTTGTGTTCGTCTCGACGGGCGGATATTCGCCTGTTTGTTTGGCCGACGTATAACTTGGAACAGTCTCCACATGAAATGCTGTAAACTCCATGGTTCTCTAAAGGCATTTTATCCTTTGGGTTCCCTAGCAATTTTCCGATTGTTGTTTGGGGTTTGTATGTAGTTCGAATTTTGTGTTTATTCAGAAACCTCCCTATTCTGTCCGTTGTACCTCTAATGTATGGTAAACTTACATGGGCTACGTAGTCTTGGTCATCATTTTGTTTCTTTTTCTCATCCTGTTGTTTGTTTATTGCTTTTCTGATGGTGTGGTTATTGTAGCCATTTTTTCTGAGGATAGTTTTCTAGAACTAGAACTAGAAAAGAAGAACTAGCTTTCATGAAAACTATCCTCAGAAAAAATGGCTACAATAACCACACCATCAGAAAAGCAATAAACAAACAACAGGATGAGAAAAAGAAACAAAATGATGACCAAGACTACGTAGCCCATGTAAGTTTACCATACATTAGAGGTACAACGGACAGAATAGGGAGGTTTCTGAATAAACACAAAATTCGAACTACATACAAACCCCAAACAACAATCGGAAAATTGCTAGGGAACCCAAAGGATAAAATGCCTTTAGAGAACCATGGAGTTTACAGCATTTCATGTGGAGACTGTTCCAAGTTATACGTCGGCCAAACAAACAGGCGAATATCCGCCCGTCGAGACGAACACAAACTATACATAAAGAACAAACAGACCACCTCTACTTTATTCAGACACGAACAAGAAACAGGGCATAAAATAGAGTTTAATACTTGTAAAGAAATCGCAAATGTCGAAAACTACAAAATCAGAACAATACGAGAAGCGATTGAAATTGAAACCCGAGATACCATACACAAGAGAGACGAAGCTTTAAAATTATCACCATTTTGGAAAGCAGTAATCCCATATCAAAATAACAATACAACAAAACCAGCAATAAACATAAATAATCGGATTACCCAAATTACCGACAAAAGCCATAAACACCGTAATTGCACTTTAATTGACCATCAGTTAATCCAACCTAATAAACAAAATAAAGTACCTGAGAGATTAAGTACTAATGAGGGCTCACAGGGCAGGTATAAATTGAGATCAAGAACAAGAAATTCTTCAGTTAGTTAGTATCTTTTGAGAAAGCCAAATATGATTTTGGCGAAACGTCAAGTGATTTTTCAAACGAATACAGACGAACGGATGTACACCGGAATAACTCATCAACCACATATTTCCATCCGTGAAACAGTATACACAAACATATATATATATATATATATATATATATATATATATATATATATATATATATATATATATATATATATACAGTCTCATAACATAACTAATGGACTATACGATAACTGCAGATAGAGGCCTTAATAAAATGTTTGTAGTAAACGATATAAAGGGTCCTAAAATTGGTATTTGGTTTTTGAAAATTTGTGGTATTGAACACAAATTTGGTACAGCACAGTTTTAAAGGGTGATAAATAAGAATTTGTTATCATTTTTTATGGTACTTTCGCAGGGTGTTTGTTACGAAGGTCGAATTAGGCAAATTCATGTGTATTTTTTTAACACCCCGTTTCGACGATAAATAATGAAACTGCCATAATTTCAAAAAAAAAAACGTATGCTTGTTGAATCTTTGTATTTCAAGGCGTTTTCGAGATATTGCCCTTTTAAGGCTGGCGCTTAATCATTTAAATAAAAACATTAGCTTTTTGAAAAACATTCAATTTAATTATGAAATAAAAATAAAACAAGTAGATTCAGGTCATTAAATGTCGAAATTGACCACCATTTTATTACACTTTTTATGACATGTGTTATCTTGAAAAAGGTTGCAAATGTTATTTCTGAGAATATTCGCAGCTTTCTGAATTTTAGCTAAAAGCTCGTTTCGGGTATTAATTTCATTGCTGTACACCAAAGATTTCATGTATACCTGAAAGTCGATAGGATTAAGTTCTGGAGTACGTGGCGACCAAGAGAATTTACTGCCACGTCCAATCCAACGATGCGGGAAGTAGTAATTTGAATATTGCTGGACTATAACTTCATAAAACACATATGCTGCCTTGCAATAAGAGAAACTTCTTCGAGTAAATTACCCAAATTATTTTCTAAAAATTCTAAATACTGTAATGCATTTAATCTCGTGGGAAGTTCAAACGGACCAATGAAGTGATCGCCAATAATTCCACACCAGATATTAATTGAAAATGCATGCTGAAAATGAGCTTCACGATACTTATGAGGATTATAAAAATCAAATTATTCATCTAATTGAAGACTTCACGGCGTGTGAATGTAGCTTCGTCAGAAAATAGGATGTCCTTCAAGAAACCTTGGATATTGAATGATTTTATGTCTACGTGGTAAGTCATAGGATAATAAATATTGTATAGGTGTAAAGTGAGACTGAAACAATTTTTCTGTATTTAAAATTCGTGATATACTGATTGATTACACCAGTAACAGATCTTACAAGTTCGAAAAATTTTGTTTTATTGATATTTGTGTGTTGAGAAATTGAATTCCAGTGTCTATTGATGCAAATAGCATCACTAGAAACACAATAAACAATAATTTGTTTTTGATTAAAAATATTTTATATTTGATAAGATATATTACCAACAAATTTTCGGATCTCCTATGGGATCAAAACTGTCTGCAATAATTTCTCAATATATTATAAATGATCTCATTAATGACTGTCTCTCTAAACTGTCTTTCAATATACCTTTTATTAGAAAAATATTTTGATGATATTATAGTTCCATCCCCATTGGATGTAGTACTGAGCTCTTACAAGTTTTTAACAACTACAATATCCATATCCAATTTCCATTACAAGAAGAGGATGATGAATCTAGTGTTCCTTCCCTAGACACTAAAATTATTCGAGACAGTAACAATATAATTAATTTGGACTGGTACATCAAACCAACAAGTTCTGGTGGATATATAAATTATTATTCTCATCGGCCAATAAAAATCAAATATAACTTAATTGAAACTATGAAACAAAGAATTTGCAAAATTAGTCATCCAACTTTTATCAATAAAAACCTAAAAATATTATGTAACATATTTTAAATAATTTCTACACTGCTCAATTAATCAACAAAATTCTGTATAATAATACTAATTTCAGAGAAAGAGAGAATTTAATTCTAAGAAACACATCCACTAACAATTCCAATAACAGCGTCAATCTTTATCATATTTCTATTTCATGCATTAAAGATCTATCAACCAAAATCAATAAAATTTAAAAAACGAATCTAGTATTTTAATAACGTATAAATCAATCAAAACAGTAAGTCTTCTATTTAGCAAAACAAAAGTTGAAATACTCAAAGAATTGAAATCTAATATTCTATATAAAATAGATTGTATTAATTGTGATGCAATGTCTAATGCACAATCGTCAAGAACTCTAAAAAGTAGAATGATCTGACATAACAGCGATATCAGATTAGAAAAAAGAAAGTTGTGCTATAGCCACCCATTGTATTTAAAATTGTCACATCGTAAATTTTAACAATGTTTTAGTTCCGGTATGTGAAAGAAATTATTACAAAAGATTTTTTAGAGATAGTATTTATTAACTATTATCCGAATAATATTAATAAAAAAACAGATATCCAAAATTTGAATAACATTTATTGCAATCTTATAGACATCGACACAAAAAATGCATTTTCAGTTTTCAACAATTAAGATATATGAGTAAAATATACAATAACAATAAGCTACTCACCATCGTATTGTTATTTTTGATTATAATAATTTCATGTCCAGTTTTGCTATCAATGTCACTCAAAAAAATAGATCTATTTTATTAAGTTTATAATTCTTATGTTTGTGCTCTTTTTCAAATTACTATCATAATTTACTATAAGTAGTTAAAAATTTATCACTCATATAATAATTTTAAATTTGATTGTAGACAAAAGACTGACGACGAAATAAAGTATTTCGAAAGCTTTCCCAAAGTAAAAGTGTATTTCACGTCTTTATAAAAGCGCTCATAAAAAGGCTGCTTCCCGAAATCTTTCTTACATTGTGTTAACCAATTCAGCCGTTACTCAAACAATTTCTATATATATTTATATATGTACATATACATATATGAAGACAAATTGAAAATATACATCAGGAAAGCGGTTAATTCACAAATATTTAGATGAAATTCAATCTATTTTCAATTAATTAATTTTAATTAGATTTCGAATAAGAATAATCAAAATTAATATTAATAATAATTAATAGCACTGCATCCGCCATGTGTTAAATTAAAAGTCGGTTACACTCTTTTTCCGATTTTTAGATCATTCTATTTCGCTGAAAAAAATATGAGACCATTCTGGAAGTCTGTTGATAGAAATTGGTTCATAGTTGCCGGAGTACTGAGGTAACACAGTCTAAAAAAATACAAGCGATTGAGAACCTCCTCCTTTTTGGAAGTCGGTTAAAAAACAATCATGGAAGTTTAAGTTATTTAGAAATTCATTATCTTAGTATTGCCTTTTAATAAAGCTGAAATCTTAGCATGGAACTCTTTAAAATGCACAGAAGTCTTGTCAGCATTAGATTTTCTGCGCAAAATAACCAAATCAATATACATTTAACTGAAATTTAGTTACTATTAATACCGCTACTGTTTTTGTTATTTATAAATTTTACAGTAATAAAGTCTTCTAAAAATACTTAAAAAACAAGTACATGTAACATTACCTAATAAAGGTTATTGTTCTCTTCACAACGTTAATTAACAGTTTTGAGGTAAATAAGGCCAACTTGAGCGACTTTTTGTGTGGTAAAATACTCGTTTCGTTCTTTTCTAAATGACATTCATAAATCGGGTAAATATTTATGTGTATGCTAATTTATTCTAAAAATATTTTCAAAAGAGAAACCGCGTCGTTTTACAGTTAAGCTTAAATAGTCCCTTTTTACAAAAGAGCTTTATGAATACATACAAAAATTTTTCAATTTAAGCCATTGAATTTTTTTTCATTCTGCAAATGGCGTTACGCCTGATATTCGTTTCTAGAGCCATCAGTAACTCTCTCGTTTGGGTTCGTTTGTTTCTTATTGTTTCCACATCATAACGAAACTCCAAAAACTCCGACAATCAACGAAATTGGATGTTCAAATGAGCTGTGACGACTGTGCCGACAAACAAAATGAATGAGCAAGAGTTTACTATTTGGAAGTTTTATTTTTACCGCTAAGTTGAAACGTTTCTATAGAATAATGCACTTCACTTTGTCTGTTCTCCGTGTTGGTTGCTTTTATTTGCATTATTTTAGCTGTCATGAAGGGCACATAAATACAACAACGGACGTTGACTGATTGTTGGATTTCGTAGGTAGAAAGGACTATCAAAGGGACAAATTCAATGTGGTGTTCTAAGTTCTGTCTTCACCATGTCGTCATTTCCCTGCGGCTTTATTCTGAATAATAATGTACCCTGCTCATGGGCAGAAACCGCACTATTAAATTGCAGTATTTGATTTTAATTGAACCAATTCACCACGTATATAATTATGAACATTTTTTAATAATAGGTTTATTTTTGTTGGAGGTGAGGTCAGCTGGAACTGGCATGATTTCTTTTGGGGAGAAGCGGAGTTGATTGATTTTTTATGTTTCGCTGAACATTGAATGAACATTGTCAAAGGTAGAATTTTATATAATATTTACATCCAGTAATGCTGGATCTCCAACATTCTATCGCAGGAAGCGATAGAACACATGTGACTGCATTTCTACCTAAAACGGCAAATAGTTGGTACAACATAAAATATAGAGTCAAAAATGAAATAAGTTCATAACAAAACCGAAGGTCTAATTGCTCATGATGAGGTTGCTATGTTTGACCTGGGTTGACGTATGATAATATATTCGAAATATTGTATATAAAATTTAATGAAATAATCAGTAAAAACTTTCTTATATTTAAAATTGTAAAACCACTGATATGACTTAGTAAAGGTGTTGTAGTTTTATGGTTAGAGTTTTCTAGGTTCGCTGAACTAATGATATGCCATAATTACTTGAGTACCGTGGCCATTAAACTGCCCTGGTCATTTTTCCTCTTGCACCGGCAATGTCCAATATTTGCTTTAATTACAGGAAGATTTCATACCTTCGGTTCTTGTTAGGGTGAAGTATTTACCTAAAATCTATTTATTTATATAATTTAATTTCGAACTTTCAACTAGTACATTGAAATTTTGCCTCAATCTGCAAAGTAAGGTGGCAGCAAACTAATACAGAAAATTTATGTTTTTGAACGTGCTGATTACGAATCTGCAATTAGTTTTTGCCGCAAACGTGCAATAAAGGAGAAATCTTCATAAAATCCCCACATAAAAAAAGTTTTCTGCATTTTAATCAAAAACTACAATAAATTTAAAAAAATAACCGCGTCAGCTATATTCCTCGTAAAATTTTACATCGAAATCGTATAGTAACTTTCAGATGATATTAAGTATTTCTGTAATTCTTAATATTTTACTTTATTTTAGGATTTTGAGAATGCACGCAACGTACGTGTATACACTTCAATATATCAATGAAATGTTACTGTAGGGATATACAGAAGGTTCTCTGTAACTTTTTTATATTAAACGCATTGGTAATTTTTTAGAATGAATTCGTATACAATTGAACAATTTAAGGCATGTTTAATAATCACGTGATACGTATATCACGAACATATTCAGATAATTTATATTATAGGAAACAAAAATATACAAAACAACACAGAATATAAAAAGTCATACCTTCCAAACAAAATGAAATAAAATTGTGAAATTTTAATAAGCAATAACTAAGACTTAAGCCTTATACTAGACTCAGATATAGCTTGCTAAGTTTTCACAAGAAACTACAAAATAGTTAGATTTTTTTCAAAATAGATATACTTTTCTTGACGACCCTAGCTGCGGTCACTGCTTCAAATTGTCGTTTGTATATAGGTAAGGTGAATGAACCAAAAATTCACAAATATCTTTCATATCTTTTAATTATTTAATTAACAAATGTTTTTCCATTGAATAAATATTTTTGCCAATTTGTCATTTTCTAACATTGAACTTTACAGTAAATGCCGCAGCTAGAGTCTTCTTCTTTTCAAAATGCAGTCATCTACTCCTGGATATAGGTCTCTCCTATCCCGTTTCATGTCTCTCTGTTATTTGTTGTACGAGTATTTAACCACCAGCTACCTACCACTACGCTAATGTCGTCGACCCAACGATTTTATGGAGATTCTACATTTAGTTTAGTTGGTCTAAGTCACTGTTATTCTATGTATCCGCCTGTCACATGCCTAGCCCATTGCTATTTCATCTTACCCACTCTTGAATTATATCAGCGATTCTTGTTTGTTTCCTAATGTTTTCATTTCTATTTATAACTTTGTGACGCGCCTAGTACGCATCGTTCCATCTCTAACAGTTTGATTTCTCTAAATCTCCCAATGTTCCCCCTCGTTTCAGGAACACTGTATATTATGACGCATATGACAAATATTTTGAAATATAAATACTTAAAATTGTTATTCAATTGATTCAGTCATATGGATTTAATTTCACTAATCTGCACATCTCTATTTTATCGAATTCAACTTCGCTCACTGAAAATTGTGGTCAACGTGTTCAAGTTTCGCAAAAAACAACAAAAGTAATAAATGCTGCAATAACAAAAGAGGGGTGTGCTGTTTCTCAGGAATATCCTGGAAACAATTTATCTAGTCCTAGCTCCCGGAACACTATAACCAATATTTGTAATTGTAAATTAAAGAATTAGAGGGGAAAATTGGGTTTAAAAACGGGTAATCTAAATTCTGAACGACAAGTGATTCGCTCATGGAAACATGACATTATACATGACTATTAGGACAAGGCCGTAGTCAGGAAATTTTTTCGGGTGGGTTTTTTGGGGGGGAGGGGTTGGATAGTTTTTTTGATTTGTGAAGGGCTGATATACATTTCAAAAATGTAAATTTTGGTTCATGTATTTCCAGCATATATAAAATTTTATAAATATAAAGTTTATTGTATGAAAAAATGTGATTAATTGGTTAAAATTGAATCTCGAAACCAAACATTTCAAAATTTCGGGGGGGGGGGGTTCGAACCACCAGACCCCCCCCCGCTGGCTACAGGCTTGTATTAGGATATAAAAATATTTAGAAACGATTTAGAAAAATTAGTAAAATAAAAACTTTTTTATCGTGCAAAGTTACTATGTCTCTTACTAACTTCAATGAAAAGTCAATCCTTAAAATTTTCTGTAAAACTACTAAATAATGACCACAAATCCAGGAATACCCCAAATTCGTTATTGCAGTACAAGCGAACTATTATTTTTATTTATTTAATTTTTCTCTATCCGATAATATTTTAATAGGAGGACATGGTGCACTAAAAGAATTCTAAAATGAACACATATTTCCACTAACGTATTATAAAATTTGATATTTTGCTATCAAAAACTTCCTCAATTTTAATTCTCATTTTCAACTTTTAAATAATTTTAAGCGACTATGAACTAATTTTACTGCCGTCTCTGTGAGGGCTTGAGAACATCCTTCCAATATATTTCTTATTTCAATGTCAAACAAACAAACATAATTAAGAAAAAACTGTTTCTTTTTGGCTTATTTGTTATTTATTCCCCAATCAATACAGTTTATGATCTCCTTGATACATAAATAAATTGGTGGCAAGCTATGATATTAATTAATGGTAAATGTTTTCTAAAATAATGAACTCGCATTTCTTTACAACTATCTCAATTTTTAAGGAAATTTTTCATGTGATACATATTTATCTTTTGTTCCTATAAAAAAATACAATTAATGATGAAATTTGCAAAGCAAAATGGTTGCCCTGGAAAGCATTACTCTTACTGCTTACAGATCTGTGATACATATTTTTTTACATTCATTTTTTTGTTTGTCTGTAAATTCTCGTTGAAGTGAATTAGTGTCTCTTACTGGAATTATTTTTCCAGTCTCAGTTTTCTCAAATGTGGCGTTGTTATAATCCAGCTTTTACAGAGACATTGCAGCTCTTAAATAAAGCAGGCCCATAATGGAAACAAAATTTTGGCAAATATGCAATTTTGTGAGAGAAATATAAACACTTGTCTCCGGTTCCCAATAACAGTTTTGACTTAAGCTTGTAGAATGGGTACTCTACGAAATATAGCGGTAGTACCAAACGATACTAAAATTTTCCTTGGTTGTATCGAAACATTTTGTACTGATCTAATTAAATCTAAAGAGTTTTTTACGACTAACATTTTGTTTTCTCTTACTTGGGACCCGGCAATCGGCTAAACTATAGAATGTACTATTTTTCCAGGTGTGACACTTTTGGGATGAGCGTTTAATTCTGGGATTAAATAAGAAAAATTGTCATTGAATAAAACGTATGTAGTGTATGTTTTATTCAATGACAAATTTTCTTATTTGATTTCGAATCTATTCACGGATCAATCCTTTTGAATGTCTGTTAACTGAATCAAACTTTCGAGACAAGCTACAACCTTTTCGGGAACTTTTCCACATTGGGAAGCGGCAAACTTCAAACTATTATTTAATAATTTTAATTCATCCTTGTTAAAATATAAAGAAGAATGGTTTTTGCAAGGTCGACAAGGTTTAGGAAGGGCTTTACGTCGCACCATATCGAGAATAGTTGCAGGTAATTTCGGTTCCTTTAACTTCTTTGACTTTCATGCTTACCTCTTTCAATATTATTCCTGAGAAATGATGTATTTACATTTATTGCCATAATGTGTTAATAAGTGTTGAAGTGTATAAATATTTCACTTTACCACTTTTTAGTTAAATAAGTTAGTAAATTATAAATTTACTATTCGCGTTTTTTAACACAAATTCTGCCTTTTATTTTAAGTTTGGTTTGTGTTGTATGAGGAAATAAGGTTAGGATTTTGTAATGCTGCGACAATATTATTATTAGATATTTAAAAGCAAACTGAATAACGACATTTAAGTAGGTACCTAACTAGAAATGAGATATCATCAGCTAGAAATATTGTAAAGTTGAGCCTAATACATTGGAGCAAGGATAAGATTTGAAGGACTAAGAATAAAAAAAGAAGAGCCTAAGACAGGGAGATTTGTAATTGGTTATCGAAACCATGTAAGAATAGTAACATATAGAAGAACTATTAAATGCAAGGGTTAGATTGCGTGATCTGTAGACAAATTAACTAAGATAAAACATAATAATAAGCTGAAATATTGAGTCAGTACATGTTAGGAATGGAGCTAAAAATCTCGTGTCAGAAAATATCTTACATATCCTGTAGCTAGTAAAAGACTAGCTAAATAGACGCACAAATACGTTTAATAAAGATAACAATAATAAGAAGTAAGTCGACAGTTCAGGTCGAACTACTGCTCATATGTTTCATGAACCGGAAGGCTTTATATTGGCAATCCAAGATCAAGTAATTCCAACTAAGAACTATCTAAAGTACATCCTCAAAGACCCTTCTATCAACAATGCCAAGCATTCGCTGCAACTGAATACAAAGAACGACACGATGCTGTGGCAAAAATACTGCACCAGGAATTAACGCTGAAACTTGAGCTATCCCAGTCGTTAAGAACACCCTACTATATATACAAACCAGAATTTATTTTAGAAAATAACAACTACAAACTGTACTGGGACCGGACGATAATGACCGATCGGACTGTTGCTCACAATAGACCATATATAGTTTTGGTAGATAAAGTTTCTAGAAAAACAACCTTAATTGACATAGCAATCCCTAACAACAATAATATAAATATTAAACAGGCTGAAAAAATAGCCAAATATTAGGATTTAGAATTTGAAATATAGAAACAATGGGACATGAACAACACTCAAACGGTACCAATTGCTATGTCAACAACTGGAGTAGTCCCAAAACATCTAGTAAACAATTTGAAATAACTCGGTCTGGACGAACATTTTTACCGACTGATGCAAAAAGCCGTCCTGTTAGGAACAGCCCGGACGGTCAGAAAATTCATGGGAAACTGCAGCCACGACGCCAACCACGGGCCTGATAACCTGGCAAGGGCTCCCACAGAGCTAGACCCTTTTGATATGTAGTATATCTGAGGTTTAGTGAATTTTCCCCTAAAGGTACGCTATGCGTGCCATAGAGGGAGTGTGCTGCCATACAGTTTTAATGCTAAAGATTATTAATATCTTCATCACGCTATAAGAGTTCACTTCATCTATTGTCGAAGGATGAGCTCGTTTGAAATTAGTTGATATTTTTATTTTTCCAAGGTCACGTATTAACAAGAAATGAATATAATCCTCTAAATTGGACTATTATGCATATGTCAATATAAAAACTGACATGAAGTACAATTTTCATTGACTACTGGTAAGTTTTCCATGATTTTACAAAATTGAGAAGACTGAACGAAATCCTCAAAATATCGATAGAACTAATGAACTACAAAAATACATCAAACATTATAATTGGCCACTAAAATTTAGCAAATCTTACTTAGATTTCAAAATTTGAATATAAACTGAAACCATTTTTTAAATACACATTTTTTGTAGGGAGTCTAAAAACTATTGATTTTCTAGAGTTCCTCTTCAGAAAAACTTAGTTACGCTATTTGGTATTTCTAAAATGTAGTAATATGAGATACATTTTGCATGCACAATGTTTCCAGTTATAGATAAAACTCTTTTACATACGTAAGTACTGGTACGGAACAAAAATCATTGCAATGATTATAAATGTGTAGAGCACTTCGGGCAATTGTTTTGGTTTAAACTCTTCGCTTCATGACGTTTTTGGGCTAACACCCGGAGGATAAAACACGGAGCAAATATAAAACATCCAAATTTTTAGGATTGTCCAGAGGAGCAAGCAACTGAAATTGCCTAAATACAAGTTTCGATCAGAAATTACCGTAAGCATGAATCAGTAATTTAACGATAAGCTTTTTCCAGTTTTCTATTTACTCGGTAAGCATAAAAAAATGCCTGACTACTTAGACAAAGTACCTATGACAATGATTTATTTGTTGGAAAGTTACTGTATATTTGCAAGTAAGCTACGTTTTAGTGGAGGGTCAGATGCAAACTATATAGAACCAAGTCGTGCCAATATGGTTTATGCTATAATTTCATTTATTTGTCAGTATTTTATTGTGCTGTATAATTAATGAACATTTTTAAATACTTGGAATAATGCAAATAAGCTAAATACATAAACCAAAGAATACGTTGTTATGTCACTGGATCTTATTTAAGATGATAATCTAGTTTTAAAATTTTAAACGAACTTTGCCAGTGCTGAACAGAATATCAAACTACACAATAAATTATCTTATATTATGTCATTTTCGTGTTTATCTAATTAGTACAATGTTTACAGTAACGCTCATGTGTTTACATTTTAGTTCCCGAAACAGAATGAAGAATATTTTCAATTCGATTGTTGGTACCTTACACAGAAATAGGGTTGTGAGCATTTGTGTATTTTACAAACTAGTTGTTTTGATTTCGACTTTAGAATAATTAACACTAGTTCCACTGCTTTACTATCTAATTTAATCCAGTGTATTTCCATGACTCTTGTTAGCTTTCGTATGTAGCGTTATAAATGCTAATTTAGTGTAATCTGCATGACGCTTTACCACTTTTTTATATCTTTAGTCCATCTTTCTCTCATAAAATAATTAGTTTGAAAAAGTCCCACTTTTAGTAACGTGAATATATTTAAGGAGTGATCTGGAGCCAACTCCAGTTTTAAGTGACCAACTGCTCTGAGATCATTAAATTTAATGACAAAAAACTGTTATAAAAATGAGTTTTCTGTTAATAAATAGCCGAAATAATTCATTCATAAAAAGATAAAAAGTTAATAAAAATTAAGTAAAAACCATCAGTACAAATCAACACTAACCTCCTCAAATAATAGTGAAATCTAATAAAATCACATTACAACAACTACCACATCCTGCATACATGGTAAAAAGATAATCAAAACAAGAAATACACTAAAATCATTTATATCAAAAACGAAACTATATTATCATAACTCCAATCTCAAAAATTATATTTAATGTTATAAATGTACGAATAAATATTAAATATTACGGAAAGGAGCGATATTTAAAAAAATCAAAAATTTGTTATCATGCTTGGGACCTCAATTCAATTTCAAAACGTGGTTATTGCACTGAAATTATTTTGTGTTCCTAACACAAAGAAAACAAAATTATTACATTTTACAAAGTTCAGTCTCTAAACATATTAGTCTTAAAAACACAAGTTTTTTTTCACCCCGCAAAAGCAAGTAATGGATAAATGCAAGCTTTGATGAACTTTCAACACATAAAAGCAAAACGTCGACAAGCATTTAATGGGCAACTTTATTTTCCTATTCCGACCATTTTGTTCAACATACAACGAATATTGTCGAAATGATTGCAACTACAGAACATAATCAAGCATCATGATTGAAAAATAATATCTAAGAGATAAAGGCTATAAAATCCTATGTTTTCTATCAAAATGGACTCATAATAGTACGGTTCTTAAGTAAGTATGATACATGGTTACGTATTCTGAATTCAATATTAGATTAACGATTGTGTTGTACGAGTAGATAATAGAAGTCTATAACTGCCAAATTGGGAGACCGTGGTGGCCATTCGCGTGGGCCATTTATTCCTATCCAAGAGTTTGGATAGATTTTATCTAACTGTTGTCTTACTAATAACGAGTTATGAACAGGTGCTCCGTCATGTTGAAACCACTCAATTTCTAAACGAGTTCTCAAATTCAAATTATTATGCAACATGTCTTGAAAAGTGTATTGCAAGAAATGCAAGTAGCGCCCTCCAGTAAGTGATTCGTCATAGATAAAAGGCCCCAAAATAGTAGACCCTATGATCCCACACCAAACATGGTGTCGTCTTTGTTCTACATGGAAAGGGTTTTCTTTAGCCCAGATAAGCTCATTGTGTCTATTGAACATACCGCAGTTAGTAAAATCTTGTTTCATCTGGACATAATTTCATATAGAGCCCGCTTTATTTCCACGCAATTGAAGGAAGAATGTATTTGTTTGAAAGTGTTCCAAATAAGATATTTTAACTTAAATTTCAATATTATTTATAGTAGGTAAAAATAGGAGAAATTTGTAAATTTGTATCTACTTACAATTATTTATTGCTATATTTTCTGGAAAAACATTAAAATGATCATAATATTATATGCAGAAATTCCTAGATATCGATATAAAATTTTTGAGAAAAATAGTACAGACATTCAATTATGTGATTTATTGTATTTGGTTAGGGTTTTATTTTTAGGAGTTCCTGTTTAATTATAATTTTTATTTGAGAAATTGGTTGTGCCATAAGGATTTTTCTCCAAACTTTACTGGCGTAATTGCGATCTCTGAAAGTAAATTTCCAACTATAACTTGCGAAGGACAGACAAATTTTTACCAGCAAGAAATTCTACAAGTTGCTAATGCTATCATGTTAACATCACGAAATTAACCAAAAACTAAAACGTTGAGCGTCGCTGAAACGTGCAAAAGTGACAGAGAAAAAGTGGGAAATTTTCGCGCTGTCCAAACTGTGAGCTGAAATTAAATTTGTTGCGAGGAAAAACTACGACCTTTCTGTCATATAGAAGACCGGAAAAAGCCATTTTACAAGCCTCTGCGAGGATTTTAATTGCCAAAACATCAGTTTAGTTCCGAAAAAGCTGCCGGTATCGGACTATCAAACGAAATTGGGACAAATTGGGACAGTCAGTCGGTATTTAATTTGGCAAACAGGGTTGGTAAAGAGAACAAAAACACATCAAATTCCAATGAATAACAACGGATAAATGGTAGTTTCTATTACCGATTGAAATAAAGTAGGAATTTGTGGAGAAAATTTTGAACAGCCGACATCATTTATAGTTAATTATTATGTATGCTGAAAGTCAGGACAGTAAAGGGAATGTTCATATTTGAGCTTGCAGTGGCGTAGCCATGTATTACATTGACAAATAATCGATTTAAATTTAATTTTAATGGGTTTAATTTGACTATTTCGTTTAGCATAAAACTATTAAATTAAACAAAAATTATTGTAAAATAAATATGTGAAAGGACTGTAGTACTAATTTGAAATACAGCATTTCTATGGGGGTTTCTGCTCTGAATTTTCGTGGCCAAGTGACCGTGAAGTACAATGCATTTATTCAAAAAACAATTCTTCCCATTTTTAACTGTCAATTATAAATAATTTAACATATTAAAAAATAAACGTAGTGCAATGGTTCATCCTGCAGTTTCATAAAAAGCTTAATAATGATTTATTAATTACTGAATAAATGTATCTGCGTCCATTTACGCAATTAATGTATAGGACATGTTTTCTAATATTTGTTTCTAGTTTATATACAATATGCATTATCATCAGTACATTTTTTGTTCAAGTTTTAAAAGCATATTTCAATACTTTACACATCGACTATATATTTTTCATTAATTCATATATTGTACTATGTTTCGTTCATTAATTTATTTCATAACTTGTAAATAGTTTTCAGAGCCTTATTCGTTCTGAATTTATTGTTTATGGACATCTATAGGTCATAGACGTAGTTAATAACTGATCCCAGCCGGGAGCGATGGTAAAATGACGACGTTTCGGGAGACTGATGTGTTTCTATGAGTGGTATATTAGAAAGAGTAATGAATATCTCATTTATGTAAATTATAATTTGTGGTTCTATGAGAGTTGATGTACGAATTGTGAAGGTTGTAAATAAGCACATTATGTACTCATCAATGTGATGTGGAAAACCCTCACGAAGTGGCAAAGAGATGTGTACAGACTAGATTTGGAAGTAACTTTTGGTGTGGGATCGTTGGTAATTTAATCCAACTTATCTGAGACATAGAATTTCATATACATTTATAAATACTATTGCCGGAAATACACTTATCAAGTTGTACGAAAAAGATTCACCAATTGTCAAAATGGTCCCTATGTAAATGGACGCCATTTGCAATTCCGTAAATTAATACCTAGTTACGAAGCAGTTAAGAACTTAATTAGATTTTACACTATGGCATGAATGGGTCTATTTTTTATTAATCCTGATTTGTTGAGAAATCGTTTATTTAGGTTCATATTCTAATCAAAATAAGACCTGTTACTTGTTAATCTTGTTTGAGACAAATAATTCATTTTCTCCTTATTTAAGTTCATATTTTATTGAATATTCAATGCGTTAATACATTCTTTTCATATTAATGTTACTTTGCGACAAATAAATCATGACCTACTTAGAAAAATTAAAGCCTAACTTTACGAAGTGTGATATTTTGTTGATACTCAAATCTTGTATGCACTAGTGGTGTATTACTAGACGGGAAATTTTACGCCCATTTTAAAAATTGCAAAAATTTAATATGGAGGCCATAAGAAAAATGGAAATAGTTTGCTAAATGACAAAAGACTTTTGAGACATGTGATAAATGCCATCTTATTGGATTAAAAAAAAGTGTCCAAATAATGTCACATCTTGACAGCGATCAAACTAACCATTTCAGATTTACCGGCGCGAAAAAAGAAATCCCCTGTTTTCGGTTTTGGCCGGTTATTTCCAATACCAATTAACCGATTGTAAATCTGAAGCCATATAACGAATGCAATAGGTTTTCTCTAAAACTTCCCCTATTTACCTATAGGTATAATAGGAGTCAAGATCCTTGTATAGAGATGCGAATTTCGGACACCCTCTATATTTAATTACACATAAGCAGCTCGATTGTTTGAAACACTACTTGGTGATTGTTAATTATATTGATAAAATATCATAATTAACTTGCTTCCAAAGAGTTTATCTCGCCATTTTTCTTACTATTTTACATTACATTGCAAATATTTGAAAATGATACGGTAAAAATAATTATTGAAATAAATTATAAACAAAATTTTATTAGCATTTGTACCGTCCAAATGAACATTTTTTATTTACTCCCCATTCAACAAATGTTGAACACATTATCAATGTCAAAATGTGAAATTTGGGTATTTATTATTCCAGGAAAGTACCTAACAATGATATTTAATATTATGTTGCCTACCTTACCAAGCAATAAACCGTGATACAATATAAAGTGACTGGACATGGATGAATTACACCTCAGATAGTTGCACAATAATGAACAAGTCCCAAATTATATTTATGTTTTAGACTAATATTGATTAACAATGATTATTTGTATAGGTAAATATTCTGTATAAAATAGTCTAAATATTATTAAATATATCCACAATGTCAATTGATTCTCTAGTTTCACGGGGATAAAATTATAGCTATATTATATTTCTCAATACACACACCAAAATGATAAATAATCTGACAGAACAAAAACTTTATCAAATACTACAGATTAAACATTCATAGCATGCTTCTTTTATCAAATATATTATAATTTAGTCAGACAGCGATTTCAAGTAAAACTTCTGTTTACTCGTTTTATGAAGTTGATTTCTGACATCTTCTATTTTCTTTTAAAGGTTTTCTTGGGAAATAACTGCCGAAAGTCCATATATGAGAACCCTAATTGTTGTGTACTTTTTATATTCAGTTTTTATCATAACTAATAAAAACTATTACTAAACATTAAATTGTTGTACATCATGCGATGGAAATTGTCATCAGAAACAATTTGGTGAGTTTTACATGTTCCACAGTGATGTTTTAGAAGTTCCATGTATCAGTCTGAATAGAAACATTGACTTTGTACAATGTACACATCCATTTAAAGTGCATAATTTTACTAATGAGAAGAGATGTTTTATTTCAAGAAACAAAATATAAAAAATGTGACTCAGGCAGGCCAAAAACATTGACCTTTACACAACTTCTGTATTCCCGGATATAGTAAATAATAATTTAGAATTATTGAAAATGATTCGTTTTATTCCATTCGTCTATGACAATAAAAAATTTTGCATATCAAAATAAACTATTCCATTCAATGGCCATCCCTAGTATATAGTGTTGAGTTCGTTACCAAATTATAGTTATACTCGTCAACAAACTTGCTAATAAGCTGAACTATATACTGGAGGAAGATAGGTAAATGTGTTACCCTCTGTTTTCTGTTCACAACTGGAATATCTGTAGCTACTTAGACGATTCTTTTGGGAATATTTTTACATTAGTACATTAAAAAATACAATAAAAAACAAATAAAATATATTTCAGTTTTTTATTAACTTATGACTTGAGGTCATATATCTATTTATTTGCAAATTTTTAAAAACTTCGTGCAGTTGAAGACTATTAAAATACTCTAGATATGCTATATGTGAGCTTTTTTATACTACATGTCTTACTGTATCATACTATATGTCTAATATGTACAGGTTTGAAAGTAGTGTTTTCAATTTTAACTCTTTAACATTCAGTGTCGATCGAATTAAAAAACTATCCGAAAGTATCACTCTTCTTGATCTTGAAGTAGTATTATTAAACCACAAAAAATATTTATTACTAAATAAATATTAATTAGATTAAGCTTAAAATTTAAAATGAAATGAAACTGATTTTACTAGAGTGTTTCTTCAAGTATGACATCAATGCAATAAGCTTGAAGACGTCGTGAAACATTGGTATGTTGCTAATAACATTTAGAACTATTCTATTCTTCTCTTCGGTATAATGCAGCCAATATAATTGATTCATTCGATTTAAAGGCAGTCAATAAGTGCACTAGTATAATGCGGTGGTGCATTATTGTCAATGAAAACAACAGCTTTCTGTAGTCGAAGATGAGTTGTCATCTTCGACTACAGAAGTTGTTGTTTTCAACCTGAAGTCAGCATATAAATCACTTGTTAACACTTATACACACAATTCGAAAGCATCAAAAGTATAAACAATATTTTCAAATCAATAACAAACCAATTTGTCGTTTTCACAACTTGAACAATCGTTTCATAGCATTTTAACAACATAGGAACTATAGAGCGCAGTCGTATAGTTAAACCAACTACAAATTAACAGTCTATAGTGAGATATTCCTGTCAGATTTTCTACAAAACCAATTAACAGTTCCATATGCAACAATTCGTCTAAAAATATTTAAAATCAATCTATGAAAGCATAGTTTAAGGTATCAACATTCAATTGCCATTAACCAATGTAATCATAATACCAAATGTAATATTCGAAAATTACGAAGCTAAAAAACACTAAAAACATTTTCCATTCAGCCAAGATAGAATTGTTTCAAATATTATTCACAAAAAGTTAAAAGAGAAACTTCAAATTGAGGAATCCCATAGAGCCGCAACAGAAATTTTACGGTTTCTTCCGTTATATACATACATATGTTCAAATAATTTTTACTGGAGTTATATACATATATATTAATATTATGGAGCACCACACATTCCCAAAATAATAATTTAAACTATTACATTCAGCTAAGAGTACTACTAAATTTTTTAGTTGAAGAAGTTCATTATACAAACATTTCAGATTATGTCACTGAAAAGCTCCCTATTTAAGAACAATAATAGCTTTGAAATTTTCTTAAGCTATTCTGCCATATGTTTGAAAGAAAATTACAGCAAAACCGAGTATTTTATTTTAATTATAGTGGTTCATGCAATTCCTCTACCCAACATAGAATATCCACTAACGTGTGATACATCATAACATCGTTACTTAACGATTTTACCTTTAAAATTTTTAATCAACATACGCTAGGTGAAATCAACTGTCTACAAGATCATACTTATTCTCAGTTATAAGAAATGGATTGCAAATATTTAATTCTTGTGAAATTTAGTATGTATGTATGAGTTCCACAGTCATTCACCAAATTGATTTTAAAAATATATAAATTGTTTAAAAACTATAACACGTGTATGATAATAAATAAACTTGTTTTTAAAATAAAAAATACTTATTAAATAAAATAAATAATGTCATAACTAAAAACCTTTAAAAAAATCAAATAACTAGGGTAAAAAATCCTGTCAAATAATAACTTTTCAAAAAATAAATAAAAATAAAAAAATTCTTTGAATTTAAATATACACCATCATTCTCTGGGTACCCACAAAACTATTTCTCTTAATATTGAAAGAGTTTAGGTCCTACAAACGAAATGTTTAAGAATATTGAAAAACAGAACATCATTTTACGGAACACCACCTGCAAGACAATAGTACCGAACTCAGATATTAATCCTTTTTTCAAAAATTTTCAAACTTTATAAATATAACATCTTACAGCATCAAACTTCATATATCCCTCTAAACTATTTACACCACCCCAAACGTAGGTAACGTTTTGAATTCATCAATTGGTTCAAATTACCAGGCTAGTGTTATTAAGAAAGTTCCAAGTTTTGACACCCAACAATCGAACCAAATTTTAATCACCTTGTTAAGCCAAAGTTTAATTATTCTTTAATGGAGTAATAAAATTTCAAAACTACAATAAAAAACACCTTAATATTGCCAAATCTGCACATTAATTGTTCAATTAAGACCTATTTACAGAACTTTCCCAAGAAGAAACTGTTCTGACCTACATAAAAATAGTCTGGAATATTTCATAATGTGTTTGTTAAACTTTACCATACGTTTAACAAACCAAACTCCACAAAACCCTGAAAATAGTTATCTAAAATATTTTTTTAAGATTACCACCAGATTTTTTATTTGAAGAATTTCTCTGGCCTGCATAGAATACAAAAAAAATGTGAGTGATAGATGCTCAAATTACAAGTCTAATATGTAGCATTTTAAATTATTAATCAACATAATCCTAGAGCAACATCAGCCATGGGCAAGAATATACTTATTATCAGTTTAATGAAATGAATTGTAAAAATGTAATTCTTCTTGTGAGATTAAACATATCTTATATGACTTCCACAATCATCCCCTTAAAATTAAATATAATTCCACATAGGTCCCACAAAACTACTTTATTTCCCTTGTTTTCAAAGAATTTAGATTCTGTAAACGACATTATACTATATGTAAACATATTACCAAATTTAAATCTGAACCCTTAGTAATGTTTTCAATCTTTACAGGTACATGTGCAAATTTAGATAGATAATAGTCGGTTCTTACAACTTCAAACATCATCTAACTTTAATCAACCGATGAAACATAAGTTTAATTTATTCTATCTAAATAGACTAACACAATTTCCAAACTACAATATTTCAATATTTCCAAGTCTACCGATAAATGCTCAGTCAAGACGTATTTACCGATTTTTTCAATAGATTCAATTAAAAATACCACTATATTTTTTATTTGAAGAATTTCGTCAAACAAATATTTCATGTACCACCCTGTTGAATAACAATCATTTCATGCAAAAATGCAACAAATTTCTTTTGTCAATTTTGATATATGTTTCACATAAAAATTACTGCAAAACCGGCAACTCCCATATTGATTATAAATGTTCAAGTACTTCCTCTATCCAGCGTATGATATTGAATAACGTAAAAGGAACATCCTTATATTGCCAGCAAACGATTTTACCGTTTAAAGTATTAATCAGCTTCGAAAGTGAAATATTTCTATGAATTAATATACCAACACTTAAAAACGGCCATCGGTAATTCTTACACTCAGCCGAAATAAATGTATTCCAAGAATGTAATTCTTCTTGTGACTACCGACAAGTTATACGTACGATTTCCACTATCAACCACTGAATCCTTATATATTGAAATAATTTAAGTTTAATACATTGTTTAACAGTTAAGCATTAGCCTAGTATCAAACTCCGTAAGAATAATCATAATTATTAAATGTGCAACTGAGACCGATAAGTCATGTCTTAAATTCCAAACTTCATATATCGCCACTAAATAATTCATATATACTTTAGTCTTACGTATTTATTTAACCGAAAACACAAATCCAATTATACTATATATACCCTTGGATCATTTACCGATAATATCCTAAATAAATATGTCACCAACAAGAACTATAGAAAAACAATATAAAAACTTCAAAGCATAAGCGGCTACTATTACTTTGTTTGTATGTTTAACAAATGTCTACTGGATGGCTTATTTCACGTTTTCAAACTCATGCAATGTAAAAAAATGACTGTCCTAAACTATGCTTTAGACACAAATCCTATATATAAACTCATTTATATATAAACCTTTCAACATAATTTGGGGACAGTTTATATATCGCAATATACCCTAAATGTGTACCGTAACACCATCTATTGGATTCTATAGAAATTCACTTTGGGCTCAAAATATGCTGTAGATATAAATTTCAAAATGTCCCCAAAGCATGCCTTTTACACAAACATAGTTTGGGACCAGTCCTCAAAGCATGCAGATGTCCCCAATGTATGCCTTGCCTGAAAAAAGTGTCTCCATAGTATGCGTTCTGCATATATATGATCAGTATGGGGATCTCGGAAACTAGCGGAGGTAGAGCAATGGTTAAATTGGGAAAGATTTGCAGTTTTATTGGCTCAATTTAATGACACTTTCGGATTTTTGTAAAAAGTCAATGCTTACTAAATATTTTTAAAAAACGAAATTCTGTCGATTTAGTCAAATCCCTCTAGCTCCTTTGTTTTTGATTTTATAAAAAAGGTGTAAATATCAAAATTGAAGGGAATTCAAATTATGCAACATGTCTTGAAAAGTTTATTGCAAGAAATGCAAGTAGCGCTCCCCAATGAGTGATTCTTTATAGATAAAAAGCCCCAGAATAGTAGACCCTATGATACCACACCAAACATTAAAACCAAATTTTATCTGGGGTCGTCTTTGTTCTACATGGAAAGGGTTTTCTTTAGTTCAGATATGCTCATTGTGTCTATTGAACATACCGCAGTTAGTAAATCTAGTTTCATCTGACCATAACACCTTTAATGGAAACTGTGGATTGTCAAGGCACATGTCTCTAAACCATGTACAAAACAAAATACGTCGATGTTCGTCACCAGCATGCAAAATTTGAGAAACTGAAAGTTTCTACGGGTGAAACTTGTGCGCTTTCTGAACTTAATTACAGTTCGTTGAGATGTGTCAGCTTCTGTCGCAATCTCACGAGTTGATGTAGATGGATTTGCCAAAACATTTATTTGTGCTGCTTCGTTAATTTGATTACGTTTCTTTGGTGGTTTATTAAAAGATCCGTATCTGCGTAAACTATCGTAAAGCCTCTTAAATGTACATAGAGCAGGTTGACCACTATTAAAATATCTATGAAAGTATTCCTCAGCTGCACGAACTGAATGTTTATGGCATATGATATAAATTCCACCATATTCAGTTTTTCTTCGTTAGAATATTCCATTTTATCACGAAAACTTGTTAATATTGACCGTCAGTTCAGCACTATTAATGGAATTACTCTCAAATAAGGAAACGTCAAAGTGAAAACAATCTTTTTCATGGCTACCTACGTTAAAACTGAAAATAATAGAGAAAAGCATCCATACGTCCGTTATTTTTATGAATAACTATATCGAGTATTATATCGTTGAAAAGCTCTAATATGTCCGATTTTTTGAGGTCATAGCCAACTATGGTTTCCATTCAAAAAAAGATAAGTTTGTGTGATATCTCGAAAACGAGAGCTGTCACGCAAACGAGGGCATGACAATCATATTCGGGATACAATTCCCTTCAATTTTGATGTTTACACTTTTTTATTAAATAAAAAACAAAGGAGCTAGAGGGATTTGACTATATCGGCATAATTTCGTTTTTTCAAATTATCTAGTAAGCCATGACTTTTTACAAAAATCCGAAAGTGTCATTAAATTGGGTCAGTAAAACTGCAAATCTTTCCCAATTTAACCATTGCTCTATCTCCGATAGTTTCCGAGTTTCCCATACTGATCACCAATATATATATATATATATATATATATATATATATATATATATATATACAGGGTGTAATGAATAAGTGCGAAAGATTTCAAGATGTACTTCCTCAATTGTCTTCTAAACGTTGTTTGTGGCATATTCTTGAATACTTTTACGTTTTTTTGGGCAATAATACCACAATAGAAATAAAACGACGTATATTGCAGGAATACCAAACGTTTCAAATTCTATTCTATTCTAGATTGCAAAATGAAAATTTTCATTTTGCAATCTACATCAATAAATATAAAGCCATTGACAACGAAGTCAGAATAGACTTTGAAACGTTTGGTATTCCTGCAATATACGTCGTTTTATTTCTATTGTGGTGTTATTGCCCAAAAAAAAACATAAAAGTACTTCCTCATGTCATTTTATGAGGAAATGTTCCTATGAAAGTATGTCCGCAAACGCTTCGTTACTGATGTACAAGATGTTGAAATCATCAGAATTTTTCAGTTTTTTTTCTTCTGACTACTAAAGTTTTCGAGATATTTAGTTCAATTTGGAGTATTAATGCCTCTAGTCTTAATAATAAGATTACAGAAACGGTCATGAAAATATACAGGGTACGATTTTTCTAGGGTCACGTGTTCTTTCTACCCCTACAACTTTTTTTCAGTACGCCCCTGGCAATTGACAAAAATTGTAAGTGAATAACTTATGAATTTGCATTTTTTTAATTTGTTGCGTTTTTTTCGTATCTCCAACTGTTTAGGTGTAAAAAAATGATCCATTTCATGTGTACCGTAAAAACAGACAATTCTTCTGTGATGCAATATGCTATTATTATTTGAGCATCATGAAAAAAACAAGTTTACCCAACTTTGAATACGAAGAGATCAAATTAAGGGCTCAAAATAGCCACCTTTATCCACTACACAGGAGTCTAGCCGTCGACACATAGATCTTCGTATTCGCTTAAATCCCAGGAGAATCTTGAATAACTCAACAAGAAACAATAATGCGGTTTCTTAAGTCTTCTATATATTGAACAGGAGTTGCACTATAAACCAACGTTTCTAAATGTCCCCAAGTTGAAAAGTCTATTGGATTTATATCAGATGAAGGAGTTGGGAAAAATTGAGGTCCACCTCGACTTATCTGTCATACTAAAGTGGGCAGGGGCGCCATCGTGCATAAACCATATTCCTTTAGGGGTCAGAGCGAGAACTCTAAAGGAATCAGATCAAGTAGAACTGGCAGCTCTTTGCTTAGAAACGGAGTGTATGTATCTCCATTTAATGTGAATGGAAGGAAATATAGACCAATTAGGTCATCTCTAATACTTCCAATCCACGTTTAAAGAAAATCGTTCCTGGTAGTGAGCTGCAACCATAGCATGAGGATTTTGTTCCGCCCATATGTGGTTGAGGTCATTATCATTATCATCAATACCACAATCATGTTTCCTAGGTTTTAAGCTTCCTGTTTCTTTTAGTCGTTGATGATGACGTCCAAACAAAGTGTGATGAGGGGCTACACGTTAAGGATACATTGCAGCAAATCTACTCCACACTTCTAAGGAATTACCATTAGAGATACCGTAGACGAAATGCATGTCAGCAATTTCTGCGTTTGAATAAACCGGCATATTGGTGAAAATTCGCGAGAAGTCACGCATAACTATAACTGCGTATCAATCAACGAGAGTAAATCAACAACAATTTTAGATGATATTAATCGATTATTGAATCCCAAATTTAAATTGACACAATAAAAATAATTAGGTTTTTCATTAGTTCAGTTAAGTCACCCTATCTACCGGTTATACTGGTAAGCTAATTGTAAAGCCTCGCAGCCTGGCTGTTAACATGGCTGAAATTTCTTTTTAATATTTTTTAATTGTAATCATATTAACTTAATAAAGAATTTGATTAGAGTTGTCAATAATAGAATTAATATGACAGCCGCCTTCTAGAAAAATAAATAAGAGAAGGATTGTTAGTTTCTAGGGTACACTTGAAATTGGACATTTTTTACACAAGTACAGGGGCAGATACGAAAAAAACGCAACAAATAAAAAATATTGCAATTTCATAAACGATTCATTTTCTATATTTGTCAATTGCCAGGGGCGTACTGAAAAAAAGTTGTAGGGCCAGAAAGAACAAGAGACACCAGATAAAGTACCACCCTGTAGAAATTCATGACCGTTTCTGTGATCTTATTATAAACACTTCGTAGGGGTAGTATTGATAAAAAGAAAATTCATTCCAATAAAATGTATTAATCTAATGGTATGTTGGCCAGACATTGGCTTATTTATTTTTATTCTCGCTAATATATGCAACAATATTTTTTATTGAGTTCTTTTGTGTTTGATCTTTGTCTAGTACTTTAGGGCTGCATAAATTAACACCGCTAATTATAACGGGCACTCAAGGATAGAAGCCCTGCTTCTAGAAGCTGTAATTCTGAGATTTCTAAATGACAGTTGTGGCAGATCCCTTATATGTTCTTAGACTTGGGTTCATTTAAGGAAAACGTCTCTGATTCGACCCTTATTAAGTGAGGATAATAAGGTTGACAAAGGAAGCATTACGTAATTTATAGCAAATTTGAGATGTATCCATAGCTCGAGAAGAAATACCTCTAGAACAAATTTACAGTATTGTTTGTGCGTAATAGTGGTATAAGTGTTTCGAGGAAATAAGTATGTACGCAGACATTTTATTTTAATTTTGAATTTCTAGAATATAAATCAAACTTACGGAAAAGTCTGAATATTGCAAATGTTTCTAACGTTTCAAGGTCTAAAGCAGACCGTGTTCTCAATTTCAATAAAATACAACAATTAAAAATTAAAATTTCGTAAGGACAATTATATAGTTATACAATACAGTTTGACAATAAAGGGTTTTCCAAGATGAACTGACTTTCCCAATAAATTCGAAAATACAAATTAGAGATGCTATAGTTGCATTCAGAAAACAGACATATTATTTTTTGATTTTTAGCCGACTTCAAAAAGAAGGAGGTTCTTAATTCCCCTGTACCTACCTTTTTATGTTTGTTCAGCGATTACTTGAAAACGGCTCAAGGAATGTCGACCTTTTATATTAAATCCTGTATAGGGGGATCCCGAAGTGGTCCCATATTTTTTTCAAGGACATAGCTTGTATTGTGTTTTTTTAGAAAATTGACAAAAACTTTTTTTACCAACTTTCTTATATAATAATGGAAATGTTTCTGTTCGAAACTTGGGGTATATTAAATTGAATAAAAACAGATTTGTACAACTTATAAATGTACTTCCCAAATTATTTTCACTCTAGCTTGGCACAGACTACAGAAAAAGTATTTAATTGTTGCATTAAAAAATATTTCATGCTTTTTAGTTAAGTTAGTTTTTTGAAGTAGGTTTTTGTCTTTTGTTAAATGTATTTATTTTTTCTCTTATTACAAAATTAGTTTAAAATGAAAATTCGGAAATTTGAACGAATGTTTATTAATTGTTTAATCAACAAAATCAGTCTTTTTTGAGAAACTAGAAGTATCGTTATGTGAAAGTTATTTGCGCATTCTTCTATTGTATTCTTTTATTTGAGAATCGTCCATGTTTTTGCTATGATTATATTCAGCTCTCCCAGCAGCACAGAAGCCACTCGTTTGTTAGTAGGCCTAGATAATAAACTGCATATAAAAACCTTAGTACGTTGTACTTTGGAGTTAACTGGAATTCACGTTGCCTAATGAAATTCATGCCTAATACGAAACCTTTATATCTGCACCTCCGAATTTCTGCCATATGCTGGATTCACTTAATCGTAGTTCTCAGCTGGAAGAGTGGGCAACTGGCTGAATCTTGTATTGCTTCAAAACCTTGTATTTCAGAATGGATACAGGATAATAGCATCACACTGGCACAATAGTGAATTATAGAGTCTCTGGTGGCTCGTTTCCATGTCAATCATATCTTTGAAGTACATCAATAATTTTCCATGTTGTGAGGGTAGCGCAATTGATGAAGGTTCCCAATTACAAACGATTTATTAGCTTGCGTTCAATATCCTGTAAAGTTGCGATAGGTTTGCCAAGATAGGTAGGCTTGTCAAACCTATTTCTTTTCCTGTATAAAATAATTGATGATAAAATTAAGACGTTGGATTTTTTTCAAATATTTATTTCTTCAATTGTCTATTTTTGAAATTAAATTTTGTATTGAAAAATTATAGAACCTTTGTTGCAATTTAATTGCAAGCAAATCTATAGATAAATAAAGTTGTCCTCGATAATAACTCATGGAGTGAGGCAAAATGGCTCAATACAAGTGACTAAAATACTTTATTGTTCCACATACAAACTTTATGCTCCACAGTAACACGGCGTTCAAACTGGACTAAAGTTTTCGTGTTCCACAACTTTCTTTCTCCTCGGTAATTTATGAAATTCTTCAAATTATATCTGATAAGAGAGTTACAACAGGAATAATTAACGAACTTTCTTCTTTCGGGATTCTTGTGGAAGTTTTTAATTGATGATTCCGTCCATCGCTGAACTTCCGCAACTCATTATATAGTTCCTTGTTCTTCATTTATTTTTTTCCTTTTTGCTGAAACTTTTACTGTTGAAAATGTTACGGGAAATTTTTTCTTTAGTCTCACGAATTTTCTTGTGGAGAGTATCGGTAAACAAAGTATCTACCATATCCAGATATTCAGATAATCATTTTGAAGTAATTTTGTGGATGTTATTTGTTCTAATTTGAATGAAGCGAATTTGAGCATTTTCGTTCAAAATAGCATTTTTCAAGATTGCAGAACTGAATATGTATTTCTTGTTATAATATTTTAAAGTTATATATATATATATATATATATATATATATATATATATATATATATATATTAAGAAATATTTATCCGAGGATATATCCGTTCGTTATTTTGATTCCTGTTTGAATATTGCAGACGTTTTGCGGTTCGCATTAAGAATGCCAAGTGTCTGCAAGATTAAACAAATCAGAATAACGAACGTATGTATTCCCGGATAACTATTTCTTCTTCATATATATATATATATATATATATATATATATATATATATATATATATATGAGCTGTTTATTTTATATGCCTCCGCCCCCTTTGCTGTCGTGTCGGGTGTCTCACTTGTTGACGTGTTTGTATTTTGCGTGGCTATTTCTGTTTTATTTTGATGTTGAATAATTGTCTTCCATGTGTTAGAAAGGTGAACGGCGTCATCTCTATTGTTTAGATGTCAACTTTTGTAGATTTCAATGGCTTCTCGTATTAGTCTGGTTTTGTAATGAGTTGTTTGTGCGATCTGTTTGCAACTATTGAAATTGATTTTATGACCCGATTGTTGTTGGTGTTGGAACAGAGCCGGTGTTGTCTGTTTATTTTTGACAGCTAATCTGTGCTCATCTAAACGGGCTGAAATTCTCCTGTTCGTTTGTCCGACGTATACCTTGTCGCACGTTCCACAAGTTATACTATGTACCCCTTGGTTTTTAAGTTTAACTTTTGGTTTGGGATTACCTAAACTTGTGTCTATGGTCTGGTGCGGTTTGTATGCTGTTGCTATCTCATGCCTTCGAAGAATTCGGCCAATTCTGTCCGTTGTCCCTTTGATGTATGGTAAGATTGTGTGGTTTGTGTATCCGTTTTTTCGTAGAGCGTTAGTTATCTGTTTTAATTCGTGTGTTTTGTTATTGTCGTCGGTCAGTCGTGTGGATCTGGAAACTAGCGTGTTGGCAACTCCCTGTATTTGAGAAGGCTGGTGATGGGATTTGTAGTTTAAGTATCTGTTCGTGTGTGTTGGATTTCTATATAAGGTGTGGTCAAGGTGTCTATTCTGGGTTTTTTTCTTACGAGGACGTCAAGAAAAGGCAGCTGGTTGTTTTCCTCAAGTTCTACTGTAAATTGAATCCTGGGGTTTATGGAGTTTAGGTGTTCCAGAAACTTAAGAAGTTTTTGTTGCCGAAAGACCATATGACAAATACATCATCGACGTATCTTAGCCATAACTTTGGCTTCAGGTTTGCTGTCTGTAGTGCCTTTTTCTCGAAATAGGTCATGAAGACGTTTGCCACCGCTGGTGATATTAGGGACCCCATTGCTGCTCCGTCGGTTTGTTTATATATGCGGTTGTCATACATAAAATAGGCACTTTTGAGGCACTGTCGTGACAAATTTATTATGAATTGTGGGAGGTATTCATTCTCAGATATTTGTTGAAGTGCTTCTTCTACTGGTATGCTTGGATATAAGCTCTTAACATCAAAACTAGCTATGATATCTTCTGGTTCTATGGAAATACTGTTGAGAATGCGCGTGAAGTGTTCCGAGTTTTTAATGTAAGAATCTGCTTTTTCCACAATTGGTTGTAGGGTGCTGGCTAGATATTTTTCCAAGTTGTATACTGGCGAATTGAAAGCACTATAGAATTACAGAAAATCTGATACCCAGAGAAAAATCAAATCTACGGTTTGCGTAAAAACCACACTTCGACCTATAGTTAGTGCTTTCAACTAAAATAAACAGACAACATCGGCTCTGTTCCAACACCAACAACAATCGGGCTATAAAATCAATTTCGATAGTTGCAAACATATCGCACAAACAACTCATTAGAAAACCAGACTAATACGAGAAGCCATTGAAATCGAGAAATGTGGACATCTAAACAAAAGAGATGACGCCCTGCACCTTTCTAACACATGGAAGACGATTATTCAACATCACAATAAAACAGAATTAGCCACGCAAAATACAACACGTCAACAAGTGAGACACCCGACACGGCAGCAAAGGGGGCGGAGTCAACACCGACCAATTAGGCTCGATATAACCGCCGACAGAGGCATAAAATAAACAGCTCAGGTAGATCACCTCTCAGTTCACCGTAACAATGCATTGAGAATGCAAGTGAGACCTTGCGAAACGTCTGCAGGATTCAAACATGAAATCAATACAACGAATGTCCGATTTTTTCCCGGGCAGCAAAATACGGCCAGCTGAGTACTTCATATGCTATGTTCCACCCGTGAACGCCTAGGGCAAATTATACGACTAGACATATTTATATATATTTTCTTTGTTATACAGTATATAAAGGTATACGCTATTATATTTACAATTTAGCTTTAGAATCATTTTGAAGCGGAAATAATGATAATGTAATAAAGCTCCAAACTTCTAACTTTTTCATTTTTTTTGGAGTCGAAACTGTCGAGTATTATTTCTGAAAATAAATTTTTGACGCGGTTCTCACCTGGAATCCTAATATATTTGCACTTGTTATATATATATATATATATATATATATATATATATATATATATATATAGGGTGATTCATTTCCGCTTTTTTTTGTCTCGGTGCTCAAGCAACGTATTAATCTACATATAGAAAAAAAAATCTCACTAAGTTTGAGCTCTTAATCTCAATTTTAAGTACTTACAATTTACATTTGAAGTTTTCACATTTAAAATGCATTTAATTTTTTTTTTCAAAAATTTCTAATGTACAATATTGTGAATCGGTTTGATGGATCTTATGGGGAATTTTTTATCAGTCAGCCTTTTTTCTCCTCACTTTTTGAGGTTTGTTCAAAAAAAAATTAAAAAAAATATTCATTCCTAAAATTGTACTTTGATGACTCCTACTGGCTAACGAGTGCGAGTTACACAAAAAAAACTCCAAAACAATTTTGAAGAGAAAAGGTTGCTACTATAAATTAGAATTTTGAATCAACTAACAGAAATTGGAAAGGTTTATACATAAATTTGAATATAAAATGTAAGTTTAAAATAGTAACTGACATTAAATATTCCAAAATGTTTAAAAGATTATTTATGTAATCGGAATTCAAGTGGAAAGATAATTTGTTAAAAGTTCACAAATATTCAATTATTAAATTATCCAGATTAATAGTAAATAATTTAAGAAAAATTAATAAAATTAAATTAAAATGCGAATAGAATGTCAACAATGAGAAATATTGAATGAATGAAGTATAGAATAATGTTAGATATAGACATTAGATAATCTATTTCATATGGTACTGGTTAAGATGTATTGGGGAACTCGCTGTTGAAAGCTGCTGTAGTGATTGAGAAAATGTTTAGGAGGAGAAATCAACGTTTGACTACAAGAATATTGTTTGCAAAATAACATTATGGCATTATTTTCATTATGCTCCTTCTCAATGGTTAGGCAGAAAAACTAAATATTTTAAGCAGGTTGCTTTTATTATCCACATTATATAATAAATGATATTCTACTTGAAGATTTAATTGATTATAAATTAAATTATCTAATATCTGGTTTTAATCAGGTCACAGTATTACATGCTATTGATTTTTTTTAGTGATTTAGTCACTCCTGGAATAAATTTTATAATATTGTCACTGAAAGTTATAACTGCGCCCAAGGTATATACAAACCAGCACTGTCAGCAAATGGGAAATATTTCGGGCAAAAATCTACTGTCTGATAAATTACTGATATTCATGTACGTCAAGTAGAATATAAACAAGTGTTCAGAGGTAAAGTCAGTTTAGTTGAGTGCTTAGAGCTTAAACTTCTGGAGGTAGCCTGCAATGCACAAATATCATGCACTTAGAGCATGTACCTTTTGAAGATCGCCTGCAATGCACAAAATGGTATCAAGGCTAGAAAGAGAGGACAATAGAGACAGTAACAGACTTTTTCACTTGGTGGGTGGCAGCAGCCAATGCACAACATGATGATCGTATTTCATTGGACGCAGCTCCCAACCGAGTGAAAAAGCTTCTTGCTCGTCTATTGCCCACTCTTTCTTTCATCTTACCACGCCATTTGTGTACTGCACGCTATCTCCAGAAGGTACAAGCTCTAAAATCGTGCAAGATTAAAATGAGAGGACAATAGAAATAGCAAGAGTCTATTTTACTGGAAGCTGCTTCCAATGAAATTGCCTATTACTTCCTCTATTGCTATCTCTTTCTAGTCTCTCCCGATATTTGTGCCTTGCAGGTTACCTCCAGAAGTTTAGTGGCGTATTTAGTTGAGTTTTTATGGTTGATGTAAACGTCAGATTGTAATTTGAATTAATTAGTTGTTTTGTGTTCTATTTTGAAGTAAGAACTTGTTATGGTTGAATAAAATGGTATTATTGATTGGGCGATCTGTATGTAATTCGAAACCCATGATAAACTGTTAATATTTTGAATTATTTGCTGCAACCTATTATTTAAGATTTGGCCTATTTAATATATTACATTTCTACTTTACTACTATACTACAAATCTAATACAACATGAGTTCAATGAAGAGGCAGGAGTGAATAAGGTAAAAGATTACTTCATGTGGACATATCTATATCTATATTAACATAATTGTAGAGGTAAAATTTGTTTCTTTGTTTGTAGTGGGTAAACTTTATAAGAGGTGAACTGTTTTTTAAAATTCCTTTACTAATAGAAAGCTACAATATCAATTGTTTTTAATTAAATTTAATATCTTGAAAACAGAAAGTGATATAGGCGTGAAAATTGGTGTATATACCCTTCTTCACAAATAAACAAAAGAGTGCTTAATCATTTGGAAAAATTCAACTGGGGACAGATGGGGAAATTGTTTTTGAGTAATATATTATTTTTCGCAACTTAAAATAATAGACCCATAAGAAGGTTGATTCCTTTCTTTGAGAGAAGTAATTCACGATTCGCTGTTATCAAGACGCAAAGAAGAAACAATTGAAATGAAATACGATCTAGTTTGAACTCGGTACCTCAATTCGCCTACTCCTGAAGCCTCACTATTAAATAAGCTTCAGAGTCTAGATATCGAACTAGAGGTCTCAATCTGCCTACTACCCAAGTTTCACTAGATTGCTGAAATGGGGGGGGGTCAATATTGTTTTACGGGGAATTCAATATCTTCGAAATAGAAAGTAATAGGGGTGTTAAATTTTGATACATATACTCTTATAAAATAAATAGAACCGGGTTTTACCATTTTGTCAAATCAGTTTTCTGATATGGGGCAAGCGGGGTATTTTTTAAAGAACAATTCACTATTTCTCAGGAACCCAAAATAATACACATATGAGAATTATGATAGTAATTCTTTAAATTAAGGAAAATTTTTAGGAAACAAAATGATCCAGGTGTGAAAGATGGTATCATGCTCTTCTCCTGAAATGAATTTAAACATTTCGTGTAAATCACATCACTAATAAGTGTTAACACAGGCTCATTGGATGAGAATTGATTGTTTTCTTGAAATGAATCGAGACATTATTCGTCATTTTGTTAATATTGAATTTATGAAGAGTATTCAGTATCCGATTAATCACAGGTGAATCTGAAATAAATAAAAAATGTCGGAAATATGAAAGATGTTAAGTGACAAAGTGAAATGAAAATATGTTCTAAGCAATGACCAACAATATTATCCTCGATAAAACTATTATGTCAAAAACCTAAAATGAGAACATTTTCAAAAATCTAAAATACAAACGTCCGAAGAATTAATTTGCTGTGATTCTGAGGTTTTCGATTAAGATTTTGTGGGTTTTTCTAATACTGGAAGCAAATCTTATAATATTTGATAATCAGTTTATTTTTAATTACTTGATAGTAGTTAGAACATTTTTATCCTTAAGCAAGTGGGTTATCTTTAACGAAAATCGAGTAATTCATGACAGAGTTATATTGCTCCCAAAAAGGCAACAGCAGCAAAAACCGAGTCTCCGTTCATAATCTCTGCTCTTATTCGGTATATAACCAAGAAGTAACAAGTAATTTGCCTCTCACATCACCACCGTTTTACCGAGGACTGAATGAGTAATTATACAACCGCAAGGATGCGTTCATTGTTGGAACTTCGGTTCGGCATGTCGAGTTCATAACAAGAAGCAGGGTTGCTGGTGATACTAAATTTTTGTTTCGTGGATAGGGCGTAACGTTTTCATAGCTCACCCATTCCTCTTGTCTGTCTTCTTGTTGTCCTGGAGGACTTTCAGAGAAACTCCCAGTGTCTGTCTTTAATTATTCAAATTCTTGTAGCGTGAAGTCTCTGGCAACGAAAACGCTGGCTAATGAATTAATTTGGTTGATCAAGATGGGGATGGGAAAGATGAGCATAATGATATTATTGCGACAGAACTCCTGCAGAAGGTTGGGGCGGATTTGAATTGGAAATGCTCGAGGTGCTACTGGTAATTTTGATAATTCATTGACTTGGAATAAAATTAGTCTTTCATGAACAAAAACACGGACAGCAATTAAAAAGTGAGAAATAAAAGTTCGTAAAAATCATTTTACTTTTAATTGTATTCAAAGAAAAATGGCAAAAAATGTCATGTCTGTTAAAGAGCTGTATTTTTAATATAAGTTGTACATAAAAAAATAATATAGAATTGCGGTGTTATTGGATATGACAGAGATCTGTGGTTTTAACAATGTAATATTGCAATCATTTGTTCAGTCGTCACTTAATGACAATTCATTTTTAAGATTATGTACTTACAAACAAAAAACGCTTTTTTATTTTGTTTTACACCTTTTACACCTAACATCACTGACAAACACATTGTCTCAAATATAATCAACCACTCAGTCAAAAAACTATTCCTAACCCTGAACTCACAACCCTAAATTCTATCAAAAATAAAATTAACGACCTAATTTTCACCAGTTGAGGCTGAAATTAGCAGCAAATTCTTAGCAGCAAGTTTAGAATAATCAATGACGAAAAATAGTTATATTTATTTGAATCTATCTTTAAATAGCAATAAACATGAGATACACGTCATTATGCAACACATGTGTTAAAGTAAACTAAAGCGAAGAAAAATTTGAGGGGTAAAATGGGTAGCTATAGGAGAAAATACCACATAGAACAATAGCCATTTTTTCCGCGTTTTCACAGAATAACAATCAGTAAATACACTCGCTCCCTTATTAAAAGCTATCTATATTATTTAAAAGATATTCTAAAATATTCCAAGAAAATTTTAGACGAATCTATTGTTGCATTAAAGATCCACATAGAACAATAAACGTATTTTCAAAGTTTTCTCCGAATAACGCTTATTAAATACTCTCGCTCCCGTGTAAGTACCTATCTATATCATTTTAAAGACATTCTAAAATATTTCAAGAAAATTCTAGATGATTCTATCGTTGCAATAAAAATATACATGGAACAATAACCGTATTTTCGGAGCTTTCTCCGAATAATTAAATACTCTCACTCCCTTATAAATAGAAAATTCCACACGATTATATCGTTGTAATAAAAATCTACACAGAAAAATATTTATAAGGGACCGAAATAATTTAATAAGTGTCATTCAGAGAGAGAGTATTTAATAACTGTTATTTGGAGAATACTCCGAAAAAGTGTCTATTTTCCTATCTAGATTTTTATTGCAACTATAAAATCATGTAGAATTTTCATTAAATATTCTAGAATATTTTTAAAATGAAATAATAGTTATTTATAAGGGAGCGAGAGTATTTATTAATTGTTATTCGGAGTAAACTCCGAAAAAATGCCTATTTTACTATGTAGTATTTTCCCCTATACCTACCCATTTTACCCCTCATTTTTTTCTTCGCTTTAGTTTATTTCAACACATGTGTTGAACAAAGGCGAGTATCTCATGTTTATTGCGTTTTAAAAAATTTGCTGCTCAGAATTTGCTGCTAAGAATTTGCTGCTAATTTCAGCCTCATCCAGTTCTGATAAAGGAAATAGTGTTGTTGCTTTGGATAAAACCAACTACAACAAAACTAACTTATTTCTAAATACATCCACCTTCCCTATCCTTAAAATATCCTACCAATAAATACCAACTTCAAGTAAAAAATACCCTTAAAGATATCACTTTCCCATGCAATGACTTTCAAAAAAGGTCCTTTAAAATAATGAACGCAAAAGCCCCCCACATATATTTCTCAATTAACCTACATAAAAATAACCACTCCAACAGGCCTATAGTGTCTTATTTCTCAGCTCCAGCCTCCAAAATTTACAAGTCTCTTCTTGGTGTTTAAAAACAATACACCAAATTTACCCCCATACAGTATCAAGAATTCCATCGATCTAGTTTCAAAGATCCAAAAAACACTCTTCCCAATAATGCTAAACTCGTCTCATTCGACGTGGTCAATTATTTCCCAGCATATCATCTGATGAATGCATCAATCTAATCATAAACCTAATAGACAAGAATAATATCAACTCCATCAGTAAAAATGAAATAGTTTCTCTTCTGCATCTCTGTCTGAACCAAAACTACTTCCAATTCAACAACAACATTCACAACTGCATTCAAGGCCTAACTATGGGCAACCCTTTGAGTCCTCTATCTGAAATATTCATGGACTGTTTAGAAACGCTAATTTTCAAATCAGATGTTAGTAACAAAATCGTGTATTGGTAACTATACGTCGATGATGTCATTGCTGTTTTATGGGTACACATCGACAATTACAGTTACTACACAACTACTTAAACCAAATATGCACCAACATAAAACTCACACTTGAAACAGAAACAGATAACACACAAAATTTCCTAGACCTAACAATTACAAGGCCAGACAACAAACATCCATTCACCATATATCATAAACTATCACACTCTGACCTTACCAACCACAATAGCTCACACCACCCCATAGGAGATAAACTTGCTGGATATCACTGCATGTCACACAGACTCGTGACAATACCACTTAACAAAACTGACTTTGATACGGAAAGAATCAAACTTATGGCTGTCAACAATGGCTACACCACTCAACTTATTGACAACTTATTAAACAGAAAATTAAAGAAAATTGCTATAAAAGTACTCTATCACACTGACCCCAATCCCATACCTAAATTATACCATACTCTCACATTCAATGGAATCCCCTCGCAATTTTTACAGAACAGGAACATTACAGCCTACACAATAAACAACAATTTATCTAGACATATAAAAAATAACAAAGACAAGACCGACACAAATTCTAACTCGGGTGTCTATAGGTTGAACTGTGGGATTTAGGTTGACGTGAACACACTAAAGCTTTTGAAAATCAACAACAAAATAAATCTACATTTTCGGACCATTTATTAAAAAAAAACCATATACCTCAAAATACATTGGAATTATATATTTACAAAACAAAAGTAAAAAATTATATCTTCTTGAATCCCTCGAAATTAACAAAAACAAAAAGTTTCCGAATATATTAAAAGACCAAACTGATAGAATTTATCTCCCTTACATAATCTCAACATCCATTTCTAAATAATATCATATTATTAACATCTATTCTGAAGATCTCCTCTTTCAAATTCTACAAATTTGACAGGAACTTTATTGTTATATGATCTCTAGAAGTTTCTGTGCTACCCTGTCTATTATATTCTTCTTCAACAAGGTTTTCTCGTGCGAGGCGGTTATGGCTTTGATCTTATTAGCCAGATACCAGTGATAATAGAAAAAAATGTTTTTTTATACCATCTTATTTACAACATGGGATAGCCTTGGAGTTCCGGCTACCAATAACCTAAACACCTATATTCACTACTAGAAAGTCTATATAACTTTTAAAGCGTCTATATTAGCAGGGAAATTTCAAATTATAATCGTTCATCGGAGGCAAGGTTATGTCAAACAACATCTTAAGGGAATGGTGAATGAATTAAAGAGGAGGATAATCTCATCACGGTATAATATTTTAATCTCTACTACATCACATTACACTACACTTTGTACACATTTTAACTATGTAATATCTAATTTATATCCGTTACTAAGAATGACACAAAGAAAGAAAAATAGAGACAGTAAAATAACGAGAGAAGGGAAGAATATTTTGTAAGAAGCTCCCCTCTCCCTCTCCCTCTCCCTCTCCCTCTCCCTCTCCCTCTCCCTCTCCCTCTCCCTCTCCCTCTCCCTCTCCCTCTCCCTCTCCCTCTCCCTCTCCCTCTCCCTCTCCCTCTCCCTCTCCCTCTCCCTCTCCCTCTCCCTCTCCCTCTCCTCCTCCCTCTCCTCTCCCTCTCCCTCTCCCTCTCCCTCTCCTCTCCCTCTCCCTCTCCCTCTCCCTCTCCCTCTCCCTCTCCCTCTCCCTCTCCCTCTCCCTCTCTCCTCTCCCTCTCCCTCTCCCTCTCCCTCTCCCTCTCCCTCTCCCTCTCCCTCTCCCTCTCCCTCTCCCTCTCCCTCTCCCTCTCCCTCTCCCTCTCCCTCTCTCTCCTCTCCCTCTCCTCTCCCTCTCACTCTCCCTCCTGCGAGAATGTTTTCGTTACCAAATAAAAAATGTCTCTGGTACCCGCTGGTTGTTTATCTTCGAGATGAAGGACCTTCTCTACCACTGGATCTTGCTCCCGTAGCTTCTGGAACTGGCCGTACTTTTTGGCAAACACGTTGGCTATTCCTCTGGACATCCGGAGATCTCGAGCCACACAATGGGCCAGGGCATATTGTATGGGCACCTCAAACAGGTCTCGGGGTTCCTCTCTCGTTACGTCGTGCTGCAGTTTCTGCCCATTAGAGTACAGTGCCATAAACTGCTCGAAGGTCATCTCGTCATCGGGTGGTTGGATGCTGCGGACTTGGGCTTGGTCAACTTCGCTGTCATGACTTCCGGCATAAGGGGCTAACCTGTTGAAATGTACGACCTTTGGTTTTCCCCGAGGTAGCTTCTTTATTCTGTAGACAACATCGTTGATTTTCTTCACAATTTGGTACGGCCCCTCCCAAGATCTCTGTAGCTTGGGCGAATATCCACGACAACGTTGCGGGTAATACAACCAAACAAGATCATCAACTTGGAGTTCTTCGCACTCGGCTTTGATGTCGTAGACTTCCTTCATTCGGGCACTGGCATTCTCGATGTTTAACCGGACTCGTTCATGGATGTCGTTCATCTTTTGACGAAGGTGGCTGACATAGTCTTCATCTGCGGTCTCTTCTCCTGGGGGCCATCCAATCTTCAAATCGCATGGTAGTCTTAATTCTCGACCCATGCTATTACTGGCCGGGGTCTGACCAGTGGACTCGTGCACAGACGAACGATATGCCATTAGAAACAAGTGTAGATACTGGTCCTAGTCTCTTTGGTGGTCAGAGACCTTTGACAAATGGCGGTTAATGGTTCTATTTATCCGTTCTACAACTCCGTCGGATTGCGAGTGTAATGCTGTCGTCCGTGTTTTATTGATCTTTAAGAGTTAGCAGACGTCTTGGAAAAGAGTGGACTCGAAGTTTCTACCTTGGTCTGAGTGCAACTCCAAGGGAAGACCAAAACGACTGATCCATTCCTTGACAAGGACATCAGCAACGGTCAAGGTTTCTTGATTCGGCAAGGCATACGCTTCGGCCCATTTACTAAAATAGTCCATCACCACCACAATGTATTTATTTCCAGAGTCGTTTTCAGGAAATGGACCGGCAACATCAATGGCTACTCTTTCGAATGGACTGCCCACGTTATATTGGTCCATTGGAGCTTTTGGTCGCTTCTGAGGCCCATTACTTGCTGCACAAGCCGTACATTTCCGGCACCACTCCTAAACGTCTACTTGGCAGTTTACCCAATAGAAGCGTTCTCGCAACTTCCCCAAGGTTTTGGTCACTCTCAGATGTCCTCCGGTTGTACCGTCATGTATTTCTCCAGGATGCGAGAGTTCCACTGAGCCCAATACGACTTTATGGTTGGTGAGTATCGGGACATCTCTTGTCACGTAGGTTTGCGGTTTTCTTCCTTCCACCGGATAACCTCTTTCAAATCTGGATCTAGTTTCTGGTCTTTTTGGATCTCCGCAGATTGCCAATGATCATCGATGGCGGTAGTTCTGCAGAGAACAGCCCATTTTTCTTCTGCTCGTTGACAGTGTTTGCAATCATCATGGTCTCCTCGATAGGGCATCAGCATTCTAATGGCTTGTTCCAGCTCGATGTTCAGTCTGGAAGTCGAATTCTTGCAACCGCACAACCACCTGGCCACTTGTCCTTCGGGGTTTTTAAACTGCAGGAGCCACTTCAGTGCTGCATGATCAGTCTTTAGAAGGAATCTTTTACCATAGAGGTACTTGCAGAAATGTTCCACCTCCTTTACCACAGCCAAAAGTTCCCTGCCAGTAACGCAGTAATTCCGTTCAGACTTGCTCAAGGTCTTGCTGAAATAGCCGATGACTTTCTCCTGACCGTCTTGGATCTGCGAAAGCACCGTACCAATTCCGAGATTGCTTGCGTCGGTATCCAAAACGAAGTTCCCATCTGGCAAAGGATAACTCAAGACGGGGGCAATCGTCAATGCTCTTTTCAGTGTCTCGAATGATCGTTGGCATTCCTCGTCCCACTGGTACTGCACCTTCCCCTCTGTGAGTCTAGTAAGTGGCTTGGCGATGTTGGCAAATCCGGCTACGTACCGACGATAGTACGTCCATAACCCGAGGAAACTTCTTAACTGGTGGATATCTTTAGGTATCGGCCATTCCTGGACGGCTTTGATTTTCTGTTTGTCAACAGCTACTCCCTGTGCGGAAACTACATGTCCAAAATATTGCACCTCAGCTGACACTTTTTCGGGCTTAATTTTAGTCCGGAACTTCGGAGTCGCCGAAATACCTCCTCCAGGTTCCTCACGTCTTCAAAAGATTTTCCAATCACGATAATGTCGTCAAGATACACCAAGCATGTTTTTCATGAAAGCTCTTTTAACACTGTTTCCATCAATCTTTCAAACGTTGCTGGGGCATTACACAGTCTAAACGGCATCACCGTGAATTGATAATTTGCTGAGCCGATAGTAAAAGCAGTCTTTTCTCGGTTTTCTTTAGCAAGTTCCACCTGCCAATAACCGCTCTTCAAGTCCAGGGTGGAAAACATCTTCACTCCAGCCAACGTATCTAGGGTATCGTCAATTCTTGGAAGGGGATAGCTGTCTTTCTTTGTAGCGTGGTTTAATTGCCGATAGTCCACGCAAAATCGAGTGGAACCATCTTCCTTTTTAACCAAGACAACTGGAGAAGCCCAAGGGCTATTGGATGGTTCAATAACAGATGAATCGGTGATGAGTCTTTCCAGTTCCTCAGATAGTTTACCTGGTGGCATTTCTGCATGCCGTGTGCTTCTGACTACAGAGGAAACTGTTGAACAATGGCCCAAAGTCGTTCCTTTTTTAGCACAACCGAATAATGTTTCAGGTTCATTACTCTTACTGGAACCATCTCCCTGGCACGAAACAGAGTTTTCCCCAGTGCTACTCCTCTGCCTACATTTCTGTCGTTAAGTTCGGGATCAAACAACATTACTGTTCCAGCTTGAGCTTTCCCATCTAAGCAAGCATCTATAATGATTTCAGCTCTTTCCGGAACATTGTCATCCTCTGCTAAGATGGCTCGAAGCTTTATGTCATCTTTTCCATGAAGCACCACTTCTTCATCATTCACTCGCAGAATTCTATCTTTGAAGTTTGGAATCCCTTGGAGCTCATGAAATCCATTCCAATGATTAGTTCGTCTTCGATGTCTGCCACTAATGCCCGATGTAGGAAGGTTGTGTTTCCCAAGGTCATTTCAACCTTTATTTCACCATGGACATTCGCTGCTACTCCTGTCGCTGTTCGCAGTTGCCATTTTGTTGGTTTTATCATTGTCTCTAAAACAATGTTGGGCCTTATTACTGTTTTCGTTGCACCAGTATCCAGCAGCATTGTAAATAGCTTCCTATTAATAAGGCCATCTACAAAGACACTGTTAATGTGGTTGCGTAGCGAAGCGACATATGCGTTGGTAGTTGGGACTTGTTGGTTACAGGTCGACTATGGTCCCTTTATATTGACTTTCTTTAGTTTCACCGACGAGGAAGTCTGTACTCCATTGCTCTCCTTGCAACGACTCTGGACATGCCCTACCTTACGACACTTCCGACATCTAACTAGTCTTTTTTCGGTAAGGTCTTCTTCTATTATTTTTGTTACAGAGGCTTCATCGTTTCCGCCATCTTCGGACTCTCCTTCAATGATTCGGACTCTGCCCTGACCTCTACAGGTATTTTTTCGCTGCCTCGAATTCCAGAGCTCGAGCCAGTGCATCTACTAATTGAGTCCGTCGAGCTAGAGTCAATGCTTGCACATTTCCACTGTGGCTGGATAGGCAAGGCGAACCAGACGGACAATATCAGCTTCAAACTCTTGAAGGGATTCATTCGATTTCTGGTAGCGATTTTTCAGTTGGGAGTGATAAACGTGCTCCAAATGCGTCTGGCCATACCTCAGTTCTAAATGTTTGACTAGTTGTTCGTAGTCTTCTTGCTCACAGGCATTTAAGGTTTGCAAAATATCTGTAGCATCCCCTCTTAAGGCGAGGGTTAGTGCTATCGCCTTCTTGTCTGCCGACCATTCGTTTAGCTTTGCTGCAGCCTCGAATTGACGCCTATATTTAGCCCAAGACGATTTTTCGTCAAATTCGGGAGGTTTCATTTTGTGTCTTGTCCCCTTGACGCCAATTTTCGAATCCACTACTTTTGGACTGTTTCTGCTTTTCGTTTTTGATTGTGTTTCTCCCCTTTGTATTGTGACTACCTGTTCTCGTCTTTGCTAAACTCACCCTCCATTATTTGTTTTAGCTCTTCTATCCGCGTTTCATTTTCGTCTATTGTCTGTTTTACTCTTCTACCTGCGTTTCATTTTTGACTGTTGTCTGCTTTAGCTCTTCGACCATTGTCCGGTTTAGCTCTTCTATCCGAGCTTCATTCTCGACTATTTTCGCTTCCAGCATTTCTGAATTCACCCGTGCCATGCTTTTTAAATTTTTTTCAAAGACTTTAGAATTTTTTAGTAATTTGTCTTCTAATGTTTTAGAATTTTCTACTAACTTGTCTTCCAGGGTTTTAGAATTTTCTGCTAGTTTATCATCTAACGCGTCCTTCAAGATCTTAGAATTATCTTGTACCTTATCCTCTAAAGTCTTAGAATTTTCTTGTAATGTTTCTTTTAAATTTTCCATTTGCTTTAATAGCATACTCATGTCACCATTGCTAGAAACTTTAACAAATAAGTATCGGGATCGTTAGCTTCATTTATTACAGCATCTCGTAACCGTTGTATTAATTCACTTTTCTTCCCACCAATTTCTAAATCCCTTTCCTCTAGTTCTTTTTTTAAGTCCGTCACTTTCAATTGGTCCAATTTCATTGTTTTAAACATTTTCAGTCAATTTATTTTTCATTTCTAAAGTTCCACAAATACACCCCACACCTGACACCACTGTAATGCTATTTATTTTCTCACTCGAGTTCAGTTCAGTTCTTGGATTTATTTAAAAACACAGTCCAACTCACTCTAATTTATTTCCACTACTTTTATACAATTTATATTCACAGAAACTACTATTTACATTTTATCTTAACTGTACAATACGATCGACGAAAACTGAGTGCCTCCTATCGCCAGCTGTTCATTTTATATATTTATCTCGGAATTGTCTGGTATGTCCACGAACCATCGGGAAATTCTTTCATATTCTGGAAGCTTTAAGGGAATTCCCAGTAACGGGAGCGGTCCGCCTGTTGAGAGACAAACATTTCGGATTCCCAGAATTTATCGGAATGACGAATTGGTTGGTGGCCGATTGCACTAGCTGTCGGATGAATTCCAGTAACACTATCTTAAGGATAGCTAACGTATTTGCATCCATTTTCAAATTTTCTTATAATTTCTCTATAATTTGGCTAAATTTCTTCTCCACGTTTAGTTGGATATCGTGATTGGATAAATTCCGGCTTTTGCTAAGATGCGTCCAACCAGGTATTTATGCACTGTCGTACTTGGTTTTGCCAATAAAACATATCTTCCAGACTTATAAATTCAAGACACCGAAAGATTCATTCATAAAACAGAAACAAAAACGGTCCAACATTAACTGAAAACAAATAATGAGCGAGAAAAAGACAGAGCTAAACTTGTTATCGTAGCGTTGTATAATCCAAAGAACATCCATAATTTTAAATTCAATATTTACAAAATTATTTTTAAAAATTTTAATGTAATACAACATTATGTAAAAACAGATTTCTTAAACAACCAACTACAAACCGATTAGTGTTAAATTTAATTAGCCATTTTAGACTATTAATTTATAATAATATTTAAGTATTGCTAATGAAACGTTAAAAAGATATGGACTAATAATTTTTAATAAGTATCGTTTGAAATATAACTTTATATGTACGCACTTGAGCCATAAATAAAAATCTTCAAAATATCACCAAAAATCGCTTAACCTCAACGCAAACAATGTTTCATATCTGCAACATCGTAAATGTAGTAAAAGTGTTGCCAAGTGCAGCTATTTTATGTATTATACTACAATGTGAGAATGGTTTTAGATATTTCTATAGTAAATATTCTAGCGCCTTATACAGAGTGTTTCTAAAGTAGGGTTCCAGAAATTTCTGTTGTGTATTTAATTCATTAAAATAAGCCAAAAAGTCTCTATTAACATATGCCCTAAAACGCACCCTTAGGAAGTTAGATGCTCTTAAAAGGGCTCAAACAAAACTGTTTTTTTTCTTCTGTTATTGAGAAAACTGTTGAAAATAAATTGAAAAAAATGTATGGGTCTTACATTACTTTTTAGGTTAAATAACATGCGCACTCCGTTTTTGACATACAAATCATAACCATCATATTTAGGTGAAGGGGGTTTTCGGCCCGCATTTTTTTTATTTAATTTTTTTCAATTTTCTCTGCAGATTTATAACATCTTAACAGTTTCATGTAAATCTTTGCCCAAATCGATATTTCCAATAGTTTTCGAGTAAAATTATTCTGCTCTTTAAGTTATTAGGCTAAAAATTATAAAAAATCAGTTTACCATGGCAAATAAAATACTGACGTTGCCACAACGTTTAACAATTTAAGTTTCTGATAAACTGTCAATAGGCTTTTTCATAGTCGAAAATTTTTAGAGGGCATGCGTCAACTTCTGTCATTTTTTCGAGCAAAAAAGCATTGTATTTACATGACAATGGTGTGAACACTGCTCGAAAAAAATGACGTACGGGAACAAAAAATTTTCGAATATGAAAAGGCCTATTGAGCTTTGCAGTGTATAATTAGTAAAAGTGGTGGATGCAAAATTTGAGTATACAACATTATAGCAAATCATAAAATGGAGTAACATTCAAACACGGAATGAATCTGTCATTTATGTAGAGCCGTGCGGCTGGAAATGGATCACAAGCGAGGCGTCTGTATGCGGCATCATTCCCGAATGGAAGATTTTCTTTTTGACAGGTATTTCAGAAGATCCATCAACGTTTAAGAGAAAATGGTTCGTTCCAACCAAGAGTAAATGATCGTGGCAGAGACAGATTTGTCAGAATACCGGTGATGGGAGAAAATGAGTTGCGCAGGAGAATACAAGGGTTAGTGTCGCACGTATGCATAACATAAATTTTTCAGGAGTTTGGCGAATTCTTTGCGAGCAACTACTTCATCCTTTTCACATCCAGCGTGTTCAAGTGTTTAATTCGAATGACTACGAACCACTTCGGCAGTTCTGCCTATGGTTTTTGCAAAAATCCAGGCAGATTCCGAATTTTGCACCTCTTATTTTATTTATGGATGATGCAAACTTCGGTAAAGATGGTATGTCAATTTTAATTACGCTCATGATTGGGCTGATGAAAACCCACATAGCATATTTCAGTCCACACATGAGGTTCGGTTTTCCTTCAACGTTTGGGAGGCATTTTAGGTAATCGGCTAATGGGACCGTTTGTATGGCCTAATCGATTGAATGGTGATGATTATTACAATTTTTTAGTTAACGCTTTGCCAGGGCTTTTGGAAAATGTCCCCTTAATTGAATGCCAAAGCATATGGTTGCAGTATGGGGTGCCACCTCATTTCCTATATAATTTAAGACAACACTTAAATGAATTGTATGGAGAAAAATGGAAAGGCCTCTACTTTCCGGTGATCTTAACCCCTGGACTATTTTTTGTGAGGTCATCTTAAGGCAAAGGTTTATTAAATTCAAATTGAGACCATTGAGCAACTACGGGAGGAAATTGAAACAAGGCAACAACTAGAATTTTCCAAAGAGGTCGCAAATCATGGAAGCCTTGAGGTAGATTATGCATCGAAATGCAAATTGGTCACTTCGAGCAGTTTTTGTAACTTAACTTATTATTACTAATTTTGATCCTATTATTATCTATTTCACATTTAACTATTGCCTGAATCAGTAATTAGTTCTTTAGTTACACTAGTGTAACTCAAAATAGTCTTAGTTCATGTCTTAAATTCTTTATTAAATGATGCTTCATAACTGCAATTTATTTAAATAATAATTTTCAAACTTCATATACTTTAAAAACGCTGAAAATATAGATTTGGACAAAGAGAAATTTTTACGTAAAATTGTTAAGATTTTATAAATATGTAGAGAAAATTGTAAAAAAAATTGAAAAAAATACGGGCTGCAAACCCCCGCCACCAACATTTATAAATTGCATGCATTTAACGTAAAAAGTTATGTAAAATCTATACTTTTTTTCTATTTAGTTTCGACTGTTTTGTCAATAACAAAATAAAAAACAGTTTTGTTTGAACCCTTTTAAGTGCATATGACTTCCTAAGGGTGCGTTTTAGGGCACATGTTAATAGGGACTTTTTGGCTTATTTTAATGAGTTCTATACACAATAGAAGTTTGGACCCTATTTTAGAATCACCCTGTATAAATAAATAAATTACGGTTTATATTTTCTATTGGATGTTATATGTTGAATGCATATCACTCAAGCAATTTATTTTTTAAATTACAGTCAATTAGCTTCTGATGATATAGTAAGATCTGGCTACAGTGTGACGAGAATAAAAAGAGACAGTATGCAAGATTTTGGATGTTGGATCGCATAAAAATGTAAATGATTGAGTATATTAAGTCGTAGGTCTGTGGTCTTGTTAAGACAACTTGTTCATTCAGAAATCTTAAGACCTTGGATTGAACATGAATCCATACTATCTAATGTGATCCATACGCAGGATATGCCTACAACCAGATCTTTGGGTCTGATTCTGGATTCTTCTAACTGCAGGTCAACTTCGGCTTCTCCTTGAAATGCCATTGATTCGCTCGTAACTGTTTGTAGCCTAATACTGTCGGCTGACCTTCGAATTTTAGACTTAGCTATCAATACAGCAGCAACAATATCAAAAGTGATGGTGATATTTATGCAATTAATGATACCCTATATGAGTAAATTGCGTCCATATTTATAAAATCCTCGGATAGATACTGTTCTGGTGGCTAGTGGTTGGTTAGTCAGCATTCGCCCCTTCTTGTTGTGTGTGGCTGTCTTTGTTTTTAGATGGGGATCGAGCAGCAGGCTAACCCTACATTCTCTTTCTAAATGACCGGTTGTTCTAAAGCTGAAACATTTCGCATTGGTAGAATTGGTATTATGTTCCTTGTCTTGTCCTCTAATACTTTTTTCATTTCGAGCCAGTCAAGATTAGCTTCTACATTATCATCATTTGTTAGTACTTCTGCCTTTGAAACGATGTGTTTCGAAGACTCTACTTCGTTCTGGAACCGGAAACATTTCTTAGAATTGAGCCGATGATTTAGCACATTTCTGACTTCGAATAGAAACTCAGAAACATGGTTTTTACCATAGCGTCGCATTCGTGATCTTTCTGAAACTGCTTTTACTTTTTTTTTGTTCAGACATATTCATGATTGCCTCAATTGCCAAAGCGCCGAGAAAGGCTTCATTGCACTTCTGTATACCATTTATACGCAGGCCTTTTTAGGCTTCACCATCTTTAATACCACCAATGAAGCTTTGGATCAATTACCATTTGTTGACAGTGACATCCATATTCGGAACAAATTAGAAAACTTCGGAGAGTGAATAAGACAGCGAATTTACAGATAAACATCATGGGTTGCATTTGGAAAGTTAGGCAAGACACCAACAAATAAAAATATACCGATGTTCCTGCGTTCTAGAATAGTTACACAGGGAGCTCAGAACTTAGCCTTTAAAACAGAATAAGAGTAATACTTGAAGATAACCGAACGAAAACTCCTGCCTGGAAAATATAACGATAGATGTCGCCTAAGCACTAGTAGAACGGAAATGGAACAACTATTTTGGAGGGATATCAAGATGCGATGGACGTACGATATAAAGAGAACCGTCGGACAGATGAGGATTCGAGAGGCACAAAACAGAAGCAAATGACAAAGAATGAAACAGCCATATGATCAGTGATGCTCCAAAAAAAGATGTTGATGACATGAATTGTAAAGTCAATTAACTTTTACCTAATTGTTAAATTTGACACCTGAAGAGATTTTTGGGTTTTTCGCGGAAAATTGACCAAGATGTAAGAAATTCAACTAGATGTATGATATCACAATTTAAAAAGGAATTTTAAGTTAAGTTTTTAATTTTAAGAATGAGATTGCTTCAACTTGTTCCAATAAATTACGGTCCTTCTTCGTGATATACGAGTAACAGTGCCTTACACACAATTCACGAAAACGAAATATTACAGAGGGATTTTATATAGTACCTACATGTACGTATCAGTTGAGTATTTACGACACTGACTTTTATTTATCGCGTATTATCGCTCTTTTACAGTCCCAGAGGATAGGGGTTGTTTCAGTGTTTGGAGACAAGATTGACTATTCTGCATGACCTCGTGTTCAGTTTACGATTGTTACATAATAGCATTTAAATGGGCAATGGTGAAATGTGACTACTGTGTTCCCTCAGCAATATAATACGCAAATGTTTTCTAAATGAATCGCTTTAATAAATTCATACATATTAAATACATTAATTATAGGGTAACTCATTATATTGTATTATGCAAATTATTGAAACAAACGGAGATAATAATTGGAGTTATAATTAAAATATGCACTACTAGATGGCCCGCCCCGGTTCTACACGGAGTAAGAAAAGTGGTGATTAATTTAAATGCAATTGTGAATTCAAACTTTTTAGGTATTCATTCAAATTCAGACAAAAATTTCATCAAAATCGGGCCAACCGAGTTAAAAAAAATTGTACAACCCAATTGCAGCGCCCTCTGTCGGGTCAAATTATAAATCTAACCTAAACAATTACACACAAAAAGTTTCAACAAGATTGGAGCAACCTTTCAAAAAATGTTCTTAGCACCCATCTCAGTTTCACCCATTAGGTTAAATTGCAAATCAAACCCACACAAGCAAACACAAAAATTTCTTCAAAATCGGGCCAACTGTTTATGAGGGGTTCAAAATAATCTACAACTGGCCCAACTATGTAGTAGGAATTAAACAAAAAAATCCTACAACAACAAAGATCATAAAAGTGCTAAGAACAAAGAAAAGACCTTGAGCAATAAATTAGTAAAAAAATTAAAAATGACCGGAGAAATAATTGAAATAAAGTGTTCTATAAAGAGATTAAACAACTTGAAAGAGAAACACATATACAAACAGCTGGACTTGTAATGAATGCAGACAAATAATTATTAACAGCGGACAAGGATAAGGATGCTATAGACGGAGAGTTGGTCAAATGTGGGGACGACCATTATATAATAAAATACAATATCTAGTGACGTGAGTCAGGGAAGTACTAGAAACCCCGAGAGAATGAAAAGGTATTATTATTGTGTTGATTCGTAAAAAAGGGAAGAAAGAGTCATGTAGTAATTATAGAGAAGTCTCAGTGATTGCAGAATACCAGAGTGATGTCAGGTCCGCCAGCCCCCGTGACAGTAGACATTCGACAGATTCGTGTGTAGGTGAATGACTACTGGACAACGGAATAATGTTTCCAGGACCAAGTGGCCGACCCAGACATTGAACGAATCCTTTCATTCAAGAAAATATATTACTAGGTAAATTACTTCGAGGACGTCAGATGATGCCGCAAATGTGACGTCTGCGCAGCCAGTAAGAACCTAAATTCTAGATATTTCTTTGTCTATTCCCCGAGTTCGGAAGAGGTAACAGATACATTGCGATAGATTATTTCAGTAAACGGCCTGAAGCATATGCCATACCCAATCAGGAGGCAATTACCAAAATTTCTCCAATCGAATGTAATATATAAAATTGATTGTAACAATTGTCCAGCCACTTATATTGGACAAACATTAAGAAGGCTTAAAGGTAGAACAACTTCCCATAAAAGTGATGTAAGATCGAACAAGGATTCTTCTGCTTTAACTAGTCATTGTGTTGAGAATTGTCATACACCAAACTTTCATTACGCCAGAATCCTTACAACAGAACGAATTTCATCTCAAAAGAAATTTTTTGAGATGATATATATTAATAGCTTTGATAATAATATAAATAAAAAAACCGATTTGTTAAACTTTAACATTATATATTGCAGTTTGCTTGAAATCGATAATAAAATTTCAAAATTTTATCACTACACTTCTAATCTTGGTTAATTCATACTCACTAACTTCATGTTATTAATTTTTTTGTTCAATAATTTGCAGCTTTCTTTTTTAATAATTTTTATAGTAATCAACTTCTCTGTAGATGTCAATTTGACATTGTCATTCTCGTTTTGAAATGTAAAAATATCACCTTTTACTTGATAACGTAAAGTTAATACTGAATTCAATCTCAACTAAGGTAAGTTTTTATTACATTTTATCCTAATATTATAGTTAAATTTTTGTGTTAATTGTAGTTTTTTGACTGATGAAGAAATAAATAATTTCGAAAGCTCTCAAAATATATAGTTAAAAGAGTATACTTTTATATATTGGCTGCTTCCCGATAGCATTCTAGAATCTTATATATAGAAAAATGGACCGGATATAAACTATATTTCATCAAATATTTATATGAAATAAGTTGAAATAAATTTAAGCACACAAAATTAATAATATAATACATAAACAACAATATACACCAGCAGAAGCTTGAGGTGTGGTAATGATTTTCAAATCATCTAAGAACTTCAGGAAAGAAGAGGCATTAGAAGACATATAGGAGAACAATGCGAACCAACTTAATGAAGGCAGATGCGACTGCCGAAACGCCCTTATTTCATCATCGATCCTAGGAATGATCATTCTTGTATAACCTACCTACCGTTTACACATTTTACCGATTTTTATTTAGGTTATCTGGTAGCATTGATCTCAAAGCAGTTACAATTATGTGTACGGTTTTTGGGTGAAATTCATATATAAATAAATTAAAGAATTTTTTTGTGTGAAAAATTATAACTTTCATGTGTACCGTAGAAACAAACAATCCTTCGGTTATTTATTTTTCTAGTAGGTGGCTGTCATATTAATTCCTCTTATTGACAACTCTAATTTAATTATTGTTAAGTTAATCTCGTAGATTTTTACTGACTCCCTGACATGCATTTCGTCTACGGTCTCTAATGGTAATTCCTTAAAAGGGTCGAGAAGATATGCTGCAATGTATCCTCAACGTATAGCCCCTCAACAAACTTTGTTTGGACGGCTTCATCAACGACTAAGAGAAACAGGTAGCTTCAAACCTAGAAAACATGATTGTGGTCACATCGGAATATTAGAACACTATAATTAGAAGAAGCTTTACTTAATTTAATTGGCTTGCAACCTGATACCAAAATGTTAATCATATGACGGTATTTGCCATCTTAAAAGAACAGCTGTCATATTCATATTGAAATGTCTTCGATGACACATTACATATAATATAAAAAAAATGTATGAATTAGATGTTGCGGTTTTAGTTCAAGGCTGGTTCAATGCAAGTATGTAATTGACGAAGGATCAATAAAGCAATGTTTTGTCGCGTAAATTGGTTTTTCTTTCTTCAGAGGCTCGCAGCTGCAGGAACTGTTTTAGAGCTTCATCTGGACACGTTACACAAAAAATAGCAACGTAGTGTTCATTGATTGAACAAACAAATAAATGCAGGTTTAACAAACAAATGATGTGCTTTTGTAAACATAAAAGAAACAAATGAAAGTGGTTTAGCGGTTCTTACGACCGGAACTATAACTCGCGAAATCGTAACACAATAACAACAAGAAGCGGCCATCTTAAGACGGAATAAAAAAAGAGTTTCCGCACTCGTCGGCGGGCACAACATGACTCTCAGTTCTTTCTGTTTTTAGAGACAAAAAAATGTACAAATATAAATTAGCATTAGCGCGACGGAGAGTTTTCGAAAAAGGAACAAAAGTTTAAAAATCAAATGAATAATTCAATCACCTTTAAAAACCAAGAACAAACAAGTTGCGGGGATGCAACATACCGCCGGCCTTGAAATACTAATTTCAAAACTAAGGTTCCACTGGCAGTGGACAGAGCTTTACAAGAGGTCGCTTCAAAGTAAGTACCACTTGCAGTTCTAACTGGAGCAACGCGTACAACACCATCACCTCCAAGATGTACGTCAATAATGCGCCCTAATGGCCAATTCAAAGGAGAGGAAGTGTCTTGCTTCAAAATAACAAGAGTACCTGGCTTAACAATCTCCGAGGGATCAGTCCATTTGATCCGTTGATGAAGAGTATGTAAATATTCTTGCGACCAACGTTTCCAGAATGCCTAGTGCAAACGACGTAGTAACTACCATCTGTTGAGGCGATTAGATGGGACAGATAGGAAATCAGATTCAGGAGGTGGTGTTAAAGGTTCCATTGTAAGAAAAATTCCAGGATTCAAGGCGGTAAGATCCGATGTATCGTTGCTACAAGGGGTTATAGGTCGCGAGTTTAAAACTGCTTCGACCTGCGCAAATACAGTAAAAAGTTCTTCGTAGGTTAGGATTTGATCCCCAATGACACGTTTTAAGTGAGTTTTAACGGATTTAATTCCGCTCTCCCAGAATCCCAAAGTGAGGAGTCGAAGGGGGATTGAAATGCCAAGAAATGGTTTCTCGTGCAGCAGTAGCTCGAAAAGCTTTCAAGATCTGCTTGTGAGCACACACAAAATTAGTACCACAACCACTATAGATATGGCTACATGGACCACGACCTGCAATGAATCGTCGCAAAGCTGCCAAGAACGCGTCAACAGACAAATCTGACACAAGTTCTAGATGAACAGCTTTCGTTGCAAAGCACTTAAACAGGCACAGATAAGCCTTTCAAGTTTTTGACCCTCTAGTATTAGCCATGGTTATAGTGAAGGGATCAGCAAAATCTACTCCAACATGGGTAAAGGGTTTCAATTGTGAAACGCGGGAAATGGGCAAATTTCCCATGAAGGGTTGGTAAGCAGAAGGATTAAGCTTCCAACAAGAAATACATTTAGAAATGACACTACGAATTACTTTCTTTGCGGGTAGAATCCAAAATCGTTGCTGCAAAAGAAATTGAACAGTTTGGATTCCTGCGTGAAGATTGGTGACATGACAACCTTCCACAATTAGACTAGTCAAACGATTTTTATTTGATAGCAGTGCGGGAAATTTAGTATCAAACGGCAACGATGCATTACCCAATCTACTACTAACTCTAAGAGTTCCCTGTTCATCAAGAAACGGCGAAAGTTTACGACGCGATTTGGGCAAAAGTTTTCGTTCTCGTAGAAGGGAAATCTCTTTAGAAAAATATTGATCTTGAAAATATCGAACAATGCAAGGCTGAGCCTGACATAACTCAGCAGCCAAAAAAGATCCAGACCACCTACGGTCTGGATTGCGAGCGTCATCAATAAAGCGACAAATATGAGCTATAATGCGGGTAATGCGATTAATAGAAGAATGTTCTGCTAACAAAGTATCAAATAAATTTGGTGAAGCGGTGACTTGAAACGAAGCGCCACTATACGGGCTTCAGTCCTAACTAGCGGTGACATGCTTGAGTCTGAGCAAGCATGTGGGCATTTCCACCAAAGTGTATTGGCTAATAACTCTGATGGCAAAGTGCAGCGGGAACCCAAGTCAGAGGGGTTATCACAAGATTGAATGTAAAACCAATGCGAAGAAGGAAATTTTTCCTGAATGTAGGCAACTGGATTACTGACAAATATCTTCCAACGGTGCGGGGAAGAACTAAGACATGAAAGGACTACCCTGGAATCTGAACAACAAACGACTATTGAATTGCTCATACATATAATGAGCCAACTTAGCGGTAAGAACTGAAGCACACAGTTCCAATCTGGGAAGTAACAAAGTTTTCAAAGGGGCAACTTTTGATTTAGGCAACACAAAAAAACTTTGACGAAATCCAGATGAGGTTTCGAATACAAAATAAACAACAGCGGCATAACCTTTCTCAGAAGCATCACCAAATGCGTGAACTTCACAACTAGAAAAGTTTTCTATAGCAAGCAGGCGAGGCAAAACTAAATTCTGCAAGGTCAACAAACTAGTGACAATGTGTTGCTGCAACTTGGGACCGATAAGTAAACAATCATCAAAAGATAACCGATGAGGTATCTTAGCGGATGCATTAAACACTACACGAAGTTTGATGGTGCTACTACTATCAGGTTTCAAAACACCATGATGCGGTATGTAGTAACAATCAGAAGAAGTAGATGATGGATAGGGAACCAACTCCATATGATCAATCTCTAAATACTCTTTGGAGAAAATGACAATATTGGTTGTAGAGATCTGGTTGCTGTATAAGACGTCTTTCTAAAGAGTAGAAACGTTGTACGGCGAGATTATACATTCCATCAAAAGCAGGAAGGGTATTTCGAAAAGGAAGGGGCACAACGAATCTATCTGAGTCCAATCTCCTGCATCCCTCGGAAAATATTTTTTCGCAGATAAGATCATCAGGGGACTGAACCAGTGCGGTAGGAACATCTTCAATTGTCCAGAACCTTTGGAGTAATGATACTACCTCTTCAATTTTACCAAAAAACGAAGTTGGGTTTATGACTGACTGAGAGTGAGAGTTAACAGAACTCGAATACACTCTACTCACAAGGATGTAACGAAACATAGTATTAATAGCATCAGGAACACCTTCCTTTCTCATAAGGCGTCCATCCAACAAAATTTGAAAGAATATATCGGCACCTAACAAAAGGTCAATAGCGCTTGGGCTATTGAAACCAGGATCAGCAAGTTTCAAATTAGTTACATATGACATATTAGCCATATTAATGGGCGCAACAGGCAAATGCGGGGTAAAACAATAGTATCAACAACAAAATTGCACTCGCGCTTTACTATAGAGCGAAGAGAAACGGTAAGAGAGCCATCAGCAGAGGTACTCTGCATAGAACTTAGCCCGTTGAGTTGAATAGAAGCGGGCATATGTCGGAAGCCAAGGTGTTGCACAGTCTTGCTCGCAATGAATGATGTCATGCTACCAGAATGTAGCAGACATCGCAAAGTCTGATAAGAACCGTGCTTATCTACCGTGCTTATCAACTAAAGCGGTAGATAACAACACATTTGAATTGAATGACAAAAGTAAGCTATGACAAGAAGTCTGCGGTAGAGAAGTTTCAGGACTTTCAACAGTATTAATGGTACTGGATCCACCAGATATAGAAGCCCGGTTTGCGGGGGCAGCTGTAGATTCAGACCGAATGCCTGAATCAGCACGATTTACAAAATGAAGCAATATGTGATAGCGTTGTTTGCAGTTGCGGCAAGTGAATAAAGATTTACAGTTATTTGACTATGAGAATCGCTCAAGCAATTAAAACAAAGTCTAAAATCTTTAACAAACTTAACATGCGCGGATACTGATTTGTTCAAGAATTCAGAACATTTATAAATCGCATGATCGGATTTACAAACAAAACAATTTCTGTTCTTAGTAACAAACAACGATGTAGTGTGTTGCTTTGAATTCAATGGTAACTTTTTGTCAACACTTCGCTTTGCCTTGCGGGAAATTCAACATGTTCGATCGCAATGCTTCGACAAAAAATCAACAACTTCCGAGCGGATCGGAAAGTCATCTTGAGCGGTCACAGTACCATGGTAAAGTTCAAATTTAGCGGCTAAATTCTCGTTTCAACATCATCTGAACGATAAAAAAATCCCACTGATTTACTGGTAAACCCAAATTCCTCAGTGCTTCCAAATTATCACTGAAGTCATCCAATAACTTCCGAACCTGTGAAGAGCTATCTGAAGTTAGTTGGGGAAATTGTTCTAAAGCTGACCAATGAGACTCCGCGATTAAACGAGTTCGCTTGAATTTTTTCAAAAGTGTTTCATAAGAACTCACGTAACTGTTTTGTGTTAGTTTAAAATTCCTTATAATCTCAAAAGCAGGCCCTTTTAAAGCTAACCTCAAAATTTGAACTTCTGCATGGTACGGAGTTTTTCATTATTGTGAATTAATGAATCAAACAAATCAATCAAACGCGCCACTGAACAAATCTAATATGATAGAACGAAGCAAAATACTATTCCAAAATTTACAATTTTTTACTGTTGAAGTAGAAAATATCTGACCAAATGTCAAATAAACTCAAAACCACTTAACAAAATAACCAAATAAACGAAACGAGCTCTTGTAAGTTTTTTAAAGTGGAAAAAAATCTGCGAAATTTATTTTCAATGTGAATGAATAAATCCCGAACTTGCTTCATCTTATAACAAATAAAGAATCGAAAATTCAGAGCGGTTATTAACAATAATTGAAACGAAAAATCAATGGTTTGATCGATAAACTTTGCACGGAATTAACTCAATTTGCATCCGGCTCGAAGTTGGACCAAATTATGAAATGTCTTCGATGATACATTACATATGATGTCCAAAACAAAATGTATGAATTAGATGTTGCGGTTTTAGTTCAATGCTGGTTCAATGCAAGTATGTAATTGACGAAGGACCTTTAGCGGAATAATCAATAAAGCAATGTATTGTCGCGTAAATGAAGTCACCCAGTAAAAGTTAATCACTGATCTTTTAAGTCGAAGCCCTGCAGGTGGTGTTTTCTTGGTTCTTCTTTCTTCAGAGGTTAGCCCCGCAGCTGCAGGAACTGTTTTAGAGCTTCATGTGGACAACACGTTACACAACAAATAGCGACGGGGTGTTCATTGATTGAACAATCAAAAAATGCGGGTTTAACAAACAAATGATGCCCTTTTGTAAACACAAATGAAACAAATGAAAACGGTTTAGCGGTTGTTACGACCGGAACTATAACTCGCGAAATCGTAACACAATAACAACAAGAAGCGGCCGTCTTAAGACGGAATTAAAAAAAAAAGATTTTCCGCACTCGTCGGTGCGCACAACATGACTCTCAGTTCATTCTGTTTTTAGAAAGAAAAAAATGTACAAATATAAATTAGCATTAGCGCGACGGAGAGCTTTCGAAAAAGGTGCAGAAGTTTAAAAATTAACAAACAAGTTGTGGGGACGCAACACATGTCATGTACAACGAGTCCAGGCAATGTTATCTCGTGATTTTCCTAACCGTCTCGCATTTTCGTTTTGGATGCTAGATATGATTAGACAACACCCATAATTTCTTGAACATATTTTATTCACGGGCGCAGTAAGTTTTTCAAGGAAAGCCATTATTAAGAACCACCTCAACCACATATGGGCGGAAGAAAATCCTCATGCTACCGTTAAAGCTCACCACCAGAGACAATTTTTTTTAAAGGTGCGGATTGGATCAAGTGGAGATCATCTGATTGACCCATATTTACTTCCACCTACATTAAATGAAGATACATACACTCAGTTTCTAAGCGAAGAGCTGCCAGTTCTACTTGATCCGATTCCTTTAGGTGTCAGAGCGGGAATATGGTTTATGCTCGATGACGCTCCTACCCATTCTAGTTTAAGATCACGATATACTTTTCAACTTGGGGACATTTAAAAACGTTGGTTTATAGAGGAACTCCTGTTCAAGACATACAAGATTTAAGAAACCGGGGGTTATTCAAGATTCTCGTGGGATTTTCAATCGAATACAAAACTCTTTGAGTCGACGACTAGACTCGTGTGTAATGGCTGAACGTGGCACTTAATTTGATCTGTTCGTTTTTAAAGTTAGGTAAACTGTTTTCAATGATTTTGAAATGAGAATAGGATATTGCATCACAGAAGCATTGTTTGTTTTTACCGTTCACATGAAATTGAATTGAATTGAATTGAAAAACAGTGGCAGGTTCGAGAAAAACGCCAGAAATAACAAGGATTCCAAATTCATCAAAGATTCATTAAAATTTTTCTGAATTGCCAGAGGCGTACTGGAAAAAACATTGTAGGGGCAGAAAGAAAACGTGACCTCAGAAAAAGTACCACCCAGTAGATTTTCATGACCGTTCCTGTGATCTTATTATGAAGGCTTGATAGAGGCATTATTGCCCCAAAATTGAACTAAATATCTCGAACACTTTAATAGTCAGAAGAAAAAACCCTGAAAAATCTGAAGATTTCAACACCTTGTACATCGGTAGCGAAGGGTTTGCGGACATATGTTGATTTAACTTTTCATCATAAAATCACTCGAGGAAGCACATGTTGAAATCTTTCGCACTTATTCATTTACACCCTGTATATGAACACTTTGACATCATTAACTTATAGAATCGTATCCTGCATTGCCAGATAATAACTTTATCCAGCCACTATTTTAAGTAAGAAACAGCCTACTCCTTTATCGACATGGTGCGTCTATGTAACGCGACATGCTAAAGAGAGACGAAAATATTTGAGGCGATAGAAAAAAGTTTCACTTTTTTACATGAAATGAAAAGGATAATAGTTTTAATCCAGGAAGCATGAAAATAAAAAATTAATATAGGTCATAAAACATGGAGGAAAACTAAATGATCAATGTTCTGTATCATATCCTCTCGCTCCACAATGAGAAATTATTTATATCTTTATTACTTTCCGATGTCAGATAAATACGTTTGATTTTTCAAAATACTTGTTGAACTATACTATTTTTCAGTGAAAAGATGTGAGCCGACTGCACAATAGATATTGGTTCTCAATAAAATCAATGAAACCAAAACGACGAATAATTGAAAATAAAGAATTCATATTTGAGAAATGGGTTTCTCAGTCTAGCTGTGATGAATGTGAGATTGAATAAAGAAAGTAATGGAGTATAGCGAAAAATGGTGTAAAATAAGCAGTAAATTCAGCGGTAGTTGTACGTTTATAACGAATTTTCTATAAACAGTATTATACAGGATAATGTAATGAAAATATTACAGGGCAGAGTTTTATGTCGTAAATCATTTTTAAAGGTTAGGGGGGTCTATTGTAAGTATTAAAATATAAAAATCCACATACTTTTTAGTAAGTGTGTTGCTTAAAATATAAGTTGATCTTTTAGAACAATTTAAATTTATTAAAACAAATATTTCTTAAAGAATGGAAATAGTTTTGTTAAACTAAAAATTGAACCGAATTATACATACAAAAGTTCTAATAAGTAGATAGGCTATAGGCGTGAACGGAAAATCGTCAACTTTTACATGTAATTTCCCATAAGAGAATTTAAGTTCCCAAAACCACGAAATTGAACCAAATTTACCCCCTCCACTCCCACTTCGCTGGTGTGACGTCATAAGCCACACCCCCATTGAAGCGCTCTCATTTGCCAGTTGCCATGTGCTCTTTGACCTATATCACAGAACGATGGCACGAACGATGGAATGGGGTGTTGACGTATGGCACGGAACGTTAGTATGGGGCATTGGCATGGGGGTATAGAACAATGGTACGGAACATTGACAGCTGATTGGTAGGCCATAGTATTGGGTTAGTGGTACGGAACACGGTTGACAGCTGACGTACGTCATAGACTCGGATCGGTGGCACAGAACGCTTATCGCGTACGCCAAAGGGATAACCACGATAGCGGATTGTAGTCTTAGATAAGTAGTTTTCATGTGCGCCTTTGAAGCGCTCTCATTGGTCAATAGTCACATGATCTGTTTAAGCTCGCGCCAAATTTCAACGGCATAAATAATTTATATATTACAAAAACCGCCGCAGTCATGGGGAATCGAACCCCAGTCATTTTGCTTCCTACGTAAACACTTATCATATGCGCCAACAAGGCGACCTTACTTAGTCTGTCTACGAGTTGATAGTATGTTGAATAAAATAATAATACCACGCACCGTTGAGATACCGGATGGCGAGCAGACAGGATGAACTTGTCAAAAAAATTCGCAGACCGACAACTTGTTAGCTGGCGCTCCCTCTGATAGCTTGCTGGCATCATCTCGTGTGCGTAGAAGACTGCAATTATCGGTAGCTGTTAGCTATCGGATAAAGGTGAAAACATTGTGCATGTGGAAGACATAGCAACACGTAATAAACACAATGTATGGTACCACGCCGATGGAGGGCGTTCCATGTACGTTTTAAAACATTAAATTGGAGCATATATACTAACAAAAAGATATAGGATGTATCGGAAAATATGTCTCAGAAACAGAACGTGGAGAATACAGGGGTGTGTTCATAATGGCAGGTTATGAAATGATCGAAATGCGGTTATTCAGGATAATTCGGAATGTCAGGAAATTAGATGCAGGGTATGATATATAAGATGTATATATGAATATATAAGATTGTGGGTTGGCGTCTATTACAACAACAACAAGTTTGGTGTATAGGATTGTTGGATGGTAATCTTCCAGCCTCTGTGCAAATGGTAGAAATGGTTGAAGCAGGAGCACTACAAATACTAGAAATGGTTGGACCAGGACCATTACAAATGATATAAATGACTGGAACAGAACCGTTACAAACAGGGACGCTACAAATGGGTTAGTGTTAATGTTAGAAATGGTAGAAACGGTAAGATGGTTATAATAGAGACGTAACAAATGCTAGAAATGGTAGGATGGTTGAAGTAGGGTTGTTACAAATGATAGGATAGTGGGAACAGGTATGTTGGAAATGGGATAGGTAGAAATGGCAGGAAGTTGAATGGATGAAACAGGGAATGGATGAATGCTGGGAACAAGTCAGTTGCAAATGGGAATGTTGGAAATACCATAAAGTTGAATGGTTGGAAGATGTTTGAAGTTGGTTGACAGAAACCCTGAGAGCGAGAATGTTGGAAACTGGAACGGCATAACAAGAAAAAGGCTTGAATGGTTGGAACAGGAATGTTGGTAAAGGTTGAATGGTTGAAGTAGGACCGTTGCAAAGAGTAGAAATGGTTGAATGGTTGAAGTAGGACCGTTGCAAAGGGTAGAAATGGTTGAATGGTTGAAGCAGAAACATTGTAAATGCTAGAAATACCCTAATGGGAACGATAGGAACGACGTAACCAGGAAAAAGTTTGAATGGTTGGAACAGGAATGTTGGAAAAGGGAGAACTGGTTGAATGGTTGAAGTAGGACCGTTACAAAGGGTAGAAATGGTTGAAGCAGAAACGTTGTATAGGGTAGAGATGGTTGAATTGGTGAAACAGAGCCGTTACAAATGCTAGAAACACCGTAACGGGAATGGGAGGAACGACGTAACCAAGAAAAGGTTTTCACGGTTGGTTCAGTTGGAAAAGGTAGAACTGGTTGAATGGTTGAAGCAGAAACGTTGTAAAGGGTGTTTAAGAACCCTTTGATATTTGTTATGAACAATGCACCTACAAGTTTTTAACCATTTTTTTTACATATTTAGTCACAATTATTAATAACGTTTAACTCCTATTAATGATGGAAACTTTTTTCTTTCTTCTAAATTCAGGTATCTTTTGGTTAATGCAAAATAATAAAACAACCTTATACATTCTAAAGATAAAAACTAAAACATGTTTTTTGATTTATCAATGAGGAAAAGAATATTTAGATAATGTTAATATATTTTTTTGATCAATAATTATTCTATCAGTTTGAATTCTATATGAAATAATCTCCTTTACTACAATTTATAGGTGATTATAATTGATCTCATTTACGGCAAGAAAGATTGCATTTTTAACCTTGCAGCTGCATCATTATACTTGCTAAATACATTTGTATTATTCCATCCGAAAGTTGTTTCGGGCTTGACCTAGAACCGGTGTAGTACCTAACTGATTCTATTTTCTTTTTGTCTTCGGATTTATAACACATAAATTCGTTGTGCTTGAAGTTTGATAGTACAGTGGTGAAAAGAAAATATCTAGTAAATCAGTTCTATATATTTTCAGTTTAATTTTTGGTTAAATAACTTATTAAAACAGGTATGTTTTAAATTTTTTCTTTATCTCATTTTGTTTGATCATATATTTTAAATCATAAAATTATACTTTATTCCTACGTTCGCATATAGCTTCAGAAATATACTTGCCGTATTAATTGTAAATTTATAAAATGTGATTTCCCAAATATTCACTGGTTCAAAGTTTATACTATATAACTTAAGGTTCTATATTTTGTTAATAGACTACTTTAATGTTTTTATTCTGAGCAGCTATTATGATTTCTCACTGCTAAGCAATTCTAGTAACTATCATATTTAAACAGTAATTGGCATTATCTTATTCAACTCATCAACATTATAGCTTTCATCTAAAATTTTAAGTTTCAATGAAATTACTTTCCGTGTTACGTGGAAGTTTAATCCATGAATTGAAAATAATTATCACATTTTCATGAATATTTATTTTCAACAGAATATTATAATTTATATAGTTATATTTTATTCCTACGTTTGTTAAGTTATTTATCTAAAATGTTAGATGTTTATAACATTTTGTTCCATAAGTATACATTTCTTTCTGATCTATTTATCAATCAATAAAATCTTTAACTTTTGCAGTTTTAAAATGCAGCTCTCAGTGATTTCTCTGATTTACCCAAATTCCAGGCATCTTCTGCTTGAATCATTATTCCCTTCAGGTTTTCATCATACCAAACTTGTTTGTTTTTTTTTATAGCTTTCTTGTTAATGCATATGATACATTTGTCATAATTATAGTATTGAAATTAAGTGGAGTATGATATTAAAGAAAGGTTTTGATTCAGAGTATAAACAGCAAGAAAGGTTTAAAATTTTATGATCAACAAAATATGATTTTTTAACTTCAAATGCAACCATTTCTACTGCTTGTGATATACTTTATATTTCATCATTTATTCTCTCAGTTTTGTTTAACTCATACAGATAGAGCTTTCTTGTGATTTTTTCCTCAAATAGATAGAATTCAAACCTTTTGAAGTTGTTGATGGTTTTGATATTAGGTACGTATAGTTAAGATTTTATTCTAATTATTTCTGTTCCAATTTCCTTAGATGCCAAGATGTAAATGTTTTTATTTTCATCCTATATCTCTCTTTCTCTTTCTTTGAGTTTGTTAACAACTTCATATCTATCATATTTACAAGGTTATTTTGAGTATTGAATTAATATTAGAATTGTATGAGAGCTGGTTACTAGCCTTCTACTTAACATAATGGGTAAGGAATTTGATTTCTGTTATCTTTTGTTATTTATATATATTATTTAGTAGTACCTAGGTGTATTATCTTGAGTCGTAAATTCAAAGTTTCATCATACATGTACCTATCCAAATAATCAGACAATTGATATATAAAATTTTAGGTATATATAGGTATTAAAACACAACAACAACAACTCTCAGTTTCTTTACCTCAACTACATGAATCATTGAACAACAATTTCATCCAAATCAAGCCTCTCTAGTGTGTTTTTTCGAAATCTAGGTATTTTTCTCATAATTGTTATAAGAAGAACGGGTGGGACTCTGTATTGTTAGATTCGTGGGGAATCTAGATTTTCCTGTCCACAACTACAAGTAACTTATGTATAGACAGTTCGAGGCACTCCGATGATTTGCTGTCAGAACTTTGAAATATTTATTAGTTCTACCTACCACTGACTCGATACACTCTAACAGCAAAATAACACTACAAAATGTAAACACTGTTTAAACACCTTTGCTCTTCTATATTATCACAAGGTTCGGTTTGTGATAGACATTAAATCTACCAATCATGACTCTTATCCAACACCTATTATGGTAGTAGCACACCCCTTTTTTATTTCTCTAAGACAAACACCAGAGGTGCTTGTGAATACTGGTTTTCTATACAGGATTTGGTTAACGCTGTAATTCTGTAATGCGTTGGTCGAGGAAAGCCTCTTCAGTAGGGTGGATCACACCACGCCATGGTACGTAATAAGCACACGGACTAACCTCCAGATTATCTGCTCCATTAAGTACAGTGTTTGCAATAAATACTTCAAAGACTTTGCTTTAAATATAACAACAACGTCTCCATCACTTTACATCTTAACCATTGGACCACAATTTCATTTGAAACAGGCAGCTCGAATGTGATTTCTCTAGATCTAGAGATTTTTCTCACCAATATCATAAGAAGACATACACATGTTTTTCCGAGATCTAGGAAAATATATGACATCTAACATAAACAGCTGTATGTATAATACTCCCATAGGTATCTAGGTTGATATTACTATATATATGATAAATATCTAACTTATTCTATTTATTTCTGTTCCAAGATGGAAATGTTATTGTTTTTTTCCTTTATAGCTTTTTTCGTTGTTTGTTGACAGCTTCATACCCAACATATTTTTCGATTTTGGATACTGAATTCATATTAGAATTTAATGAGGGGTGGATGCTAGCTTTCTGTTCAACCTACTGGGTAAGGATCATGATTTCTGTTGAAGATGCATTATTAATTTTCTGAGAAGTTGGACTTGATGGAAGAGGTACTTGTGTTCACCTCAATTTGAGCCTATAAATTAAATTGCGTAGATCATGTACCTTCTAGATATAGCCTGTCAAGCACAAAATGGCAACGCTAGAAAGAGAGGGCTATAGAGACAGTAACATACTATTTCACTTAGTGGGGTGGCAGCAGCCAATGAACAACATGCTGAACGTATTTGATTGGAAGCAGCTCCCAACCGAGTGAAATAGTCTCTTGCCCTCTCTATCGATCTGTCTCTCTTTAGTCTTACCACGACATTTGCCCATGACAGGCTATATCTAGAAGGTAGATGATCTAAGTTAAATTGTGCTGATATATTTTGGGAATCTGAACTCACCCCTAATTCGGAACATACCCTCAGGTGGAGGGGATAAATATTTGATTATAAAAGCATCTTCATACTGGAGAACGCTTATTAGTCTTTGAGTTTCATTCAGTGAGTCAAGACGTGCATCTATTAACTATTACAGTGATTTCAAAGTTTACTAGTTTATTTCACTCTCTTATAGAAACCATGGTTCTCTTTGCACTGGTGAAGAGTATTCTCTTGACTGTAACTACCCTACTTGTGAATCTGCGGAAGAATTTTGATGGATCTACCGCTGATTATGGACTTAGGCAATGTACCAAGGCAATCCGACATCTTCATCATCAAATACAGAAAGCGACAACAGTAGGTGAAAGACAGAACCTCCAGGCAACATTAACCAATATTAAGACTTTTAGAACCCAAATAAAATATTTGCAGAAGAAAGGATCTGGAGTTGGGTCATTGCGTAAAGAATGGACTAGTGATAGAGTGCAATGCTTTGATTGTATATCTGCATTTAAGAGACGTGTTATGTCAGGGGTGATAGCCAGTCTCAAACATAAGGATATTCAAGCTTTTTTCTCTGACTGCAAATCAATTTTCACGAGGCGTATTCGAAATGTTTTGAAGGCTGAAGAGGCCGTGAAAGTGAATACGGTGTATGCCGCTGAATTTCAGATGTCTAAGGCAGAACAAGTGGCCTCTGAAATCAAGTATTTTAACACATCGAATGCTATACTGAGAGATACCAATTTAAATGAGTGGTTTGAGGAACGTGTAGTACAACCCTTTATGAAAGATGTTGATCAATTTTCTGAGGGTTCAAGTGGTTGAGCATTAGTAAGAATCCATAACTTGCGTGTAAACATCAACAAGTATATTCCCCAACTTGGGTCATATTATATCGATTTACTTGATGAAATAAAGAGGAAGCAAGCATGCATCAATGTTAAGAACGAGCTTGACAATGCCTGATTTGCATGGAGCATTGTGTCACCCCTTTATCCTGTCGAAAAAGATCCACAACGAGTTTCTAAGTACCCTCACTACACACAGGTGTTGAATCTCAAAGGCATCCAGTTTCCGATGACTACACCACAAATCCCACCATTCGAAAAACAAAACAACATCTCAGTTAACATATATATATATATTGAAGAAGTCTAAAAAGTTTATGGTACCTCCAACGTATCTTACTAGAGATAAACGGAATCATCATGTTAACCTTCTACTGATTCAGGACCGGTACAATAAAGATGATTCAACTCCCGTTAATTATCATTTTGTGTGGATCAAAGATTCGTCCAGACTGGTATCTACTCAGCTCAGTCAAATGCATGCTAAAAAAATACTTTTGCCACCGCTGTCTACATTAGTTCTGCTCTGAAGAAAAACTTAATATTCATATTGAGGACTGTAGCATGCAAGATGCGACTACCCGATGAGACTAGAAAGATTTTAAAGTTTACAAACTTTATAAACAAGGAAAGATCTCCATGCATTATTTATGCAGATTTGGAGAGTGTTATGAAGCCTCTCAATGATAAAACCAGATATCAAGAGCACATCCCTTCAGCTATAAGATATTACTTGAAGTGTTCCTATGACGACTGGTTATCTTTCTAATGCTCCTATAGAGGGTTATCATGCATGGACTGGTTTGCTAAAAAAATGTTACAGTTATCTGAAGATCTAAACACCATATTCCTCTGTCCTTACGACATCGATCCGCTTTCACATGAAGAGCAGCTGCAATATGATACCGCCACCCATTGCCATATCTGTGAGAAACCGTTCACTCCTGATGATATCAAAGTGCGCGACCATTTCCAACTTGCCTCTGGATATAAGACTAGCGCTAGCAGAAAATCAAACTATCGTGGTCCAGCACTGATCATGCAATATTAATTACCAAGACACACATATAGTACCTGTTGTTTTTCACAACTTGTCTGGATACGATAGCCATTTCATTATCAGTCAAATTGTTCTGTGTGCCGATGGAAAGATAGATATACTTCCTATTACTAAGGAAAAATATATCTCATTCACGAAGCATTTCACCGACTCATCAATTAAATTTCTATTCATTGATTCATTTAGATTTCTGGCTGCATGACTTGACACACTTGCCTCCTTATTACCTCAGTTTCCTGAACGACGTTCACAATTTTCTGGATTATCTGGCAATCAGCTCAATTTGCTAACTAAAAAGGGGGTATTCTGCTATGATTATCTTGACTGTTTTTGAAAAACTTTCTGATAATTCTTTACCAAGTCAGGATAAATTTTACAACAAACTGGAAGATACCGGCATCACCGATGAGTGATACGCCTATGCAAGACGGGTGTGGTTTGAGTTTGGAATCAAAAACTTGGGGGAGTACACTGATTTATATATGAAGACTGATATTATGTTATTGGCTGATGTTTTTGAAAAGTTCCGAAACAGTAGTCTTGAAAGTTATGGACTAGATCCAGGTCATTATTTCACATTACCTGGTTATACATGGGGTTGTATGCTTTTCAAGACCAGACAGGAATTGGAGCTTCTTACTGACATTGAACAATTATCATTTGTTGAAAAAGGAATCCGAGGGGGATTGTCGCAATGCTCCAAGAGACGGTGTGTCGCTAATAATAAGTATATGACAGCTTATGACCCCACAAAGCCTACAGTGACCTTAACATATTACGACTGCAATAACCAATATGGATTCGCAATGTCTCAATATTTACCATATAGAGGGTTCGAATGGGTTGACCCTAACATCGATATAACTGATATTTCCGATGATTCATCTGAAGGGTACTTCTTAGAAATCGATTTGGAGTATCCACCTCCACGATGAGCACAATGATCTGCCCTTCTGCCCGCAACATATGACTCTCCCCGGTTCCAAAAACAGAAAACTACTGGCTACGTTATATGATAAACATAAATACGTCTTCATTATAGAAATTTCAAACAGGCACTGCAATATGGTCTTAAGCTCACGAAAATCCATCGTGCTCTCCAATTTAACCAATCACCTTGGCTTAAGTCATACATAGACTTAAACCCCAGGTTAAGGTGTTTCGCTTGACTAAGCGAAGACTGAATTTGAAAAGAAACTATTCAAATTAATGAATAATGCCGTATTTGGAAAATGTTTAGAAAATTTACGAAAAAGAGTCAATGTTCGACTGGTTTCCAAATGGCAGGGTAGATACGGCTTAGAGGCAATGATATCCAGATGTGAGCCCGAAGGCGTAAGCTTGATGATTCACCACAGTGAAGATGTATTCTTTGTCTAATGGTCGGTTTGAACTAGCCAATGAGAATGATGATGATCAGTGATGTCACAAACAATGAAGTGAGGAGGCTGTATACATACAGTCATTGATGTGAGATGTCATATATTTCCCTAGATTTCGGAAAAACATATGTTTGTCTTCTTACGGCATTGACGAGAAAAGTCTTTAGATCTAGGGAAATTAGACTAGAGTTGCTTATTTTGAATGAAATGCAAATGATCAATCAGACAGTGTCTTGAAAGTAGTTTGTTCGATTCCCACTTTCCTGTTCAAATCATTCAAACTTCAAGACTCCTATTCTTTCTATTTCGTTACCATTCTATGACAACTATCCATTAGGACCATTCCTTGAATTCCTGGTATCCCACTATTGTCATTTAACCTTCTAGACTCCAACAACCAACGGACTCGAACAGTTAGAACCATGCTTTTGAATTTCTGGTATCTAATTCATATCATTTAACTCTCCAGTCTCCCATATGATAACTATCTGTAAAGGGTACCCAGCTGTTAGGACCCTTCCTTGAATTCCAATTATACAATTCTTCTCATTTTACCTTCCAGACTCACATGTTATAACCAACAGACAAGAAATCTAATGCTTTCGATCGTTCTTGTCATTCAGCCTTCCAGTCTCCTACGCGATAACCAACAACCAATGAACTCCCACCAATGGGTTTGATCCCATTCTTATCATTCTACCTGTTAGACTCCCATATGATGGGTCAACTGAATCAAACCGTTAGGACCGTTCATTCCATTCTTGCTATTTCAGTCTTATCGTTTAACCTTTCAGACTCCACGTGATTACCAACATACAGCGAAATCCAACGTTTTGGACTATTCTTGTCATTCACCTTTCCAATCTCTCACGTGATAACTATTAGCCAACGAAATCCAACCATTAGGATCATTCTTTTGAATTTCTCGTATCCAATACTTGCTTTAAAGTCCCGCTCCTACCATTACCTCCCATCTTTCCACTATCCCACGTAATCAGCATCAGTCAGCATACTCTAATCGCTAGGATCATTCATTACATTCTCATTATATCCATTCTTGTCATTTAACCTTACAATACTCAACTTGATTACAAACAATCAACATAACCCAGCAGTTAGGACAGTCCCTTGAGTAACTGGTATCCTGTTTTTGTCATTCAATCCTCCACTCTCCCACGTGATAACCAAAGACCATTCCGATCTTCAATGTAATAACCAACGGTCAATGAAATCTGGGCGTTAGGCACCTATCAGTTATGTATTTAAAATCAGTTGCATGAAATCTTTCAGTTTTCTCATCATATTTCTATCATACAACGGTAGCATAACGTAGCTATACCATCTTGATCAATCAGACAGGGTCCAGTCGTTGTTTGTCCGATTCCCCATATCCTGTTCCAATCATTCAAACTTCAAAACTCCTATTCTTTCTATTTCAATTATCCCATACCTGCTTTCACATCCTCGCGATTACCATTACCATTACCATCCATCGTTCTACTATGCCTCGTAAGACGTCCAACATACCCCATTCGTTAGGATCATTCATTACATTTTTATTATCCCGTTCTTGTCGCTCAATCTTCCAATACCCCAATCTTCCAATAACCCACTCGATTACAAACAAGCAACATAATCCAGACGATAGGATAGTTTCTTGAGAAACTGGTGTCCCGTACTTGACATTTAACTTTCTAATTTTCATTCCAGCCTTTAGAACCTTTCCTTGAGTTCTTGGTTTTTCACTAAGGATGAGCAGCTCCCTAGATGTTGGAAAGCCACATACTTGAGTGAATTGATTCGTATGATATTTTCATCGCACCATAAGACTGATAGAGCATCAAATTTGAATGAAATTATTTACTTGACAATGGTTTGAAATGACCAGTGAAAGTGAGGACAGGTGACGTCATAAACACGGGAATAGAAAGTGAAAGTGGGCTGCTTACGAGCAGCCTACTTTCACTTTTCTATGACGTCACAGAAAACAGGTGCGGAGCTTAATACCTATAGCAGTAATGTTGAATCAGACAAGTAACATTGAAATGTTGGTATATTTCAGAATGTTGGTTAATGTTTGGATCAGGCCTATTATATTTCTATAGACAGATACATCAGCTGGTAACAGCATAGGGCTCTGTCGGAAAAACATATTTGAGAGAGACGTGATTGGTATGAAATCAGGATTCAGTGGTTAAGATGGAAGGATCAACTGAAGCGTTGTTGAAAAATTTAAAACAAAACTCGCTAAATTATTCAATACATGCGTGACATGGGTAATGCTAGCTAACCTTTTAGTTATTTGATGTGTGTGACTGACACATATTCCATATTTTATTTTTTCGATCACTGTTGTATAAATCACTAATTTATAGTTTACACAATACCTAATATTTATTATTATTACAGTTGAATGATGCTGTTTTTTGGTTCCATCAAAGCCTGGATAAGAGATTATGATTCTTTGATGAAAAACTACTATGTTCAGTTCGAGTTTTAGCGGAAAGTGATGTAATGTAGCATAGTTGACTATGATTTATAAATTTGTTTTTTGTTATAAATGGAAATAAATCTCTATGGCGATTTCTATTTTATTTGTTTCAGCTACAACATACGTTATTTTTATTGGTATGCATACAATACTACCTAAAGTTCTACATTTTTGCAAGTTTACACTCATAAGGGATATATAGGGGCAATTGATCGAGTTAATAACTTCTATCTTTTGTGAGCTTAAATATTTAAATGAATAGTGTATACATAATTTTAAAAGTATAAGTTCCCATCAGCATTAGATCAAACATTTTACTTGCATTTACTTAAAGTTAATTAACATCGAAGTAATTACAAGGAGGTAGGCACCCTTTTGTGTCATAGTGTTACATAGTAAATTTGAAAACAACCAGCTAGGAATAATAGTCAAAACATTTTTCGCTGAATTTTACTTGACTGATAATTAAAACATGTACATTACGTTAGACCTCACTGGTTTTTACAATCATTCTAAAAGTACTTTACCTTGCCCGCTTCTTGCTGATTTAATAGAAGTCAACCCACAATCTTATATATCCCACATATCATACCCCACATGTCGAAATCCTGCATCTAATTTCCTGAAATTCCGGATCCTCGCGTCTATTATCCTGAATTTCCGAATCCCCGCGCGTCTATTATCCTGAATAACCGCATTTCAATCATTTCATAAACTGTCATTATGAACACACCCCTGTATTCTCCACGTTCTGTTTCTGAGACATATTTTCCAAAACATCCTATATCTTTTTGTTAGTATATATGCTCCAATTTAATGTTTTAAAGCGTACATGGAACGCACTCCATCGGCGCGGTACCATACATTGTGTTTATTACGTGTTGCTATGTCCACATGCACAATGTTTTCACCTTTATCCGATAGCTAACAGACAGAGAGCGCATCGCTACCGATCATTGCAGTCTTTTACGCACACGAGATGATGCCCGAAAGCTATCAGAAGGAGCGACAGCTAACAAGTTGTTGGTCTGCGAATTTTTTTGACAAGGTCATCCTGTCTGCTCGCCATCCGGTATCTCAACGGTGCATGGAATTATTATTATTTTATTCAAAATACTATCAACTCGTAGTGTTTACGTAGGAAGCAAAATGACCGGAGTTCGATTCCCCATGACTGCGGCGGTTTTTGTAATATATAAATTATTTTGTATGCGGTTGAAATTTGGCGCGCGCTTAAACAGATCATGTGACTATTGACCAAGGAGAGCGCTTCAAGGGGGCACATGACAACTACTTATCTAAGACTACAATCCGCTATCGTGCAGATATGGTCGTATGGCGTACGCGATATGCGTTCAATGCTGTCAATGCCCCATATTAACGCTTCCGTGCCATACGTCAAAGAGCACATGGCAACTGGCCAATGAGAGCGCTTCAATGGGGGCGTGGCTTATGACGTTACACCAGCGAAGTGGGAGTGGAAGGGGTAACTTTGGTTCAATTTCGTGGTTTTGGGACCTTAAATTCTCTTATGGGAAATTACATGTAACAGTTGATGATTTTGCGCTCGTACGCCTATAGCCTATCTACTCAAATATGACGAGATCTGCTATTTTTGTTCAAGAGATACCATGAATTGGTCCGACAAGTCTTAAGGCCTGTGAAAAAATCTAAAATACGCTAAAACACTCAGTATAAATACGCCTCGAATGTCGGAAGAATACAATAAAAGTCAAATATAGCAAAGAAAATGGACAATGAGCCTAGGTATATGGAAGGTACAAGGTATCAGGAATAAAGGAAAGGAAATAATTAATAAGGTGGAGATAAAAACACCAAATCCCTCATCCTCACGAAATCATATTACTAGGAGAGCTAAACGGTCAAGTAGGAAAACAAGAAATTGCCGAGTATAGGACCGGCACGGATACTGTCAAAGACAACGGTGTGAGCCCGTTAGGAATATGTGACCCGTACGAACTAAAGATTACTAACATGTTCTAGGAGCATAAAGATATACATAAGTGTATTTTGTACCAACGCATCAGAAGACTCAATTATAGATTATGTTATCATTCTCCAAAGATCTGGAATAAAAGTAAAGAGACGTATTGATTGTGGTTCGAATCACTGCCTAGTGGAATAAAAATTTATATTCCCTTTATGATAACACATTCGATTAATAATACATCGATTCCCAACGAGAACCGAGCTGATCCCATGATATTTGTTTAAAACAGGGCTGGATCGGAAACTGATTGAAGCAGAACGAACAACAGAGGAAGAATCTGAACAAAATGTATTCTACAAGCAACTAAGGAATCAATCGGGACTATAGAAACGAAACTAATACTGAATAGTCGAATAAAGAAATAGAACAACAAATTAGAAACAGAAGTCTAACGACAAATATTTAAAAAAACATGTTTGGACACGAGAAGAATAAAGGAGAGCACTTAGAAAAGTAAAAGTGGAGTTATTAAAATAAAGGTTAAATTGTGTGAAAAGAAGTATGACTTTATGGAGCAACAAATAGGATGAACGTGAAGTTTAGAATTCTGGAACGCTATAAAATATATAAGAATGTCCAAAAAACTAGGATCTAATTTGGGAAGCATAGCAAGTGAAGACTGGGTGCGACAAGTTAAAGATTTGTTGGAAGAGAAACGTCAGGGATTTCTAGGAGAACAGCAGACCCACGTAACGAAACATATATAGATCTTCAAATAGTCAAGATCATACAAGCAATTATATCCACAAAGTTAAGAAACTCCCCTAGACCTAGTGAAGTGTACCCCGCATTTATTAAAAATGGATAAGTAAATCTGTAGAATATGCTATTGAGGCTATATGAAAAATGTTTAAGCGGTGAAGATACACAAAATATTGGTATCAGACTAAGTCTAATTTATGTTATACAGCTATATTTTATACTTGCATAATGATAGATATGTTCGTTAACCGAATCAGGTCTAATCACAAACGAACTGAGACAAGGGTGTTGCCTACAACCTACCTTATTTCAAATAGATCTGGACCGGTGTTTTAAAGGGTGGATTCGTAAGTGTAAAAAACATAGGAGTCAAGGTGGGGGATACCCTACATACACTTTATTTTACCGACGACCAAGCAGTAATAGCAGAAGACGAACAAGATTTGAATGCATGATTAGAAAGTTACCTGAAGGATATGGTCGAGGCGGTCTGACGATGAATATAGAAACAAAAACTTGAAACTAAAAAATGTCATAAACACAATATCAAGCATTTAGAAGTGATCTTCAATAAACAAGCAATAAGTAAAGACGAGATATAAGGATGAATCATGGAAGGAACAAAATATATTTGAGCCCTCAATTCTATACAATGAGATATAAACCTTATATAGTGTAGGAAGGCACGGTTACAGTTACAGAAAAGCCTGACTGGAAAGGATAAGGAATATAGACTTTAGGAGTAACATGAATACGGAGAAAGATATCATCGGTAAAACAGAAAAAAGAATTAATATCGTTTGGACATGCCAAGAGAGTGAATGAATCGAAATCACCAAGATGAGTTTTAGAATAGGTACTATCAGAAAAGAGAAAGACGGGTCGACCTCGACGAAGTGGACGAAACGATAATAAGGAAGCAATGGAAGTACGAAATCTAAAAGAAAGTGCTTCCACAGGACAATTTGGAAACTCGGAACGGAGAAGCGGCCACAGCCGTTGAAATCCGTGTGTATATACAAAATAAAAAATATATATTTATGCTTAGAACATGTTGATATGGCTTATTATTTATGATTGTTTACAGATCACAAATTCAAAACATTTCTTTCGTTATCGATTGAATTATGTAATGAAATAGTCAAACATTAAGAATGTATGTATTTGACAATACAGCGGTGGGTTGCAGAAATGACATTATAAAAATCAATAACATTTTAAAGAACGTTCCATTAAGCTTTTCATAACATTCGCTTGTAAATAGCGAACTGTATTTCTTCTACAGCTTCCTGTGACAGATAACGAGATTATAAGAACATCACATTTACTTTTCCTTTTCTTCCTCTTAGTCTTCGAGGGTGTTTAAATAGATTAACATATTTGTCAAATCCAGTAAGGAATTTCTTATGAGAAAAGAGCACGACCAGCGCCATCTGATGTGAGAATCCTTTGATTTTATTTGAAATGTTAAGGTTTGTAAGAGGATTTTCCGGCTTTTATTTTGTATGGAAAAGAAATGCTTTTAGACGACGACAAAAGATGTGACGGGGGAGAAAATTGCAATTGGATTTAATGTTATTTTTCTGATTTTTTTCGACATGCGACATTATGTTTGCTTCTCATAAATATTATATCGAGTTTCAATAAGTTGAATGAATGAATAATTACTTTTGTTGCTCTTCGTCGCAGTTGAGAGTTTCCGAGCTAGGTGGATTTAAAAATAAACTTTTGTTTTACCGATTTATATCAGAAAAATCTCTTTATTTCACGATGTTTTACTAGCGTTGCTAAAATTTTGAATAAGGTGTGAAACAATAAAATGCGCATTTGGACATAAGTGGAGCGTTTAAATCTGGATGACTTCGGAGACTAATCCTTTGAGCTTTCAAATTGTTGATTGACACGCTAGCATAAAAAATTGGGGCATTCGAAATGTATCTGTTTTTTAATTATAATTATTTTATCTATGGTTAATTAGCAAATGACCACATCATTTCAATTTTTAAAAACGAATCTTTCCAAAAATTTGTAATTAATGTTAAAACAAATTGATGACTGTCAAACATTTTTATCGCCAGTAAAATCTTGAATATAGTAATACTGTTATTATCATTTTTTTCGAAAATAAAAGATAATAGCACGCGACTGAATTTATTTCTAATAATCCAGAACATCTTGCTTGTAGGAAGTCCATAAGAGGATTGTTTTCAAAGTTTCTGAGAATTGGATCCATTGAAAATTAACGTCGCTAAGGTAAGCTTTATATTATAAAATAAATAATGTTAACTTAAAATATTGAATGTTTTAAGTAGTCAACACGTATTATCGCAAAAACCAATAAGTTGGTAAAAACACAGTCTGCAACATCCTTAAGGTCAAGAACGATGGTTCATAGTTTTAGTTTATATCTCTCACTACCCCTCACACTCACCTGGAGGCATATCTTAAAAATATGTATCAGTATAGCCACAATGTTCCGCCCACCCTGTATTTATTAATATTTTTAACCCTCTCCTTTCTGAAAATCCGACCGGGTTAGTCTTCACAATTTGTTGATCTGCTAATATAATTTTATTTTACGCCAATTGCAAGTACAGTGGACCCCCCAATTATGTTCAACAAAAATGGACCTCTAATGTGGTTAGCCAGAGTACCAGCCCAGCCATTTGGCTTTTGTGGATACCGCGTCACTGTCTCACTACAACAAATTAAATTGGTGTCCCTCTGATATCGCAGATCTCGTTTAGCAATTGTTCCGTACAAGAAAGTACTTTTATCATTGAAGCATACAATAATTCGACCAGGGCCGTTTTTATATAGGTAGTGAACCAATTTTAATTTGTAAACATCTTTACAAATTAAAATTGGAAACTATTGACCACCGTCCATACTCCCAAGAGCCTCTTGATTTTTTTCTGTTGGGATACCTTAAACAAAAAGTACATACTGAATAACCAACGGCAGCTGAAGCTATGAAAATGAGAATAAGGAACTATCACTCAAGAAATCTTAATGAGGATTCAGCATTCTTTTCGCCGAAGAATTCTTATTTGCATTCAAAAAGGAGGTCACCACTTTCAACATTTACTTTATGTTGATATGTATTATTTATTTACTGAACCATTTTGTTACCGGCTGGGTTATTGGTTATTCTTGTCCCCCAAGTCAAGCCTCCTATGATACCACACAGCTCTAATATTTATCTGTTTCTAGATGTCAATATTTTGACAAAATATCGAATAACCACCAAACAGTGCGGTTTTGGATAAATGTATGATAAATAAATTCTTAGTAAAATTGACAGAGGAATCCAAATATGTAATAATATATAGGGTGTTCCATTTAAAAAATGTAACTTCAATACGAATCACCCTGTATATGCCTCGGAATTCCAGTTCTTTGTATACTCATTATCATTCATCCTCCGCTGGCTGTAATTGTTAGCCACAATATATTTAGAGAATGGTAAAAGTAAAAAAAAATGTTAGTTTAAGACATAAATATGAAATAAGGGAGGAGCGTATATCTGAAGAAAACCAATACACAACTCATTACCTATTTGCGCAGGGACGTCATTGTAAAAGGTAAGTCAGGTATATCGGTTAGTATTTTAAAATTGACTATGCAGTGAATCAGAAAGGTATATGAAGCATGTACATAGAAAAGGAAGTGAAAATGATAAATCTCAAAAACAGTATGGTACAATAATTAAAGATATTTGACAAGATATCTGAAAAACTAATCTAAACACAAATAAATCTAAACACAAATTCAGATAGGTAAGATAAAATCGTTTCATTTGGAGAAATGTGGAAAAAGAACAAACAACGCCAAATCTCAACAAGATACCACTTTTGGAGGACCTACACAAATTCCGGGTGTATTTGCAAATACTATTTCATAATTTTATATTAATAAATAATCGATATTGATCATATTCTTAACTGAAACAGGATTAAGGTATTTGATTAAGTAAACGTAATAAGGGAAGAAAGTATGGCATACTCGCAAGCGAATAAAGCCGACTACAAAGCAATTCAAAGCAAAACTATTTCGCATCGCTTATACCTGATTCAATTCATTGACTTGAGTGCCTCTGGCGGCTCAGAGTATGGTAATCGTTCATCATTCGCCTATATGTTGTCTGAAAACTTTGTTTGATGTACAGATATTATGGATAGAAACTGTTATTTAACATATTACATGAGTATAGAACAGCTCTTCAGATTGGGTTGCCATCCATATCCACGCTGCAACGATGATGAGCTTCGACGAGACAGATACAAGAGAAATCGTTAGACGTGAAAGGTTGGGAGTGCATTAATTTCCCACAAAATTGATATATTAGGTTAATATTAGCTTAGGGAGGAAATATGCAATGTGAAATATTCTCTGGCAAATATAAGATAATGCCGATGGATATGAAGCATCAGAGGGTTGTGTTACTAATGTTTTTCTATTTTCAAGTTTTCAACAACAAAATCTCAAATCTCAAATTTCAAACAACTTTTAGTTTTAAAATTGTTATATATACAGATATTAAACATACAAAAGCAATTTAAAAGTACGAAAAAAATTTTAGAATAACAACTTTTATTAGACTTCAATCAATATTTCATTTTCGGATTCTAGGTTCTAAATCAACCTCAGATTCATTTACATAAAGTATTTTACACTAAAAGTCATTTTTAATGATTCATTATTTGAAACTTTATTTATCATCATAAATTTCTGAGTCTACTATGCTAAGTCAATACTTTTCCTCCATGAGGATTCTTGAGTCACACAGTATACAGTAAACAAAGTAAAAAAACATAAAACTAAACTTTGATAAGTTAACACTTGCATGAAATGAATGATTCACTATTTCAATTCTTTAAACAATGTAAGTTCCATTCAGTTGTTATACATACTAAAATATTTACTATATCTCAGGTTTTATTCAGATTCATATTTGACTTTATCACTTACTAATATACTCCACAGTAACAGTCATTATTTTAAGCAAGTTGTTAATATAGGTATTCTTCAGTACTTCAAATACTCTTCATTATTTTAATTGTAATATAACTTGTAATACTTGTTTTAATACAGTGTTAGTAATGAGTTTAGACTTCAAATAAGAAAACTTTGAGGTAATTTGTGTGAACAACATATTGGGAATCATAGAGAGCAACTAATATTATAAAATCCAAGGTATATAAATAGTGGAAGAAGATCAGTTAAACACAAAAGGGAAAATTGAATTGCTATGCTTTACTGAGTATTAGTGTTAACGGGAAGATTACGATATATAGAAAATAAAAATAAATTATGAATAATCAAGTAAACATTTAAATAATTTAACTATTGTGACAGAGCCAGATCATGTTGAAAACTCGGTTTTTGTGTCTTTTGAAGCTAAATAATTAAAATTTAACTGAAAACATATTCTAATTAACTATATATCATTTTTATAAATGCAAATTTGATTAATAAATTCCTGAATAATTAGTGGAAGTCATCCAGCCCCCGAAAATGTTATAAAACAACCCAGCGCTGAACCAATTGTGCCTTTCAGCGAAATTATTTGTTCACTAATTCATATTATAGTGCGGTTACTAATTAATATACTGGTATATATGTCATTATTTAATTTAATAAATTTCAATTGTTTAAATAATTATGAAGTCTACTAGCTTGTGTCAATTGAAATTTACTGCAAAATGAAAACTTTGTCAGAAGCTTAAATTCCTATCACCATTTTTTAATAATAAAAAGGATATCTTATGATGTCACCTTGTTAATGTGAACGTAACATTGCAACGTTTGTAAATTATCAAACATCAACAATACACGTTTTATATATTTACTTATTTATTATTATACGAATACCAAAAAACAGAAAAAAATAGTGTAAATAACATTAAATCTAAAAAATAGCGTTGTAACTAGTTATAAGATTGTTGTAAAATGTCTACTTTCTGCTGACGACATTTAAAACACCTTGTTTCGGTCTGAAACCCATGGTTAACGGAGTTCTTCAAAATCTGTTTCCATACATTCCATATACATTTTAAATTTGTATTAATATTATTATTGTGTTTTAATACGTACATCTTACTACTAATTTGACGATGTTGCTGGATCCCTTTCCTTCTTCATTTGTAGCCATGCAAGTGTAATCACCTGCCGTAGACCTGGCAACATTTTGAAGAACCAAACTTTGTTGACTCATAATAATCCCAGCAGTAACATTTTGGGAAATTTCCACTCCCTAGAATAAATAAAAAATAAATGGAGCAAATGTCTATATTTCTTAAGAAGCATAGCTTATAAAAATAAATCTGTTTAAGTGTAAATTTCAAAAAGATTATTACAGTGGCTAGATGATGACACGATACGCAGATCATATTATCACCATATAGAGAAACCCAATTAGGAAATTTTATTACATATATCAATACCTTACATCTTAAAATACAGTTCAAATTAGAATTAGATAATCGTCTCCCATTCCTAGAAGTTCTCGTTACTGAAACACCAAACAGACAGTTTCAATTTACAGTTTACAGAATACCAAAACACACCAATAGATACGCCACTTGACACCATCACCCAGCGCAAGCTCAAGCAGCACCCTTATTTCATCATTTAGATTAACAGATTCCAACACCAAAAACAAAGAAATTAAAAGCATAACAGGAGAGCTAAAGAAAAATGTATACCACAATCATATAATTAAGCAAATAATAAACCGAAACACACGACAAAAAAAGGACAAAAACATAGAAGAGAACAAACATGCAGATATTCCTCCTTATATTAGAGTTACTACCGATAGAATAGGACGACTATTGAGAAGTAAAACATAAAGCCACTGTTCAAGGCTCACTCGAACATCGGCAGAGTCCCCGGTAACCCGAAAGAATAAATTGAGTTAGAGAACCACGGACTCTGTAGTATATCTTGTAGAGACTGTCAAATGTCATACGGAGGAAGTACTAAGCGCCGCATTTCCGTAACAGCAGAGGAGCATAAAGTAAACATTTGGAATAAGCAGACCACAACGGTTTAATTACAACACGAACTGAACACAGGACTTTAAAACGCGCAAAGAAATAGCCAACGTAGAAAATCACAGAAGTAGGCTGATATAGGAATTACGAATATCCAAATGAAAGTTTGATTCCAACATATTTCTTTGTTTATGTATGAGAGTCAAATGACATTAAACATGCACCTGTAATTGTGAATTGTTATTTTGACACTGATGTATTTTACACAATATTTATTTATGCGGGTATATTTCTCCACTACCTGTAATATCGATATAGTTGATAAATTCTCAAATAAAGGTTAATCAATCGAATAATAAATATGCAGCACGGATACCTCTTTACTGGCAAATATTGCGCAGCCAAGACATGAGCTTTCTGCTTTATCTTACATCTGTCATGCTATCCAGTGTCAATTTTGTTCTTATTCTTGACTGACTCCAAGTAAGAAATGTTTTTAACATTAGTTTATTGGAGAGTTCTTCGCCATAGTAATTATTATTTGAGTTTATATATATATATATATATATATATATATATAAACTCAAATTTTAATCTTCGTTTACTAAAATCGTTTCTGAAAATAATAATTATTATAGCGAAGAACTCTCCAATAAACTAATGTTAAAAACATTATCTATATATATATATATATATATATATATATATATATATATATATATATATATTCACTTTGATTCAAATCACTTTTTAAAACAGATTATTTATTTAAAACATACAAAATCAAAATTTAAACAATTAATTGAGATACTTAATACCATAAGTGATAATATTTGAATGACTTAGTACTAAAACTGATATTATTTAAATGACAACACGAGAACGTTTCCAGTTGCTTTTATAACATTGACAAAAGTGCTGATGCAAGTCAGCGATTTTACTGGGTAAACGAACTCGTGTAGGTTTCCGGGAAGTTGTTTGCATATAATTCCAGATGAAATTTGATATCCCTGAGAAGTCACGTACGCTTTAAATTCCGTTGACTTCTCGACTGTGTGAACTAAGTGCTGATATATTTTGCATACAACATATATATATATATATATATATATATATATATATATATATATATATAATTTGTTTTTAAGTTTTCGCGGGCACTAAATGTATTAGATGGTTACCGGGTATTCGAGTAATTAGAAGCGAAAGCAGAAGGCTACGAGAATTATGCGAACCGACCTGAAGAGGGCAGATGTGACTCTGCCGAAACGTCGTCATTTTACCATCGATCCCGGCAGGGATGAATTCCCGGAAACCACACACATATATATATATATATATATATATATATATATATATATATATATATATATATATATATATATTTATATATAACTCATGCTAAATTATAACAATATAGATACATCATCAGACCATTTAGAATTTTCTTCCCAAAATAAGTCTTTAACCAGCAATAATCTTCCCTTGTTATATATTGATAAGAACTTTCTGTGGGTTCAAACAATAAATTCACTTATTCACTTCGAAATAAGTCTTCTTTGTTTTCTCAGGTGTGGTATTATTTCCAAAAAAAAAAACATTAAAAAGTTAGAAGATGGCACAAGTGCCTATTTGTGGAAACTTCACACAAATAAAATCATACTAATATAAACGTTCCTTTACTGAATAACTTGCTCGCCTGTTTCGGTCGAAAACTTTTACATTCTACTAGCTGATCTGCCCCAGGTTCTCAAATCGAGGTATTTGACATTTTTATTTTGACATAGTTGTTTGGATTTTTTTTGATATTTTCTTTATTTGTTTTATATGCAAAATTTTGAGTTTTCTTGATATTTTTTGCAAATTTGACAATTTTGACAGTTTTTTTCTGAGATTATTTTTTTTTTATTTTTTCTAGATTTTTATGACATTTGCGTATGACCAAACAGTGAAATAATAAGTACAATACTCTCTAATTGGCGATTCTAGTTTTTGTCCATTTAAAGAAATCAGTGAAGCTATTAAATCTCATGCAATGAAAAAAAACCTCATTCCCCATTCGAATAGGTGAATTTACACGAAGTACTTGTCAGAATGTATACCTATTTTACGTCTACATCACTTTTTGTTTCTGATAAAAAATAATTTTCTCTAAAAATAATAGAAACCCGCATTGCCCCCAACCATTCATTAATAGAATTTTCCAGTAAATCAGTTTAAGTAGCTAATATGTTGTACCTTTTTTCGGTTTCCAACCAATAGTAAATTTTTGTAAAGAAATACTCCACCTCCCCCGTATGGGATATAGATTTTTGGAAATTTGATTAAAACTCTTTACATTTATTTTAGGAGAGATATACACATATTCACACAATATCACTTTCTGTTCACGAGGTATTGAATTTCCCTAAAAATAAATGAAGACGCCCAATCCCACTATTCAGTAAGTGAACTATTTCGAATTATGTATTTATTTATTTGAAGAAAGGAATTAGCTTATTAGCTCTCACGGCTGTATTATCTCTGGTTCCCATGAACTAGTAATTTTTCAAAAAATAATTCTTCTCATGCCCCTCATACACAATAATTAAACTCCATTTTATAATAATTTTCAGGGCTGTATCACTTTGTTTTTGATATAGTGAAGTTTCTTAAATATAATGGAAACTCTCACTCTCTGCCATCCAATAATTAATCAATTTATAAGAACAATATCTAGGGTATGTTACTCACAGAGGGAGTAGCTTCCAATTAGTGGAAGAATTTTTGAAATCGGTTTAGTACTTTCAGAGATTATCTCTTACAAATACACAAACAAACACCCACACAAAATTCCACTATTTATAAATTCGTATAGATTACTCTTCCTCGAATGATCTAGTCGCAGTCGAACTCTATTCTGTAGGTATATCGTTGCTCTCTTGAACTGATTAGAGTTTTCAATACTTTCTCATCGTCATTTGTGCGCTGATAGTAATATTTTTTATCGCCAATTACTCTTTTAGGAGAGGTAGTTTTTGTTACAGTAAGTACCGATTGCGCGTTTGTGGCGTAAAAAATGGAACGTTTTAAGAATATTAAAATTCATCTTAGCTATGTTATCGAGGGGTGGTCAGTCGCAGCTGGGTAATCTACTTCAGAATGTGATAATTGGGAATGTTGTGAAAGAATGACTAATTGGTCACCTGTCTGAGCTGAATTTAATAATTTAAAAGAGAGCAAGGTTCTGTATCATCAAATTAGAAAGGTAAGTTTAATACATTTTTAATTACCCACATTATTATAATCATCTGAAAAAGGGTAATCAACTATTAACTACCCTATCCCAACGCAAAGCTCATAAATTGTTTACGCAGCATTTGCATTGCTCCATTATACTATTTACTAAATATCTTACATCAAGTAGTTAGTTAGAAAGGAGGTTAACTGTAAACTCGAAGTATATGTGTAATTGAACAATTCTGTATCAAATAATTGGATATTGTTGACATTCCTATTCACTATGCAGTCGGATGTTACGACAACATTCTGCAATTACGTTGCTGTGTGATAATATAACTCGAAATATCCTACGATTCTGATTCTGGCTTGAAATATTAAGTAATTCTGGGCTTTGCAGCAGAATAGTAAGTCATCAATTACAATCTAAAAAAATATAAAGTAATTGCTAAGAAGAGCTTTATTTGCATATTTGTTTATTGGTACTGGTTAGTAGAAGGCACTGGATGGAGTGCGAAGAGGTACACCAGAATAACAATGCTATTTCGTTTGATATGCAGGTTGTCAAATATATGCAATTTTAATTTGCTGCTCATTACTGAGGTTGATATTCTGCTCGTAAATCATTGTCTTTTCTAATATCACTAAAGGTGTCAACTGGGAAACGTCTGCAACATACTCTTATAATTTTGTATACTATGTTAGGTTGTCGTCGAGTGTGTGTCTGATAGATGATGTTTGGATATAGCAGAATATATATCGTCAATTTTTTCACGTTTACTATTAGTTTATAGCGTTAGTTTAAATGGAGACCCAAGGATTTCTAGAGCTAACTTTTCAATTTTGATTGCCGGCCAGAGATTATTACAACCTATTGATGGTGACTTTTTGCTTATAGGATCATTAGCACTGTCTCCTATTGTATCATTAGAATCACCTTCTCAGATATTTCGCAAAGTTTGTAATCGTGGACGATATGGTATACTCGTGAATTTCTTTATAATGATTAATACATGGTCTGATGAACGAGTTAGTAATTCAATTTTCCACTATTTCTTGTTTGTTTTCATGAGAATAGAGTATAACACTAGTTGAAGTGGGGGGGAAGGGATGTTTACCAAGTAAATGTCCAATTTCAGATATTCATTAGAAAAATTGGGATTTATGTTAAGCAATCCACGTAGATTACTTGAATTAGGACCATAGCGAATTCATGGATAACCAAAACACAAACTCATCAATAATGACACAAAATATATAACAATCAGGTGAACAACTAACAACTTAAACTATCAATTAATTATCAAAAATTTTAGTTACTGAAAAACCTGTTTAAAGGTGATTAAATCGTCATTAATATTAGAAAAATGTATAACGTAAGAGAAGTTTGGTCAACCAGTACAAAGAGAATTTTGAAACTGGACAACTATTATATATATAAACGACTCGTGTCGTTTATATAGATAATAGTTACAAGTTTGTGAAATATCTCCGAACTAATTATAAACAATTCTAACGGCCTTCCTAATGGTAGCGAATGTTCAGTTTGTCATAATGGAGTTGTCAATTGACACAATTGTAGTTAGCTGGTCTGAAAAAAATACAAGGAACTACCCGGAGGTTGAATTTTAAGATTGAAATTATAATCCTTTGTTAAAAGGTGAGTGTGTAGCCATACTGAAGTAGAATTGTCATGGATCATTGCAGTTTTTTAGGGTTATTCAACTGGGCCAAATGTTTTACTACAGGGCTGCAAACATTACGACTATGGGGCAGTATATATTTTTGCAGTGCCTGTAATTATTTCCCGATGGGACAATTATTCTGTTGGACCTTATATTCTTGCACGTGGATGTTGGGCCATTTTTGAAGAGTTTCACTGTACATCGATTGAACTATTTCGATATTTTCACTATTTGGCTATTGGTGTATAGTGTAATATAATTGCCCACGCACAGACGTTCCCGATGAAGACCTGTCGTCTCGCACATGTGAGCTAATTAAGGTAGGCCTTTATTTGCAAATATTTATGTGTTTGGTTTTAGTAATACCATATTGACTACAAGTTAATTAGATCTTCTTTGTAATTAAAGAGAAACGGGGGAGAACATTCCTTGAATATCTGTCATAAAAAGGACAGATTTTCAAAATTGTGTTCATGTTGTGAACTAAAATAATTATTGGTCGACATCGTCACAGGATTTGTGTCAGCTACGATTGTGCTGGAGCTTTTCGTCCCTGGTAAATAGTTGCATATTATAAAGAATTAAATTCAGTTCTTATATCAATGAAATGGTATTGAGGTAAAAGAACGCATAAGATAATATTTTTTAATAGTCTTGGCATGCGGTTCAAGAGCAGAGAATAATAGCGACTCATTTCCTCGAGCAAGATATTTTTATAATATCCAGAAATTTTTCACCCTATATTACAACCATCCTGTACATGCTGCTGTTCATTTCTCACCCAATATAACTTTTTGAACACATGACTATAATTCTTCTCTACCCTATATTTCAGCTATGCAACTGCTTATGGTCTACGCTGTATAACAATTATTTCTGATAATTTTTGAATCACCTTTTAAAGTAAAATTTCTCTTTACTCTATATTTTAATCAACCTTTATATGCAGCTTTTTCTAACATTGTGTTAAACACACTCTAAAACTATAATCTTGCTTCTCCCTATATTTCAGATAATCCATATTACAATGCAACTGTTTATGCTCTAACCTATATAACATTATTTTTTTTAACTTTTTTTGATCCATCTTAATGGAAATGCCCGTGGAACTTTTGGTGTGTCACAACGGTAAAAACACAGTTTTGCACCCTAACACCAAACTTTGATTTAAACCCTCACCCAAACTTCAACTGCTTATTGGCCACCCTATATAACATTTGATTCAACATTCTTATTAACCGCTTTGTATAACTAACTCTACTTCCATCTATATTACAACCATCCTTTATACACCGCTGCCAATTTGTCAAACATTACAACTTATTTTTGAACCTCCTGGTTTAACCATAATATTTCAACCACCGTTTATATGCATCTGCTTAGGGGTTAAATACTTATCTATAACTCTGGTCCACTCACTATCTCACTATCTTATATATGAAATTGCTTATACTTATACTCAGCTTTTCTAACATTATTTTAATCACACTGTATGAACTATAACTTTACTTCGATTCATGTTTCAGATATTGCACATATGCAACAGCTCATGTTCTATTCTACAAAGAAATATATTATCCTACCTTTAACTCTAAATCTATTCCACCCGCTATTTCAACCACCTTGTATTTGCAATTACTTATCGGCCACCCAGTATAATTTTTTTGTACCGCCCTCTATAATATTTCTTGTACCACCCTGTATAACTATAAATCCATCAATGCCAAATATATTTCACCAAAACCGCAAATGCTTATTGGGCACCGAATATAACAATTTTGTTCAACAGGTTTTTGAAGCACCTTGTATTACAACTAACCTGTATACGCTACTGCTTATTGGTCAACCAATATAACTTTTTTAAAATAATTATCATAAGACTTACACCCTATATTTCAACTATCTAATTTTTGCAACTTATTATGAACTACGCTATTTCACAATTTTTCCTCATATTTTTTCAAGACTTATTAAAGTATAATATCTCTCCACACTGCATTTAAACCACCCTTTATTTACAACTTTTTCTACTTGTTTGAATGACACTGTATAACTATAGCTTTACTGCATACCATATTTCAGCGACTCCATATATGCAACTGCTATATAACAACATTTTTCTACCTTTTTTTACCCACCCTGTATAGTTATAACTGTACACCACCCTATATTTCAACAAACTTTTATATGCAACTACTTATCTGCCACAATTTATAAAATTTTTGTTCTACCCTGAATCCTTAGAATCCATACCCCACCCTATATTTCAACCATTCGGTAAATCGATCAGCTTGTAGATCATAACATTACTTTATAATATTTTTTAAATCCACCTGTATAGCTGTAATTATACTACGCTACATATTTCAACCATCCTATATATGCAACTATTTGTGGATATAAAACAAGTTTTTAACCACAACATAAACTATAATTCCACTCCATCTTATATTTCACCCTGTATAAGCAACTGCTTTTAACATTTCTTCAACCCATTTCATAACTATAGTATCTTATGAACATAATTCAAAGATCCTAACTGCTTATGTAACACATTTTTTAATATTTTTTATTCACTATATAAATATTCTACCCTTTTTCAACCACTTGGTATATGGAACTGTTTATGTCCCACTTAATATAACTTTTTTGGACCACCCCGTATAACTAATTCCACTCCCCCTTATTTCCACCATATTGTATGTATCAAGCTGCTTATAGGACACCATATATAACTTTTTTTAGATTTTTTAAATCCATGTAATTCTACTCCGCTCTGAGGTTCTTATATACAGAACACCCTGTAAAATTACGCTTGTAATATCAGTTGTTTTTTGCACATTCCGAATTTTGAATAAAAGCTAAGCACATGCCAGTATCTAATATTTTGTTTGTTGTTTTTTCGTTATATCTACCGTTTCTGTCAATTTAGGGAGATAAAATGTCTACCAGATTTTAAGTCAAACTATATGCTTCGTAACAAAAAAAGATTCAGCAAAATCAGTAGTTCTTACGTGATTCCCGAACAAACAAACAAACAAACAAACAAACTTACAATTTTATAATAGTATAGATTAAAGATGCTAAAGAAACTAAAATGCTATTTATATTGTAATTCTAACATATACATATATCCTTAGAATATTGACTTAGTTTAGGTGGAAAGAACTTGCAATTAGACTAAACTAACAAATCAGTTAGCCAGTGTCTAGTTTGTAGTTTTGCTTTAACTTATAAGAATTAAAATAGCTCCCTCAACCCGGTTGTCAACAAAAGTAAAGACACATTAAACCTTGGTACCAAGGCGTACTTATGTAATAGCTAATAGCTGAACGTCTGCATTTACATAAATTCCTTCCACATTTTTAACCAACTTCAAAAAGAAGGAGGTTCTCAATTCGTCTGTACCTATGTTTTTCTTATGTTTGTTCAGCGATTACTCCTAAACGGCTCAAGGAATTTCGAACTTTTATAGTGCATCCTGTTTCGGGGGAACCCGAAGTGGTCCCATATTTTTTCAATAACGGTTTGTATTGTTTTTTATAAAATCGGGAAAAACGTTTTTACCGACTTTTTTATACAGTAAGCTTTGGTGGAGTTACTGGTATTCAAAATATGTAAATATTTCTGACCGAAACTTGAGGTATCTTGAATTGAAAATAAATTGGATTAGTTCCGGGGGATCCCGAAGTGGTCCCATATTTTTTTCAATAACATAGCTTGTACCGTTTGTTAAAAAACCCGAAACAGCTATTTTATCGATTTTCTTATATAGTAAGCTATGGTGAAGGCGCTGGAATACAAATCTGAAATTTTTTCTGTTCGTAACGTTGTGCACAATAAATAATTGGATTAATCAAAATAAATGTCAGTTAATCAACTTCAAGGTGGAGATTCTCAATTAGTATGTATATACTGCGTGTCTTCATAAATGTAAGGATTTTTTTATTAATAATTTTAAGAGAAAATTTAATCTTCATAAACAGATTGCATGTCACTTTTTTAACTGTAGACGAGGTTTGTCAACAAATAGAAATTTTTCTTAAAAGTGAAGTACCTATATTTTTGTTTAAATCTTAAAATTGTTATCAAATAGAAGTGATTATAATTTAAAACTGCTTCTAATAATGCCAGGGCACTAAAAACTGTATAATAAGTATTTATGGAACATGCAACTATATACTAGGTTTCAAAAAAATATATATCAACTTTGTTTAAAAGCGAGGTACCTTCATTTTTAGAGTTCCGTATATAGAATATACGGATACCCTTATAATATCACTCCGGATTTCTGCCTGTGTCACATCACAGCCATTTTCTCCTAAACTACTGGACGGAAGAGGTTGAAATTTGGTATCAATGTATAGTTTGGTGACCCAATCAGGAGTACATATCGTAAAAGAAAAAAAATTGATTTTAAGGGTACTTGTGGGGGGAAAACTAAAAAAATATCGACCGTCCCCCCCCTGAACTCCGAAACTACTGAGCCAAAAATTTTGAAAAAATATAGAACGTTGCCCGAACTTTACAGGAAAAATAAGGAGAAACCATTAATGTTAATTTTGGGGAGCAAATTATATAATTAAGTAAAAATTTAAAAATAAAAAAAATTTCTAACGCATCATGTAATATATCAAATGAAAGGTCTCACTCTGAGGAAAACAAATATATTTTTTTTTACTTAAAACGTAAAGTTTTGAAAAAAAATTAGAGGTATAGATTCTGACCTGAAATTTACTGGAAAAATAAGGAGAATTTTGGGGGGCAAATTACAGAATTAAATGAAAATATAACATTAAAATTGTTTGTAACCCATCATGTTATATATCAAATGAAAGGGCTCATTACGACGAAAACAAATATATTTTTTTCATATTTTTAAAATAAATTAATTAAAAGATATTAACAAAAATATAAAAAATACACATCCCCCCTTGTCTCCGAAACTATAAGCTGGAAAATTTGAAAAAAAATGGAGGTATAGCCACTCACCTGAACTTTATTGGAAAAATAAAGTGAAACCCCTAATATTTATTTTGGGGGGCAAATTATAGAATTAAATGGAAAATATAAAATTAAAATTGTTTCTAACCCATCATGTTATATATCAAATGAATGACTCATTAGGACGAAAACAAATATTTTTTTTTCATATTTTTAAAATAAATTAATTAAAAGATATTAACAAAAATATAAAAAAGTTTACCATCCCCCCCTATCTCCGAAACCATAAGCTGTAAAATTTTGAAAAAACAATAGAGGTTATAGCCCCTTACCTGAACTTTACTGGAAAAATAAGAAAAAACCCCTAATATTCATTTTGGGGGGCAAATTATAGAATTAAATGGAAAATATAAAATTAAAATTATTTCTAACCCATCATGTTATATATCAAATAAAAGGGCCCATGATGAAGAAAACAAATATATTTTTTTCATATTTATAAAATAAATAAATTAAAAGATATTAACAAAAAAAATACCCATTCCTCCCCCCTTATCTCCGAAAGCATAAGCTGAAAAATTTTGAAAAAAAATGGAAGTATAGCTCTTCTCTGAACTTTCCTGGAAAAATAAGGAGAAACCCCTAATATTCATTTTGGGGGGGGGGGCAAATTATAGAATTAAATGGAAAATAAAAAATTATAATTGTTTCTAACGGGTCATGTAATATATCAAATCACAGGGCTCATTATGACGAATACAAATATATTTTTTTTAATTTTTTTAAAATGAATATTTTAAAATATATTAAAAAAATATTTTAAAAATTACACATTCTCCCCGTTATTATTATTATAAGACCTCAATTTTTTTGTTTATAGGAAAAATATGAAAAAAATCCCTATTTTAATTCTATTATTTGGGGGCCAAATAATAGAATTAAACGGAAAATAAATTATTAGAAAACCCCCCTAGTAATTTTAGGGACAAATTATACAATTAAATGGAAAATAAAGATTCAATTTTCAAACGCATCATGTAATATACCAGATAAAAGGCTCATTATGTGAATTACAAATATATCATATTTTTAAATCATTTTTTTACAAGATATTAACAAAAATATTAAACATCAACTTAATTCCCACTTTAGAAACTACACTATTTAAATTTTGAAAAATATATTTTATTTATATTTTTAAATATTCAAACTATTTATCAGATTTAATAATTTATCTCTGAAAGTTTATTAGTAAAATAAAACTCTAATGTTACTTTTTGGGGGCCAAATTAGAAAATTAAATACTTACAAATATATGTATTCTGATAAAAATCAAACGAATCCTAAAGCAGATAAAATAAAAAGTCTATGCGTGGAAAGTCAAAGTGTACATTTTTTATAAATTTAAAACGCTATAAGGGTAAATATAAGAAAATTCACTCATTCCCTGCTTGTCTGAAACTGGAATATTATAATCTTGATGGTGATACGGAACCCTAAGTATACGAGTCCAACTCGCACTTGACCAAATTATTTTATAATATCTCAAATTGTAATCAAACTTTCAAAAGTTTATTAGAATTGAAAACAGCTTCCAAAGATGGTGTATCACTAAAAATTGTAATATATTGAAAGTAAATCGGGATTAAATCTAATTAAATCTCAGTTAATTAACATCAAGATGGAGGTTCTCAGTTGGTCTCTATGTACAATGTGTCTACATAAGTTGGATTCATACAGAAAACGTTCGTATGAATATTATTTACAGAAACAGTTATTCTTCGTAAAAAGATTTCCATGAGCAGAAACGTATACTGTAATGACTACATGTCACTTTTTCAACTGTCTACGAGGTTTGTCAGCAGATATTGATTTAGGTTAAAAGTAAAATAAACTTATTTTTGATAATATCTAAAATTCTCATCAAACAGGAGTAATTACAAAGATAAAACGCTTCTAATTATGCCGCTCACTAAAAATTGTATATTAAATATTCATATCATTTTGACAAATAATCCAAATGTAGTTATGTTAAGTACCTTTATTTTTAATAATAACTCAAATTGTTATCAAACATTATTTATTAGAATTGAAAAGTGCGTCCTATTATCACTTAAAACTGTACAATGATTTATTAAAAAATTCCACTGAGAAGAGACTATTAAATGAATGTGAACATAATTAGCAGATCTAAACAATGATGATACTCAAATCGTCTACAATATGTTGAAATCATATGCAAATTTTTCTTAATACATATACATATTAAGAAAACAAGTTATTCTATTCAACAATAAACGAGGTTGGTCAAACTAATAAATGATGCTTAAAAGTAAAATATCTTATTTTAGGCAATAACGGAAAGGTTAATTAAATTTCTAAAATAAATTTAAAAAAATAAAAACCGACTTCAAAAAGTAACTTAACTAAAACGCATGAAATAATTTTATTGAAGATAGTTTCTGTCTTTACTTTCATTTTAATTTTATATTAAAATACACACACACGTATGTAATTTTCACTTAAATTTATTTGTTGTTTACAATTGTGTCACCAGGTTACTGGCTTCTTCAGAATACAAAGTAGAACTGAAATGGGAGTAGAAATAATCTTATAAAGAAACAATTAAATACTTATTCTGAAATCGGTGCCAAGCTGAAGTGAAAAATATTGGATAATTTTTTTATTGGAGGTGAGCTGATTAGGACTGCAAAATTTTTATTTTTGTTCATGTATTTTCCAGGATATATAAAATTGCATAAATGTAAAGTTTATTCTTATGAAAAAATCATTAATTGGTTAAAATTGAATCTTGAAACCCAAAATTCCCCACAGACACCCCTCCCCCGCTGGCTACGGCTTGGGGAAGAAATCAAAAAAATTCGGTAACAACTTTATTAAGAATGTGAAGAAACTATACGTCTATTAATGTGTTATTTATCGAAATTTTGTCAAGTAGTAAGTTTAGGTTGAATAAATTTAGACAAAGAAAAAATAGTTTTACTTAGAGTTTCGATTTAAGCATTTAACCAGTTCACTACCATCAGTTGAAAGAACGTTTTAGGATTTTAGAATATCTATTGTTGGAAACCAAGTTTGGATGCAGATTAGTGAGTTTCAACCTAGACCAGAGGACGAGCTTTTTATCAGTAACAGCCACACCACCTAACGATCTGTATCATCAATATTATCTCATACTTCATACATTTTTTTACTTTCGTGTGTCTCTGTTTATATTCATTTCAATTAACCTTCATACCAGCCGATTACAAGTTACAAATATTTGCTTTCGTCTGATACCAAGCAAATTTAAAATAGATAGCAGCATTACTGCTATATGTTCAAAAGATTGATAAATAAGAAAAAACATAAGAGCGTTGTTTTCTTCAACAAATTTCAAAGTACATTTACATAAATAAAGTATAACTATTGAGCTTTACGTTTAACTTTAGAATGAATCAAATACTCTGTAAAATAGATTTCCTTATTTTCTTTACAATTTAAAATATTGTAAAACAGTAGTGGTGTGTTAATTTGTTCATAAAGTTTCTTACGACAAAATGCACAAACAAACTGAAAAATTCTTTTAGTGACTGGATACCATACAGGTGGCCTTTCTTCACATGCTTCATATATTCATATAATAACCATATATTAATATGATAACTATACAGGGTGAGTTTTTTTTGATGATCAGTATGGGGATCTCGGAAACTAGCGGAGATAGAGCAATGATTAAATTGGGAAAGATTTGCAGTTTTACTGGCCCAATATAATGACACTTTCGGATTTTTGTAAAAAGTCATGGCTTACTAGATATTTTGAAAAAAACGATATTCTGTCGATTTAGTCAAATTCCTCTAGCTCCTTTGTTTTTGATTTAATAAAAAAAGTCTAAATACCGAAATTGAAGGGAATTGTATCCCGAATATGATTGTCATGTCCGCGTTTGCGTGACAGCTCTCGTTTTCGAGATATGACACAAACTTTTCTTTTTTTGAATGGAAACCATAGTTGGCTATGAACTCAAAAAATCGGACATTTTTAGAGCTTTTCAACGATATAATACTCGATATTGTTATTCATAAAAATAACGGAGTTATGGATGCTTTACTCTCTTATTTTCACTTTTAATGTAGGTAGTCATGAAAAAGATTGTTTTCACTTTGACGTTTCCTCATTTGAGAGTAATTCCATTAGTAGTGCTGAACCGACAGTCGGTTTTGACAAGTTTTCGTGATAAAACTGAATATTCTAACGAGGAAAAACTGAATATGGTGGAATGTTATATCATATGCCATAAAAATTCAGTTTGTGCAGCTGAGGAATACTTTCATAGATATTTTAATCGTCGTCAACCTGCTCTATGTACATTTAAGAGGCTTTACAATAGTTTACGCAGATATGGATCTTTTACTAAACCACCAAAGGAACGTAATCAACTCGAAAACGAGAGCTATCACGCAAACGAGGACATGATAATCATATTCGGGATACAATTCCCTTCAATTTTAATGTTTACACTTTTTTTATTAAATCAAAAACAAAGGAGCTAGAGGGATTTGACTAAATCGACAGAATTTCGTTTTTTTTTTCAAAATATCTAGTAAGCCATGACAAAAATCTGTGTGTGTCAAATTGGACCAGTAAAACTACAAATCTTTACCAATTTAACCATTGCTCTATCTCCGCTAGTTTTCGAGATCCCCATACTGGTTATCAAAAAAAAACTCATCCTGTATATTTATAGAACATAATAACAAATTATTTGCTGCAGATATACTTTAATGTTACTATTGGAGATTAAGTTCCTACGACAAAAATTTTGTTTTTTCCAGGTTTTAGAAGAAACAGCACGTGCATTTCTGCTTAAAATTGATGTAAAAAAACTTAAATTTTCTAGGAAATACCAAAAATTTCAAGTAAATTTGTGCAATTGGTTTTTCTGTTTAACTTTTCCCCTGTCAAAAGCAACAAAATTACAACTGCCAAATGGTGAAAATATTGTGTTCTTGATTTACAATTTACATAAATGCCTCAGTATTTAAACGGACAAAATCGATTGCAAATTCAAATTTAGCAAAAATGCATATTTGGGAAAATTCGCTTACAGTATTGAATCTGTGGAAATTAAATTGTCTTGATCGAAATTTGTTAGATAAGGCTTTGAAAAATAAATTTAAACAACAATAAATTTAAAATTAGATAAAAGTTCCTATTCAATTGCCCACAAAACAAACATCAAAATATTCGTATATTTAACGAGCAAAAAACCTTAATATTCTGTTTACTATCGAGAAAAAGTAAAAAAAAATAACAAATTTAGAGATTTCGTGACGATAAATTCCAACTGACAGTTATTTAAGAATCAATATAGAAATTTCAGACTTTATGAATCATTTTCATGCCATTGGATAATTTGTAAAGATGTAATAGAATGAACATGTGTTTAAAATTACGTATTATAAATAAATGGGAATGAGAGTTTACATTATATGTATAAACGAAATCATCGTTTACAATTCTAGGTTAATATATGCACTTTAAATAACTGAAATTTTGTATATTCACTGATTCTACTTACATTGTGAAACCATGACAATTTATGATGCTTTGGATTTGACCTAACGTTACATTCAAAGTACACGTCGTCACCCTCTTTGATATCTTCTGGATTGAGTGAAGATCCCATTTTGAGCATCACTATAGGAATATCTGAAAAAATAAGAAAACAAGTTGAATATATGTGCAGTTCTGTTGTGTGATATAAAATACTTCAGTTTCAGGTAAAGTTCTTAATATTATTTGCAAATTTGAGAAATGAAAATCATACTTTGTAGGGTCTGCTGCATTCCAATCTTATTTTAGGAATCTATACTTTCCCTTTCGATACTTGGATACCGATATAGTATTTCCAATTCGATATACTGCAGTAGGTATTATTCAACTCTAACAAAATATTTAGGTGACGTTTCGCAGAAATCACAAGTAAAGTAAAGTTGGTGACACACACAGTACGGTTTCTGATGACAATATTTAGGAGCCTGAGTACACAGTCTATACGAAATCAATGCCTTCTTCAGAAAAAAAAAACTAAACTAACCCAAATTCAACCTGACGCAGAAACGCCCTTGAAAGACACGGCCAACGTGACGAATACAATATTCAGACATAAAATTGTTTGCTCTTATATTTTCCATTGTCGTAAATATGGGTTTTCATTCTTGCCCTAGAAATAACATTGAATGCTATGATCAATATTTTGATACCATTGATAACGAAATCAGAAACTTTCATTTTTTTTATTAGACAGCATTTTTACTCAGGATGCTGTTATTTTCCAAGAATACGATTAAAAGAAAATAAGATTGTTTGCTCCTACGCTCTATGGTGCGAAAATAATGGGTTTCAGATCCATAATGGCTAACAGTAAACGTCAAGGTAAGGAGAAGAGAATATTCGATCATAAAATTGTCTGCTCATCTTTTCTATTCCGCTGTTATAAATATAGGTTTCTATTCAAAAAAATTAACTTGACTCTGAAGTAAACTTTTTTTTTTGTGACCTTTATAGAAATATCGCAATAAGAAAACAGTAATTATGCTGTCTCAAAAGAAATGGCTCATGTGAGGTGAAATTAGATATTGGCGAGTGTATTGGTTACTGATTTAAAGAGTAGCGTTCATTAAGCACCTTTTTTCAAACACACACACACACACAATTTCTTATATATATATATATATATATATATATATATATATATATATATATATATATATATATATATATATATATATGTTTGTGTATACTGTTTCACGGATGGAAATATGTGGTTGATGATTTATTCCGGTGTACATCCGTTCGTCTGTATTCGTTTGAAAAATCACTTGACGTTTCGCCAAAATCATATTTGGCTTTCTCAAAAGATACTAAGTAACTGAAGAATTTCTGGTTCTTGATGTCAATTTGTACCTGCCCTGTGAGCTCTCATTAGTACTTAATCTCTCAGGTACTTTATCTTGTTTATTAGGTTGGGTTAACTGATGGTCAATTGAAGTGCAATTACGGTGTTTATGGCTTTTGTCGGTAATTTGGGTAATCGGATTATTTGGGTTTATTGCTGGTTTTGTTGTATTGTTATTTTGATATGGGATTACTGATTTCCAAAAAGGTGATAATTTTAAAGCTTCGTCTCTCTTGTTTATGGTATCTCGGGTTTCAATTTCAATCGCTTCTCGTATTGTTCTGATTTTGTAGTTTTCGACATTGGCGATTTCTTTACAAGTATTAAACTCTATTTTATGCCCTGTTTCTTGTTCATGTCTGAATAAAGTAGAGGTGGTCTGTTTGCTCTTTATGTATAGTTTGTGTTCGTCTCGATGGGCGGATATTCGCCTGTTTGTTTGGCCGACGTATAACTTGGAACAGTCTCCACATGAAATGCTGTAAACTCCATGGTTCTCTAAAGGCATTTTATCCTTTGGGTTCACTAGCAATTTTCCATTTTGTTGTTTGGGGTTTGTATGTAGTTCGAATTTTGTGTTTACTCAGGAACCTCCCTATTCTGTCCGTTGTACCTCTAATGTATGGTAAACTTACATGGGCTACGTAGTCTTGGTCATCATTTTGTTTCTTTTTCTCATCCTGTTGTTTGTTTATTGCTTTTCTGATGGTGTGGTTATTGTAGCCATTTTTTCTGAGGATAGTTTTCATGAAAGCTAGTTCTTCTTTTCTAGTTTGCTGGTCTGTGAGACGTACCGATCGTGCTATAAGGGTGTTTGCTACTCCTTGGATCTGTGCTGGATGATGGTGTGAATTGCCGTGTAAATATCTATTGGTGTGTGTTGCTTTTCTGAAGACGGTGTGCTGGAAACTTAGGTTGTTTCTTGTTAGGAGGACATCTAGGAAAGGAAGTTGTTGGTTGTGTTCTGTTTCTAGGGTAAATTGTATCTCGTTATGAATGGAATTCATATGGGCAAAAAAATTATTGAGTTCTAATTTCCCGTGAGGCCATATAATGAAGATGTCATCAACGTAGCGAACCCACAATTTTGGTTTAAATGCTGCGTTAGCTATGGCCTTTTCTTCCAGATATACCATAAACAAGTTGGCAACAACTGGTGATAGAGCCGATCCCATAGGAGCACCCTGTATTTGTCTATAAAAATGGCCGTCGAAGGTGAAATACGTATTTTTGAGGCAGTGGTCGGCTAATTCTATTATGTGGTGAGGTAGGTTTTCGTTCATAGCTATATTGTCCAGTGCTTCGTCGAGTGGTATGCTGGGGTAGAGAGATATGACGTCGAAGCTTGCTATTAAGTCGTTTTCTTCTAAGTTTATGTCTTTAATTATTTCTATGAAGTGATGTGAGTTTTTGATGTAAGATTTTGCTGTTTCCACTATTGGTTGCATGAATCGGGCCAGGTATTTCTCTAGTTTTTGCGTTGGTGAGTTTATCGCGCTTACTATGGGTCTGATGGGCACTCCTTCTTTGTGGATTTTTGGTAATCCGTAAAGTTTAGGACATCTACTTGATTTTTCCCGTGGGATGATACTTTGTTGAATTCCTGGTTCTATCGCTGATGCCTTGATTTTGTTTTTCTTTTTTTTCTCGAGGTAAGTAGTGGGGTCCCGTGAGACCTGTTTGTAGTCGGCCCCTTTCAATATTTCTTCCATCTTTTTCTTGTATTCTTTTGTGTCCATCACAACGGTAGCGTTTCCTTTGTCGGCTGGTAATATTGTTAGTTCTTTGTTCTTTTTAAGATTTGTTATTGCTATGTGTTCCGATTTCGTCAAATTGGCCTTCGGTGGTTTGGCGTTTTTTAAGATCCTTGTAACTTCAAAACGAATTTCGTCCGCCTTTTGTTCGTCTACCTGGTCTAATGCAGCTTCAACATTATTTCGCTACGTTGATGACATCTTCATTATATGGCCTCACGGGAAATTAGAACTCAATAATTTTCTTGCCCATATGAATTCCATTCATAACGAGATACAATTTAGAAACAGAACACAACCAACAACTTCCTTTCCTAGATGTCCTCCTAACAAGAAACAACCTAAGTTTCCAGCACACCGTCTTCAGAAAAGCAACACACACCAATAGATATTTACACGGCAATTCACACCATCATCCAGCACAGATCCAAGGAGTAGCAAACACCCTTATAGCACGATCGGTACGTCTCACAGACCAGCAAACTAGAAAAGAAGAACTAGCTTTCATGAAAACTATCCTCAGAAAAAATGGCTACAATAACCACACCATCAGAAAAGCAATAAACAAACAACAGGATGAGAAAAAGAAACAAAATGATGACCAAGACTACGTAGCCCATGTAAGTTTACCATACATTAGAGGTACAACGGACAGAATAGGGAGGTTTCTGAGTAAACACAAAATTCGAACTACATACAAACCCCAAACAACAATCGGAAAATTGCTAGGGAACCCAAAGGATAAAATGCCTTTAGAGAACCATGGAGTTTACAGCATTTCATGTGGAGACTGTTCCAAGTTATACGTCGGCCAAACAAACAGGCGAATATCCGCCCGTCGAGACGAACACAAACTATACATAAAGAACAAACAGACCACCTCTACTTTATTCAGACACGAACAAGAAACAGAGCATAAAATAGAGTTTAATACTTGTAAAGAAATCGCCAATGTCGAAAACTACAAAATCAGAACAATACGAGAAGCGATTGAAATTGAAACCCGAGATACCATAAACAAGAGAGACGAAGCTTTAAAATTATCACCTTTTTGGAAAGCAGTAATCCCATATCAAAATAACAATACAACAAAACCAGCAATAAACCCAAATAATCCGATTACCCAAATTACCGACAAAAGCCATAAACACCGTAATTGAACTTTAATTGACCATCAGTTAACCCAACCTAATAAACAAGATAAAGTACCTGAGAGATTAAGTACTAATGAGAGCTCACAGGGCAGGTACAAATTGACATCAGGAACCAGAAATTCTTCAGTTACTTAGTATCTTTTGAGAAAGCCAAATATGATTTTGGCGAAACGTCAAGTGATTTTTCAAACGAATACAGACGAACGGATGTACACCGGAATAAATCATCAACCATATATATATATATATATATATATATATATATATATATATATATATATATAGATAAGAAATTTATGAAAAATGAAGAAACACTTTGGCTTTAGAGATTGTTCAATCAATAAAATTCGACAAACAAAAATGTTTTTTATAGTCTGATAACTACATATATAAACACACAAACAATAACGTATTAATTAACTGAGTTATATGTTTCGAAAATTCGTTAATTAAATATAACAATTTAGTAAAATTGCCATATAAACTTACGCATCATAAATTTCATTATACCAAATTTTGCTCGTACAAAGCCTTTTAAATTATTAGTTAGTAGTTTCGCTTATGTAAATTGTTATTAGCCAACTAATGGTTTCCAAACAGGTTATGTATTTAGAAAAGTCTGTCTTTATTTATTAATACTTTGTCATAGCACCTAATATTTCATTCATTTGTTCAGTGTTGTCATATTTATGCCAATATACGTTTTAACTCAGTAATTAATAAAACAATATGTCTTCTTAATTCTAATCTCATATTTTATACAAGTTGATTTTCTCTCTGTCATTTTTCTCATAATGATGAATTTTCTAATTTAAAAACTCATTCACTGGCATTCACACATTATAAAATTGGTTGGGAATTGAACTCAAAATTATACTTAGCTTCGTTTCTGTGAGGTTCAGCTGGTAACAAATCAGACACCCTAAGTCGAATTTTACATCTTCTGATTCTTCAAGGTCTTTTTGTGAAATTTCTTCCAAATATCTTGTCTTCAGCAGTGCTAATTACAAGTAAAAGCGAATTATACAGGACTGTTATCTCAAAACCAGCCACACACCATAATTTTTAAAATATATTTAAAAGAAAAAGATTAAAAAACACGTTAATTTATATTTACGGGGGACACATTTTACATGTATCGATCACTCTGAAGTTTCAACCCCTTAGGAGGGTGAATATCACTTCTAAAAGTTTAAACACAAAGGGGTATCATGTGATACCTTTTTTTAAAGGTCTCCATTGACACCTCATTTTTTTAAATCAGATTATTTTTTACAGAGTAATGACGGAGAAACTGTAAAAAATTAAAACTTTGAAATGTTAATGAAAAAAAGCATGAGTATAAATAAGGAGATAAACAAGTGAAAAAAAATCCTTAAATGTTTTGCAAAAGATATTTGTGACTGTAGATATAAACAATTTATTATTAGTAGTGGTCTCCTTGCATACTGACCATCAAATTTCGACAATGGTTTATTCTTTAAAAGAACGAATTAAAATAATATTTATTTATGGGGAAGAACAATGCTGTGCACGTAGAACTGCTCATGTTTTTCATCAGAGACATCGCGACAAAAATATTAGACATTTGGACATCCGTATCTGTTGGTTTTAATTCATAAATTTCAAGAAACTGAAAGTATGTGCAATATAATTGTCAAGAATCGTAGAGTTTAAACTGAAGCTGCACAGGTTGAGATTTTAAGTCATCCTCAAACATCAATACCAAAAGTCCCCAGGTTAACAAATATTTACGTCGGCTCTGTGCATAAAACGTTACGCCTAAATAAATTCTTTCACTACAAAATGCAGCTTTTTACAACAGCTTGCTGAGGATAATTATGACAGAAGGTTAGAATTCTGCGAAGTAATGTACTAAAGCCGCAAATGCAGACCCTAATTTTATTTAAGATATTTGTTTTTGCGACGAAGCAGGATTTTTTTAAAATGGATTTGTCAATGAACATAATTGTAGATACTGGGACAATAACAATCCTCAAGTTTTTCGGGAAGAGCACAACTAACATCCTCAGAAAATCAACGTATGGGCCGGTATTCTCGGAAATAAAATTAACAGTCCTTTATTCGTGGAAGAAAATTTAACTGGGGAATTTTATTTGAACTTATTAGAAAAGGTGATGAATCCCCTTATAACCGAATCTTTAGAAAACCAAATAGAGCAAGATGGTACTTTGTTGCTAGACGAAGAAAACCTATTTTTTCAACAGGACGGAACACCTCCACATTATGCGTTGCATGTACGAAATTGGCTTAATAAGACATTTCCAGATAAATGGATTGGATAAGGGGCGCTATAGAATGACCAGCAATATCACTCGACGTAACGCCCCTTGACTTTTTTATGGGGACATCTAAAAAATGTGGTGTATAAAAATCAAGACGTAGAATAGTGGTGGAGTGTGAGCGGATTACACAAGAGGCGCTTCAAAAAGTGCGGAGGAATTCGAGCTGCGACTTTACCATTGTCGGAGCAACAATGGCGGACATTTTGAACATCGAATTTAAGAACAAGGTAATTCTAATACTTATACAATATTAATAATGTAAATACAATGTAAATAATAATTATTTTAATTTGAAAGTTTAAAATTCAACTCCACCCTCTATTTCAACCACCTACTACTTATCGGCCACCCGGTGTGACATTTTTTGTACCACAATGTGTAAATATAAATCCATCAACTCCCAATTTATTTCCTCAAAACTGCAACTGTTTATGGAGCACCCTATGTAACATTTTTAGAGATTAAACTACTAAACTCTACCCTCCTCCATATATTTCAAATATCCTATCTGTGAAACTGATTATGAGCTACGCTATTTTACATTTTTTCCTCATGTTTTTTAAGCACAGTATGAAATATAATTTCTCTTCATTTAATCCATCCTTCATTTGCAACTGTTTCTAACATTGTTTGAATCACACTGTGTAACATTAACTTAACTTTGCCCTATATTTCAGGTACTCCATATATGCAACAGGTCATGCTTTACCCTATATAACAAAATTCTTCCAACGTTTTTGCCCACACTGTATAATTATTATTATACTCCATGCCATATTTCAACAACCTTGTATATGCAACTACTTATGGGCCATCCAATATCACATTTTTTCACCACTCTGTATACTTAGGATTCTTGTCCACCCTATATTTCATCTATCAGGTATATGAAATAGCTTGTTGATCATAACATTCTTTTATAATATTTTTTAAACCTTCCTGTATAGCTGTAATCATACTTAGCTACATATTTCAACCATCCTATAATATGCTACTTGAAAACTTGGGAACTATTTGTGGATATAAAACAATTTTTTAACCACCCTATAAACTAAAATTCCACTCCATCTTTCAACCTACCAGAATAAACTACTGCTTCTAACATTTTTTCCAACTCATTTCATCACTTTAATAATACCTCAAGAAGATTCTTACATAACATATTTTTTTATCCACTCTGTATAAATATAATTCTATTTTATTAACCTGCATTAATATAATTCAACTCCACCCGTTTTTCAAATACGTGGTAGGCATATACAACTCTTTATGGTCCACTCAATATATAAGTTGAATTTTGTTTAAAGCCAAACATGTTACATTGGCATTTTCCGAATTATGAATAAAATCTAAGCTGATTCAAGTATCTAATATTTCGTGCATGCGCTGGAACCAATTGACTAATTGTGTATTACCGAATATGGTATTAGTTTTTTTGGCTATATCTACCATTTCTGTCAATGTAGGGAAATAAAATATATACCAGGTTTTAAGTCAAACTATAAGCTTTGCAACAAAAAAAGATTCAGCAAAAACAGTTCAGTAGTTATTACGTGATGAGGTAACAAACAAACAAACAAACAAACAAACAAACAAACAAACAAACAAACAAACAAACAAACAAACAAACAAACAAACAAACAAACAAACAAACAAACAAACAAACAAACAAACAAACAAACAAACAAACAAACAAACAAACAAACAAACAAACAAACAAACAAACAAACAAACAAACAAACAAACAAACAAACAAACAAACAAACAAACAAACAAACAAACAAACAAACAAACAAACAAACAAACAAACAAACAAACAAACAAACAAACAAACAAACAAACAAACAAACAAACAAACAAACAAACAAACAAACAAACAAACAAACAAACAAACAAACAAACAAACAAACAAACAAACAGACAGACAGACAACTACGATTTTATAATAGTTTTTGTGTCAAGACTGAAAACTAATATTCAAACGTCGGCAATATTGACCTAGAGATCCCTCAAGGATCGGTCTTAGGTCCCTTGTTATTTTTGATCTCGTAAATGAAATACCTGCTCATATTAAATACGGTACTGTTGTTATGTTTGTGGACGATACAACAATTATCGTGTCATCAAAGAACTCAGATCACCTAAGAAATAAAATCAATACCACCATTGAAGCGTTTCATAACTGGTGCGCCAGAAACCACCTTATCTTGCACGTTGAAAAAATAAAAAATCATAAGTTATGATTAAGAGAGTAGAAGTTTTTGATCCGTCAACCTCCTAGGCCTACATATTGATCAATATTTCAAACGGGATACTCATGTTGAGCGATTATGTAATAAATTCAGTTCTTGTTATTTTGCAATTGCAAGGATTAAAAGCACCTTCACAAAAACAATTCTAAGAGTCCTTTATTATTCACTGGCATACTGTCACTTGAACTTTAATATTATATTCTGGGGCAACTGTGTCGATCATCCCCGAGTTTTCAGAAATCAAAAAAGGATCATAAGAGTTATTTTTTGATTGAATTTTAGAGAAAGCTGTAAACCATGTTTCATTAAAAACAAAATATTGCCAGTGCCGTGCATCTATATCTTGAAAACATTTGTGTTTATTAAGCAAAATATTGAGAATTACCCCGCTATTCAAATTTTTCTTCCTACTCTTCAAAAAGTGCCAGCGATATTTGTTTAGAGAGTCACAATGCAAAGAAATACCAAAGATCACCCTCATACTTAGGAAAAAAACTTTTCAACAAGTTACCACCAAATGTAAAAAACTTAACATATAATAAATTCAAATTATGTGTTAAAGACATACCTACTATAAAAAAATGAATTTATGGACGACATATTAGATTATGTACTAACATAGATACAATGAATTTTTGAAATTAATTATTTCCATTTGATAGTTTTCAAATTTAGCAAAGTATGTATTTTTTCCCAATCTTTCTCCGAAATGAAATAGTAAAACATTTAAATAAATAGAGCGCATCAGATGCTGTGAACTTAAGAATACATTAGGCAAAAGGGAACTCTTTCATTTCAGGTCTTTCAACGGGACGTTAACTATTCGAAAGTCGCTTTCAAATTGAATCACTGAATTGATTTCTCCTCTACTTTATAACGTTGTAAACATCACCTTTCCCGAGAGTACGATTCTATGCAAGAAAATCGAATGCTCTTTAGGTTGTTTTTGCAAGTTAGATATTCAACAAGTGACTCAACTTGAAAGACTTGTTAATTCATAGTTAACGATCCTGAAATGAAAAGCTACAGTTGCGAACAGACTGTAAGTCACTATGTGAAATTGCAAGCGTAGGTACATTATTTGTGTGTATGAACAACATCTAAGGTATAGAACGGAACACAAATCGATATGTTGTTAATTGGGTGTTAATCATCTTGAAGATAATTATCTAAAAGAATATTATAAATCTTAAAGCTGTATTACAGAGATAACTTAAAATCATAAATTGGAAAACTAATTTATTATAAAAGCGGTAAACTTGCTATAGATAAGTAGTAAATATCTCCATAGAAAATTCATCTATGTGATACAAGGCGAGTCGAACGCAGAACAATGAATAGTATTTGACGAAAAAAATTATAAAATGTCCTGATATTTACGTTTATATCAAGGTGTAAGGTTTTTAGAATAGGAAAATTTGTTATTGACAAATTAAATGGTTAGAAAATATGTGGCGCTACGCAGCATGTGAATCATTTAAGGCCATTACCAGACTGCTCGTACTGTTTTTCATCATTAAGCCACATTGTCACACATACTTGAAGCAAACATTTAAAACAAATCCCTGTCTGTATCGTAGTTTGAATTCTTCAAAAATAAGTAAAATGTATATGGTGTCGATGATAGCATTTTTCTTGATCCAATCCCTCTGCATCATCATCGACATGATGGAGCACTATGAAGAAATATTCATCCGTCCGTCATTTTGATTCATGTTTGAATCTTGCAGACTTTCGCCAAGGTTTCAGTTGGCATTTTCAATGCGTTGTTCATAACTATATATATACTGCTCTGATGATAGTTTCGACGAAAATTATGATTATGAAACAGACACTATAGAAGAATTAAACGAAGAAACCGACGAATAATTTTTCGAGGTAGTAAAGTTGAGCATTAAAAAAATCGTAAATATATTAATTATCATTTTTCTGACAATAAATAATTATTTGTATAATTTAGGTGTATGATGACTTAATTAATATGCAAAATTTAATAAAAACTATTTATTTATCACATAAAAAATGATTTTTATAAGAAATTGACATAATACTACCGGCTGAAATAAAAATATAGTATAATTTTATTATTAATCAAAATCATCTTCAGCTGAGTGTTTGTTGGTGTAAAGATTGTCAGTTTATTTGCTAAAGGCGGGCTGAGGGCGCGGCATATTTATGACGCCGACTGACGGTCTTACCCCCATTAAATAAACAGCTAACGATTGTTTTTCTCTTTCTAGAAGTTATAAAGATTTAGCTGTAAAAAAATCATACGGCATGAAATTACTTTTTTTTTCTCTAATTTAGTTAACATCATATACATGACTATTTTATTTATTTATTTAGCGTATGGCAATAGTATACATGAACTGGTCTTATAATATAAACATACGAAATTACGTTTAAACACTAACAATACACAAGAACAAGAATAGTACAGAGTAAAAACAGAAATAGAGCATTTGTAAATAACAAGTCCACACATAGTAATCACAAACTAACAGATAGGTTCTTTATCCATTCAGTCGCTGCAGGAGGGACAGTATATATATCCGTTATTGTTCCCTGGTAGACCGTAAGTTTACAGTCTTGGTATATATATGAATGTCAGTGAAAAATTTTCTTAACCACTGTCTAGCATAGGGGCCGCAGTTGATGAGAAACTCATTGTGAACTCCATCAAATCCCGGAGCCTTTCCTAGTTTTAGGCTGAGAGTCGCTGCACATATCTCATAGATGTTAAATTCTCCAGAGAACTCGCATAACTCTGGGCTTGACTTTTTTAATGCCTTTAGTTCTCGTTTTATCATTTTGGTATGCTGGCGATCTTGAGGAGCTCTTGACAAGTCAACTATTCGAGTAGCTATGTTGTTTGCTGTGACTGCAGTTTATATACACGACTGACATATAACCCCTATAAGACATATAAGACAGCTGATTATTATTTGTTAGTTGGAAACCTTCTGAAAAACGTATCGTAAATTTTGGCACAGTATGAAAACACTAAAACATAAATTTTTTTTGGTCACTTTCATATATTGTAACTTTTAATTCCACCGCGGGTGCGGCAGCTGACGCTCATATTCCTTATTCTTGAGTATAGAACAAGTACCAAACTTAAATTTACTCGGTATAAAATTCCTAGTAAAATGTAACGCTACCTATCGTACTATTAACAAACTTGGGGTATTAAATAATATTTTGTTAAGTAATTTATAAGGATAAAAATTATTTAGGAATAATGTTAACAAAACTAGTAGGCTCTTATCTTTGAACGTGGATGGCAAATTTTAAGAACTCTATTTTTCATGCTACTAACCAAGTTTATTTTCATTTTAAGTGGGTAATTCGAGTGAAAATTCATATACCTTCCTGAACTGCTAGGTTTCCCATACCAATGTAATTTCAGAATATGGTCAGTGTTCCTAAATATTCGTGTGTCCAAAAAGGGAATACTATGTGATTCATCTTCTTCCTCAATAGTGAATTGAAAAAATCTATTATAAGTGTTAAAAATGTTAAAAAGTTCATCTTTGCTACCAACAGGAACACTACAAACAATATCATCTACGTATTTTTTTAAAATGTAATGTTAAGACTAAGTTTAGGTATACATTCAGAGACCAGATCGTCCATAACGTACTGAGCAATAATGGGAGAGAACCGTGTTAGTGAAAACATATTTAATTAGTTCAAGGAAGTTATTTTTACTAATATTTGTGCGAGGGGATATTGAAACCCAATTTCTATCAATGATAAGTTCTACCAAATTTAAAGGAATGTTTGTGAAGAGTGATTTTACATCAAGACTAACTAATACGTAATTTTGGAGCAACGAATAATTATTATAGGTATTGCAAAAAGAACGCATTGTCTTTATTGTACCAAACACTAAATAGGGATCCTAGGTCCACTATTCAACAAAAGGCTCAAAAACTAATTTCTAAGTTAAAAAATAATAGTGAGATTGACGGTATGATGGCAAAAATGTTTTCAATATACATTGTCATTACACCCACAATGACAACAATGACAAGTAAATTACTTAACAAAATATTATTTAATACCCCAAGTTTGTTATGAGATAGTTGTGAACATCGTAACAATATGAACACTTTCATGTCAACAAGTCAGAATAATTTTTATGTAAATAATATTAACCAAGAAACTTCTAACGCAAATTACTGCTATGACTCTATACCATATATCAAAGAACTAACTCCAAAAGTATTAAAAACTAGTATAAAATTTGCTCATAAATCTATAAAAACAGTTAATCATCTATTTAGCAGAACAAAAGATAAAATTTCTAATGATCTTAAATCTAACGTTATATAAAAAATCGACTGTAGCAACGGCCCTGCTTCCTATATTGGTCAGACGTCAAGAAATTTGAAACACCGAATGACCTTATACAAGAGTGATATAAAATTCAAAAAGGAAAGTTGTGCTTTCGCCACCAACTGTTTAGAACATAACAATTCTCCTACCTTTGAGAATGCCCAAGTTCTGGCCATTGAACGAAACGTAGCTTCTTGGAGATGGTCTTCATTAACGGTCAGTCTAATACCATCAATAAAAAGACAGATTTACAAAATTTAGATATAATTTTGTGTAACTTATTGGAAATGGAGAATAAGTTTTCAACCACTCATAATCAATCTGAATATAATACAGATTTCTCAGATTGATTAAATAAAATTCAAAATTCTTGCTACCCAATGAATTTTTGTTTCCTAAATAATGTTTAAATTCATCAGTAAGTTACAAATAATAAAAATAGTTTACCCGTACTTTTAAAAAAATATATATCACATGTCTTCAAATCAAATATGCCAACGTGACAATTTTGTTAGCTGAATTACCAAAAATTTTAAAAATATTCTAAAGTTTTATAGATATATACGTTTTTATGCTTATACAACCTCAACTAACGTAAGTTTTTTACTTCTTGTAAATTAATAATATTGTGTTGTTTGTAGTATATTGACTGACGATGAAATAAAATAATTTCGAAAGCTCTGAAAATATATAAATATCTATGAATATTCTAAAAACTTTTTTTTGGATTAATCTATATTACAACAGCTATTTTGAAGAACAGTCTGGTGATGCTATGCTATTAAAATATATATACTTAAAATAATAAGTGGGATGTATGAAAAATTGTTCTGTCTGTCTGTTAGAATATGATTTTTTGTATTATTTCAAAGCAATCGAATGTTGCCATATAAGTTTAACGATAAAAATACATTTTGGTAGACAAGGATATATTTGTTAAGTAAATTATATTTTAGTATCTAAAATTCTATTATACTACTGAAAATGACAAAAAATAATTTATAGGGCCAGCTATCTTTTGAAGAATACACATTTCATTTAATTTTGTTTTGAAAGATCTGGAGTTTACTAATTAGTGTGCTGACATTTCTTACCTAGCCAGGTCAGTACATAGGGCCATTTCGAATTGGAGTTTCAGGTAGTTTGATAGTTGTTTGATCATATTTCAATATTACAGTTGACTGGATGTTTTGTTGAGCTATTCATGTTAAACTTTTTTGCTGTCGTGTTAAATCTTGAGATTCAGTCTTTCATGGTTATCTTTACCTTGAGTTATTAATACTGTGTGATCAGCTAAGCCTAATATTTTGATTTCTTTGTCTCCATACCTTTCCTCGTTCTTTGTTTAGATTTCTTATTCCGTGCTTCATTATTAGGTTGAATAATAAGGAAATCAAAGAGCCTTATTTCCTTCTTATTCCTGTTCCAAGGTCTATTTACAGGTTTTCCCTACTATGTAGAAGGTGAATCACAGTCTGTTGCTCTTACTTCATCAAATGCTTCTTTTTGCTTTTTCGGTGATTTCTCTTATCACAAAAACTGCATCTGTGTATATGCATATGCGGCTGAGGAATTCCGGCCGATTGTCTGCCAGAGCTGTTATCTGGCTTACACGTTCTGATACTATTTTTATTATTAGTTTCAAAGCGGTACTCAATAGATTGTATTATGTTTTACAATTTTGTTAATTATTTAGTCCGTTATTTCTGTTCGACCATATTTTAGCAGTTCGTCTAAAATGCATAAAAAAGTACTGAATGGAATCTTAAACTTCTATTTTGCAAACAGCAAAATTATTTATGTTTTTCGAGACCATGTTCTTCTTGCTTTAATAAAGCTACATTAGACGATGTTAAAACATATCATAAAAATATGTGACCTCAAATTTGTTATTTTCTGAAGTTTTGCTTTTATTACGGCATAAGCTTTTGACTTATAATTTATTTTTCCACTATACAAATAGATGAGAAATACACACATAATTCAAAATGTTAGCTGCAAGGCATATGCCATATATTTCATAACAGATTTTAATTAGACCTCGACAAATTAAAAGTTTAATTAGAAACAGCCAATGCCGTCATATAAATGTGGTGTAAAGCGAAATGAGAAGGCATGGAACTCAAACAGCGGTTGCATTATATTAAGTGTATTTGTAATTTGTGTCCCATATCTTCATTTCGCAGAGATTACTGTTACCATCTGTATAACAACTATTTAATACGAATTTAATGCTCTCACTGACTCCAAATAATAGCGTCGACCTATTCATAGTTATTAGTTGTATATCATATAGATCTAGCATATTTTTTAATACTGTTAGTTTTTTTGAGTTGATCCACTTCCTAACAGTAGCCGTACCCATAATAAGTCTATACTTATCTATAGTATAGTCGAGCCGAATATTAGACCAGTCAATAGAGATTTTTAAGTAACATGAAATTTAAATGTTTATAAAAAAACGAGATAAAGTGAGTTTTAAAAAGAATCATAATTTGGTTGTAATAACAGCGGGAACCTTAATCTGCCCCTAATGATTAATGTCGCTGAAGATTGATATTGTACGATAAGTAGATCTAACATAATTGTAATTTAAATAATGTGTAGAAATATTTTGCAGAACGTATCGTATTAACCACGATTGTTCAATAGCGATATGCAAAATATATTTTGAAAGCTCCATGTGCCTTGACAGGTATTGTCAGTGCACCGCTGGCTGGCTGTCGCATATTCGTAAATTTAATGCAATATTTGCTATTATTTGAAACCAATTTTCCGACATTATAGCGAAAATTCAAGATAGACTAATTCAAGTGGATTTAATAATTTTTTTCCCGTTAATACGGTGTGGAACAGATCTCTTTATATTATTTAAATTCTATTTCCTCAAAAAATACTTATTCAATAGTATCCATCGTGAGCACATACATACTCATCATCATAAAATTTTGTTTTGACGATTATTAATATTCCAGTGTTAATTGCCAGAAAGTTATAATTTTTTGAAAAAAATCCACTTTTGACTAGTTTTTGTGACTTTACTCGGTAAAAAATGATCCAGTAACGATGTATAAGCGTGCATTAAGAAGGATTTCTCATTCTATACGCTTTTCTGTAGACTGTAGTTCGATTCCTTCATTATTTTGCATTATATAAGCAAAAAACAAAAGAAAGACGTATTTCTGGCAGTTTTTGATATTTAAGTACTTTACTTATACGAGTTTGCTGTTAGAATATTAGCAATTATTCTCTATACGTTGTTACTGGCGTGATGGTATAAGCAAATTGTTGATGAATTTATCCGAATATGAGTTAAAGTTTGCTCTATAAACTGGTTTATATATATGTCGTGCCGTCGGGTCAGTCTGCGTTGGCTAATCTCAGTTAATACTGTGATAATTTTGAATAGTTTTCACTGATACAGTTACACATGATTCAGAAAATTTGGTTGAATAATAATGTTGTTTGCCAATCAAGAATAAAACGTGCCTTTCAGAGCTTCCTTTATGTGCGTTGCTTAAATTGGTAGATATAACTGAATTTAATATTTAAATGCGAAATTAATATCGATATCTAGGAGTTTCCGGGAAAACTAGTTCAGAGAGACCCCAAATAGGGAGTCGCCGTTTCGCTAAGATTCCTATGCTAGAAATCTCACCCAAAGAAGTCGTACGTTAACTAAAACTTAGCAAGACAACATATGGTCTTGCGTTCAATGGAAAGTAAAATCTCGAATTGATAGTATCATACTTGTTTTGATATGTTTTAGTTAACCTACGACTTCTTTCGTGTGATCTATAGCCTAGGAAAATGGCGTGAAACACAGTATGACTCCCGATTTCAGGTCCACGTGAGCTATTTTTTCCCGAAACTCCTTGATGTGGATATTCATTTGACGTTAAAATATATATGAAATACATAAATAGTTATTTGAGACTTTAATCAGGTGGGGGAAGCACAACTGATGAATGGACTGTAAAATCTCGAAAAGATGGTATCGTAAGAGAAAAATTTTATTATATATGTTAAGCATATATGTATTTTTATAGGTTTATGAATGTTTCAATAAACGCATATTTGTGATCTTTGAGCCGACTCTAGATAACGTACCAGTATTACCATAACATAATAACAACGCTTCCATTTGAGGTTTGTGGGGTTTGATATGTTAATGGGCTAGTTTTACTGAAACTCCAAATAACTAGTAAATCAAACGAATATTTTTAGTTCTATAGAATGTAGTACTTACGTAATTTTTTAAAACTGGTTTAGCAATATAAAAGTTACCGTTAATGGAATAGTCCTGAAGTGAAATACTTGCAAGTAAACATGCGTAAGTAACATAAGTAAGTAAGTTTACACTTTCATCCATTTTACATTTTTTAGATAGATAAGGTATAGCAAGAAAGCGTTAAACGGATATATAGGTAACTTTTTTTGAACAAATTACACAGCCCCATAAATAAAATTATTATATACATTTAACCAACCCGTGCTATTGTGATGTATTATTGAACTCCGAAACCGAATCTTAGGACAAAATTTTGCTAGAGCAAAAAACAGAAAAAGGGTGAAATAGAGAATGGTATTCCAGTCCAGTTGTTAAAACTTAATCAATCGCATTTAAATGAATTTACAACTGTACTGATTTTGAGTCTATCGAATAAATTTGAAATGAGCTGCCAGTTTGTTGTGTAAATATCCCGAATTATAAAAACATAATAAAAAAATGTTCATTACCATAAAAGGTTATAATGTCTCATTTAGTGGAAGCAACACAAATTTTTAGTAACGTACTACTTCATCTAGCATATAACCCCTCTGTGTGGAGAGAAATTACCCCTAAATTGAAATTGCATAGAAATATTCAATAAAAAATTAATAGTAAAGCATGTTTCTTTTAAATTCATGTTTAGGTTTAAATATCGGTTAGCCTTGTGACCCTTATGTGAATTTTGAAGGAGCATCAAAATTGTTGAGACCTTTTTGGGTATGTAGGGGTGAAAATACCCCACTCAATATATAGCTAGAATATAGTGTGTGACTATTGTTGTAAGTTCAAAAATTTAAGCAGTGCAAGTTTGAGCGAAAACTATACCTTACATGTATGATAAGCCTGATAACTGCCCAATATAATTGTGAGAAAGTACTCTTAAATTAGAATTATGTAACGGAAATCGAGGAAAATATTATTTGTAAGCGGAATTCTACCTTTATGAACGATAAAATTGTTTTATTTACAATCTACGTTTCAGTGCTACCACTAATGACTGTAAAATCTTTAGTTGCATACGCACTAAGTATATTTAGCTTATCTGTTTCAGTAAATGGGATTAACGTAACTCAATCTTTTTTTATAATATCTTTGAGATGAGATAATGCGGATTCAAAAGTAGTTTCATACAATTATATTACTTTAGTTTTTCGGCTTGCACTAAATCTAAAGTATAGTTTTCTCTCAAACTCGTACTGCTTAAATTTTATAAATAAAGTTAGATCACTATTCACTACAGTAATATTCGAGCTATATATTGAATGGCGTATTTGTCACCCCTACATACTCAAAGTAGGTATGAACAATGTTGACATTACTTCAAAATCTACTGTGTCACAAGACTACGGGATGTTTAAACCTAAGCATGTATAAGTAATAGACCTTCTTTTACTATTATTTTTCCATCCAATGTTTCCATGAAATTTTAATTTAGGGGTAGTTTCTCTCCACCCACAGGAGTTGTTTGCTAACTGAAGAAGTAACGTACTAAAGTTTTTTGCTACTGCCAAAAAATAAGACTTTATAACCTTTTCTGGTAATTAAAACTATTTTTTATTATTTTTCTAGAATTTGGGATAGTTTTAACCACCAAATGAGAGAGAGTTTTAAATGTATTTGATAAACTTGAGTATTTACGCTCAAAATATTGACGTTTTAACAGCTGGACTGGTATAGTATGCTCCAATTCACTCCTTTCGGGTACATTTTGGCTCTAGGACAATTTTGGGGGAAGTACGATTTTTTTTAACTTAGATTTGTTTTTACCGTTCAAAAATACATCAGAATATCATGGTTTTTAACCATACATTTTTTTCGTGGTGCTGTGAATTATTGGTTCCACCTTTTGCAGGTGTATATTTCCATCTTAGGACTCCATCAATAATTCTTTTTCCAAGAAGAAATTTCGTTTTTTCTGTAACTAGCTTTTATCCCATTTTGGAGATATAAGGCAATCAATAATAATTGTAACATAATATCTCCTCCTTTTCAGTTTATACTTTCCAATTATTAAACGGAATGGAAATAATTTCTTCATTTTAATTGTATAGCGTGAAATCAGAAGATATAATTACTGCGCAGACTCTTAAAACAAAACCTCATAACTGAGGCTACATTAATAATGCTAACCTTACAAATGTAAACCATTCCTTTGTAACTTCAATAATTACATCACATTCAATTCCTACGTCATTAATCCAGATGTTTAGCTATAGAAAACAAATCCTCTCCCGTTTACCTGATAAATTTTCGACAATGATATTATTACTTATTAAAGTTAACGACCTCATTAGCAGAATAGAATCAGCGACTGACGATAATTGGCATAATCAAATTTAATAGGTGTTGTTATTGCTCAGAGGAGCATCTCATCGTTCGTGCCTTTCGAAAACAATGAGTGATCTCATTAGGAAATCCGTTCTGTAGTTTATTTACACGTAGAAACAAACAAATCGAATGAGAATGTCTCAAGGGAGAAGGTAATTGAAATAAGGCATTCTTGAAGTCGACGACGCACTTATGCTACACTGCTCCACTGTCATTTCAAGTACCTTTAAATAAATAGATTTTAAATGCATTCAGATTCACAGTTGCTATTTTCTCGAGCAGCATTTCTATAGCTTTGCTAGGGGTGCCATTATGTTGCGATTGTATTTATTATTTGCAGGTGCGCGATGCAAAACTTAGACTATTTTTGTCGTTGACATGGTAACAATTCCGCCCAGCACTCCCTTAATTAGTTTACAAAATAAGAATTTGAAGAGAATTCTTTTTTCTTTTGAATGTTCAAGACGTTCTATTATTTACTCAATAAGTTATCAGACTCTTAGTCATTAAAATCGTTCTTAGCAACATGTTATAAGTTTTTTTGAAATTTATAATTACTCGTAGATGATCAGTGCATTAGCAATATTTCAACTTGAGAGAAGAAGGAAAATGTTATCGTTAAAACTTCATGTTTGTTGTAAATGGAGTGACATATAATTGGATAATAGGTTTTGTGTTCTCTTGTGAATGTAATTTAATGCTGAAAAAAATTATGCGTATATGAAGACAGTACCTGGCTGAGCAAACTTCACTTTTAAACTCGAGATTACATAACAAAAGGTAAGTAGGTATATCCAAATAATCAGACATTTGCTATTAAACTAATTTTTGCCCAGACAAAACGAATTAGTTTAATTTCAATTCTCTGATTTGAAACCCTATAATAATTCCACCTCATAATATATGTCAACCATCCTGTATATGCAGCTGCTTATGTGCCAACCTTAAAACACTTTTTATTTTAAAAATTTTTTTACCACCCTCTGTGAACTCTAATTCTACTCTGCCTATATTTCAATAATATCTACATATGCAACTCGTTGTAGGCTACCCTATAACACATATCACTTTCTAACATTTTTGTAACTACCCTGTATCACTATAATTTCACTTCATTCTATATATGCAACTGTTTATGGGCTATCAAATATTTTTTTTCTAACATGTTATAGCTTATAGCCACCTAGTACATTTAGTATTTTCTGTACCACTCTGTATTATTATACTTCTGCAGCGTCTTATATTTTAAGCATTTTATATATGTATATGCAACTGTTTACAGGCTACATATAATGTATTTAGAACCATCTTGTGTTACTACAACCATATGTATTGGCACAATAATTATAAATTATTTTTATGTTTTCTTGGGAAATAACACCACAATCGAAATAAAAAGCTGTATATTGAAAGAAAAACCAAACATTTCAAAGTCCATTCTTACTTCGTTGCCAATGACTGTAAAATATGCATTGAAAATATAAAATCTCACAAGACTCTTCCAAAAAGGGCCCACCTGCCAATTTTTCACTTTAAAAACTTGAAGGGTAAAAATATGCGCCTATAAAAATACTTGATGAAATAAACACAAAATACTGAAAGAATTTTGACATGAGAAGTTCTACTCTCAAGTCGGTCACCAAATCACCCTATATTAAACGATTAGAAAATTCATCACCTGACATAATTGACACAATCTGTCAATGAATTGTTTAATATTTAACTTTCTCAACAATATGATTTTCCCCAAAGATGACTACTCAATGTATTTGTAGGATCGAAATTTTCTATTCGATAGATTTCAACAATATATATATATATGTTATACAAGTTTATGCTATGAACTTAGAACGAACTTATATCGCAACGACAATTCAACATTCCCAGCTGACTTAGCGACACGTGTAGTGTCAGATTACGGCACGGCCAACATCCGTGGGAATTGCAGAGTCGACTTTGATTATTCAGCATGTTATATGTTATAAATTGTAAAACTGCTCTAATGTTGTATTCATTCTTACTCAGAACTTTTGTCAGTTATATTGTTATTTTCATTTTTTATTTTAAAGTTATAATTATTTTGTTTATTTTAATATATTTTTTTAAAAACTCAATTTTGAAAAATGCGATATAACAAATTGGCGCAGTCAGTAGGATCCGACAACGTTACTAGAACACGAACTTAATTCTAAGTGGTAGCGGCGGATTCTATCCCTCAACGGAGCAAAGAACCTGGAAGAAGTCCCAACTGCGATAGTAAGGAGAACACGGATCTTCCAATGTTCCCGTTGATGTGAGTAGTAATGAATCGTGTAACGTTTAAGGTTTAAAGAATTTATTTTATTGGTATATTTGATTATTTGATATTTTATTTAATTTGATTATTTGATTGATGATTTGATTTATTTGATTATTAGTTGTTTTCTGAATTATACTTGTGGCATATTTTTCAATGTCTAAGTGCTTCTTGGGAAATAACACCACAGTTTAAAGAAAATTGCTGTATATTCCAAACGTTTCGGGGTTTAGATCAGACCCCGTGGCCAATGTTTAAGAATTGTGCCTTTTTAATCCGTAGTTTCATAACCATTGACAACGGGGTCTGATCTAGACCCAGAAACGTTTGGAATATACAGCAATTTTCTTTAAACTGTGGTGTTATTTCTCAAGAAGCACTTAGACATTATTTGATTATCTTTAGTTGAATTGAGATATTATTTGATTATTTGAATTGAAATATTTATTTGACATATTTTGATTTACTTTTAAATATTTATTTTATTATTTCATTCTTTACTGTTCTATTATCCAAAATATCGTTTATTCCCCATTTACATACATTCGCTTAATAATTTTTATATTATATTTTAATTGAAACCCATTTTACAAACCCTAGTTTATACTTATTCTTTTATTTTTTTCTACTTGTGTACACTTTTAATTCTAACACATCGAAATGGCACAAGCAACAAACAATGCAGTTTCCGTTTTTTTCCGTTTTCCGTTTCAGTTAGTCAACTCGAGAAACCCCGCTTCATATTTAGAAATTAAGCAGCTTCCAACACTGCATTTCGGGGACTCGCGGGATCTGTCTTCCTTAATCCACGATCTCCAATGTCTTAAACAATTGTCCAACGAGTTCCCTCTAACGTTCTATAATAAATTGACTTCAGGTTTTGAGTGCGAAAATGCACTCTTGTATTCAAAAATCGGCAAATCTAAGTAATGAGTAGAAAGATGCTCAGACAATCCTTGTAGATACGATGATTATAAATACACTACTTACTGGACTAGAACCACGTCTAGGCCAAATAATTCGTGCCAGCAATCCTAAGGACCTTCTGGAGGCACACTCTCGAATCAGAAGAGAACTCCAGTTGTCTTACTTCGAAGAACAAAAGATAAATAAATCCGCTCAACCTAAGCCCTCTTTTCAGGCTAGGAAACCCATTCAACCACCGAAATGTTTGAATTATGGACGATTAGTCCAGATTGCAGTAGATTGTCGGTTGCGACAGCAAAACAACCCTCAATCTTAGGACCAAAATATAAGACCAAATTTTATAGGGCCAAATCAATCTTCGAAGCCAAATCTACTCCCAAATACTAACAATCGAGGTCCACCATTTGGACCGAGAAATTTTCAAAGACCCCCTTTTAAGCCGAATCAATTCCGACCGTCTGTAATACAGAGCAATCCACACTATCGTCCAGAAAGGACACACCATTTTAACCACCATCAAAATGGTGAATATTCTCAACATCCTGAAACCGATTACAGCTATTATACTGATAATAACCAACACAATTCTGACGATATCAGTCAGAATTATGTAAGCACCGACTTCGAAGTCGATACCCCCATTGAACCTATCAATACCGACGAATACCAGGATTTTCTAGCTCTCCCGGGCCGAGATCAAGCCCCGGATTCAACAACAACCATTTCCGAAGTCCAAACCCAAATCCAGAATTTGAAGTTCTCTTCTAACTGTCAACTCCAAAAATTTATATTACATTCACGACGCTTCCAGAAAGTTCAAACTTCTCATTGATACCAGTGCTGGTATCTCCATTCTTAAAGAAAACACCGTTAAAAATTTTTCGTCAAAGATTTCCTGAAAAAGTGACAATCCAAGATATCACTCATGAGAAAATTCCAATCTCTCAATCCACCCTCATTCCGTTCCGTCTAGATTTTCTTGAACATTATGAATGTATAGTTGACCTAAAATCCAAACAGTTAGTTACTAACTTTAAAACTATCCCCCTACATAAAGTACCCGATCACAATCAGTCTAATACACAACCAACAGACACACTCAATACCAACACACAAACTTTTATACATAACAATCACATAACTATTCCAGCAAGAAATTTCAAACTCAAATGCGACCTTTTTAATACTGACGCAATTTTACCGACACAAGTAATTAACAAAGTACGACTTCCCAACGAAGAATACACAGACTTCCTAAACTTGGACAGAAACTTAACTATCAGGGAACAAATTCGGACAGAACACCTTAACATGAAGAGCGAGAACTTATCACTGTTTAGAATTCGAAGATATTTTCTATCTCAAAGGCGATGTTTTGTCCTTTAGCAACGCAGTAAAACATTCTATTGACACCAACAATGCCAAGCCCGTTTTCACAAAATCGTACAGATATCCTCAAGTCCGGAAGTAGGAAGTGAAAACCCAAATTTAAAAAATGCTTGATCAATGCATTATCAGGCACTCTTCTTCTCCTTGGTCCTCCTCCGTATTGGTCGTCCCCAAGAAACTCGATGCTTCTGGTAAGCAAAAGTGGCGAGTTGTTATCGACTATAGGAAGTTAAACGAACTAACTGTAGACGATAAATATCCTCTGCCTAAAATTTCTGACCTCCTCGATCAACTTGGTAAGTGTCAATACTTTTCGACATGGATCTCGCTTCCGGGTTCCACTAGTTGGAAATCCTTGAGGAATACATTCGCAAGACCGGTTTCTCAGTTGACAATGGCCATTACGAATTCGTTCGTATGCCATTTGGCTTGAAAAATGCACCTTCTACCATTCAGAGGGTCATGGACAACATTATTTTGGGTATCCAAAATGAACGTTGCCTTGTTTACATGGATGACATCATAGTCTATTCACAAACCATCTATGAGCATATGTCCCGTTTGACAGAAGTCTTTAAGCGTCTTAGACAGTCAAACTTAAAAATTCAACCTGACAAGTGTGAGTTTCTCCGTAAGGAAGTTGCTTACCTAGGTCATCTTATCACCCAAGAAGGAGTTAAACTAAACCCTTCAAAGGTTGAATGCATCCAGAATTTTCTTCAACCCCAAACTCCTAAAGATGTTAAATCTTTTCTTGGTCTCGCCGGTTATTACCGACGTTTTGTCCTCAATTTCGCTAAGATCTCGAAGCCTCTAACGAAACTCTTACAAAAAGACGTCAAATTCATCTTCGACGCAGACTGCAAGTCTTCCTTCAACGAACTGAAGCAAGGCGTTGTATCTGACCCTATCTTGATATACCCAAATTTCTAAGAACCATTCCTGCTCACTACTGATGCTAGTGCTTTTGCAATTGGAGCGGTTCTCTCACAAGGCCCATTAGGAAAAGACCTTCTTATAGCATATGTTTCCCGTACCCTCTGCGCTGCAGAAACTCGATACTCCCCTATCGAACGGGAACTGCTAGCCATTGTGTGGGCAGTCAAGAACTACAAACCTTATCTTTTTGGGAGAAAGTTTACTTTACTTTGCGATCACTGCCCGCTTACTTGGCTCTTCTCTATCAAAGATCCTGGCAGTCGTTTAGCCAGATGGCGCCTCAAACTAGAGGAATATAACTATAAAATCGAATACAAGCCCGGCAAGGTAAACTTGAACGCAGACGCTCTTTCCCGTATCAAAATTAATCACTTCAAACAGTGCACCGACTTTATTTCTAAAATCAACATTTTTGCAAATAACGAAACCGATCCAGAACAACCAGACTCCGATAATGATCCAAGAACCCGATGATCATGACGAACGAATGACAACAGAATTTAATCGATTTGTTCAACTGTATAAAACCGAGTCGATAATCGATTATTCAAAAATAGAAATTTCTAACTCCCAACTTCTAGACAAATCTTACAAACGAATAGTCACTTTCTTCTGGCAAAATAAATTCAATGACTTGCATGACAAAATCATCGAAGACATTTTCGAAGGAGACCCTAACTTCACTACTGACACTCTAAACGTTCTAGCCAGTAAATCTGTAAGGCATAGAAAATATTTAATTGTCCCTTTACCCTTCGAACCTGGAACAGTTGTCTCACATCTTTTCAACATCCTCTATAACAGCCAAGACCAGTTCGACGAATTCGAAACGTTGTGTATCGAAAACAACGTAGAACTACCGATTCCTGATACACTATCCTTTATACTTGCAGACAAAGACGTAAAACTAAAAATTTGTCAAAATATTGTGACAACCCCTTAACAAGACGAAATTCCCGTTATACTGCGATAGTACCACTGCGGCAAAAATAACCTTCATAGTGGAATTAACTATTATTACAGACTTGCCCGAAACTTGCTTAGAACAGTGCTACTAACAAAAAAAAACAACGTAATCATTGATATTTTCGAATAGTTAGGTTTGACAAACAGCTAAAACTGTTGAACACCCTCTACTAATATTCTTCAATATTACTACCTTATTTTAGAATAATACAAAGTAGGCGACAAAGTTTACGTGAAAGAGTCTCAGATTAAAAGCAAATCTGAAAACAAATTCATTGGACCTTTTGAAATTACATCGATACGAAAAAACTCTGCCACCGTTATAAATTTACAGATTAACCAAATTAGTAAAAGTAACTTTGACAGACTAAAACCCTATTTTGAATGAATCCCTTCTTTTCAGATTCTGTGGGCTGTTTTCAGTCGTGAACTCCCAACAATACTCTATTTCACCCGTTAACAATACAATAGGAGTTTTCTTCCATGAAGAAGGCACACTTAAAATTTCTAATGACAAATGGACACTTCTTGTCTTCAAAGACCTCAGCCCTTTCAGAGGTGCTATTTCAAATAACGACGCCATACTAAACAGAATTTTAGAGACCATTAGCGAACACACAACTAATACAAAATCATTTAAGCCAAAAATACAAACACATGTTAGCCTCTTGAAACAAATTTCTAAATCCGTTAACTCTAAATATTCAGACATTTTCGCTGACACTCAAACTTACCCTACTAACAGAGAAAACGCGGACTTATTAACGGACTGGGATCAGTTTGGAAAGCTATTTCAGGAAACTTAGACGCAATAGATGGTGAAATACATAAATGACTATAACTAAAATTACTCAAGACCAACACCAAATTCAAGACTTAGTAAAAAAAAACAAATATCTTAGTCATTACGAGCCTCAACAATACTTTACAAAAATTTCAATCCTAGGAGAAACTGTTCTCGAATAACATTAAAAAAATACGGCAGTCAATTTTATATATTTCAAATGATCTTGATTTTCATCAATTTCAAATCAATATCTTGGATCTGTGTGAAAACCTAAGGGAGAGTTACATATTTATCGAAAACACTCTCGATGATGTTTTAACTGCAGTCTATTTAGCCCCTTAAAAGTTTCACATAGTTCGATCATAACCCCAGTAGATTTGGTCGATTCCCTTCAAAAGATTTCTCAGTTACTACATGAAAATAATTTACCATTTCCTATTTACAGATTAAATGTTGCTCAGTACATTGATTTGATAGAATTAGAAGCTTTTCAAATCAACACCAAAATCATGTTTGTAGTCAAAATTCCTTTAGTTGAATCCTGAGATTTACACCCTTTACCACCTTTATCCGATCCCAATTTTGAATGATCGAAAAGGGTTTCATCATATACTTTCAATACAGACAACATTTATCGCGAGAGATGACTCTTCGTTATTATACACATCCTCCGAAGACCTGGGTGACTGCAAGCCTTTAACTAAACATCATAAGATTTGTTCCAAAGCTATATCACATCCAATAGACAAAGATGCCATCTGCGAAGGTCAGCTTCTCAGACATCCAGCCACACTTCCAACAACCTGCAAAACTTCCATATTCTATGCGGAAGAATATAACATACAAGAGATCGACATAAACCTCTGGTTGATCTCAATTTCCAGACCACTACCTATAGCCATCAAATGTAAGGGACAAGACGTTGTAACATACTGTTTTCTAAAGAGAGATATTTAGATTCCAAACTTGCATTCCGAGTCTGTGTAGAAGTAATCGTAGCAAGGTAGACTATTCATTCCGGTAATAATCTGAAGTAGAACATTGGTCCCGGGAGTTCGTTTTCTCAAACTAAAAAAACATGCGATCTTTCAAGACAAAATATTCTGCTATACCAGGCTAACTTTTAAATAGTCCGAATCCAAGTTTGGAATGTACATATATCATTCAAGAAAAACGTACATCCGTTTAGATTTTCTCACCTCTGGAAGAAACCGGAAGTGACTATTGTTTTATTTCAAATATTCTCGGCTGTAGAGTTCATAGTCGTATTTTGTTTGCTTTACATATAAAGTTCTCTTATTAGAATCTTCTTTTCTAAGGAATTTCAGAGGAATAAAAATGCATTTTTAGCGTTCCTATAATAATCATACATATCCACTTGTTTCCAATTTGAATACCTTTCCATATTTCATTTAGCTGAAAAATGCACTAAAAACTAGATTACTTAAACAAAATATTAAACTCTTAATAGACAGTACCAAATAAATAATAAAGTTTTGACATAGAAATATATATATATATATGTGACAATAAACAAGGCATTTTGTTAAATACAGAAACTGTTTTTTTAAATTAATTTTCTGTCATCAAAAGCTATTTTTATGTGCTATTCAATGACCTATAAATCTAATATGGCGGCCATAAGAAATAACAGAGTTGGTGGCTATGGTTGCAAAAATATTAAAAGGCTTAGAAAAATTTCCTTAACGGCAATCGATTGGCAGTAGTCGCTAACACAATACTATCAAGGTTTATCAAATTTGTTTTCAAAATGGCCAATATCTTTTTAGGAAAACTACATTTTTTTGTTTTTTCTCAATATTTTGAACACCCCTGTAGATATTTTTAATTTCGAAGGAACTTGAAATAGGACAACTTTTTTCTCATTTAAGTCTGGGACACATAGTTTACCCATACATTATATATTCATACATATTTATATGTAGTTTTGTTGACGAAAGCATTTGCATATGCTGAAAAATTGTTTCTTTTGTATAACTGACTATTGATAATAATTTTACGTGCAGTAATCATTCATGAATTTATCACAAGTTTAATAATAATTTATTAAAATCTTGGAAAACTTTTTATATAAATTTTTATAGGAAGGTCACTTACAACATTTGTGATATACTGCAAATATTTCGACCACAGGCCGTACTAGTCACCTTTAATATATCAAGTGTAACAAAATTGCCAAATCTAATTAAATTTTGTTCGTTTGTTCTAATATATGTCCTGGAATATATAAAACTTTTAAGTTCACACTTAGATTATTAGTAAATCACATGTTCCTACTTACAGTATACATTCAGTCTCCATTTGTCTTCCAAAGCGCTTTCGGGTATGGACGGGTTCTCGGCACGACAGGTTAAATATTTGCCGTCGTCTTCTATCACAGGTACAAATGTTAAAATGCTCAAGCTATGGTTGTTTTGCTCAGCAAACTGTAATTGAAAATAAAGGCTAGGGTAGAATAGTAATAAAATCTTTACTAATAAACAAAATAATGTCGCTATGGGAATCAATATTTAAAGAAAGCAATATAATATAAAATGTCTCTGTAAACCACAGATTTAAGTGGCTTTACAGTAAATCCAGAATTTTTCAGAGGTTTTTAAAGAATAAAATTATTACTTTTTTAAAGAAGCTATCTATGCATATTTATAATCCTCTTGCTCACTGTAAAGAATGACATCCTATTCATTCAAGGACCTAACTGTCAAAAATTCACTTCACCGTATAGAATTGGCCATAATCAACAGCTGAGCCTTTTCTTTGTGAAGAATTACTCACTCAAGGAAGAATGGCAAGGAACGCACCGGAAAATCCTAACAATAATGGTGCGATATTTAAGGGAGGGTGTTCGTGACAGATGATGTGGGAACTGAGGATTTCATGTTGAAGTAATGGACCAAGAATATAATATTTATTAGATGGGATAAACAGGTGATGGATGGCAGTAACAGTTTCGAAAGGAAAAAATCAGAACAATCTTAAAATTAATATTTCATTAAGTAGTTAGCTGCATAATTATCAAAAATTGAATTGCTTTCTTGGGGCTATATTATTATGGCATTTAAAACATTTGTATAAAATATTAACAATCCCGCTTGGGGAAAATTTGTACAGGAAAGTAAAAATGACTAGTAGGGCAATTAAAATTTATTCATTTTTAAGGATAATCGTAATCAATTTAATTTAATATCATCCAGTATTTTCTGATATTCAAGGGATTTGCAAGCGAATCAAATATAATGTAAAGATTTTATTTTCAGACTCTTCGGGTTCAGTTCAGTTCTCGGTTTTATTTAAAAACATACATACATTTCTTCTCCGAATTCTCCAGAACGTCAAAGAGCCGCCGAGACCAGAGTAGATTCTTCAAGAACTACATCAAAACAAGCCGCCGACCTCGATGCATCAGCCGAACAATATTTCGGTTTCCCCGAAATATCGGACGAATGCCGATTCTATGAATTATCGGCGGAATTCCCGTCACATTGCCCCCCTCCGCACCGCTTAAGGCTATTTCGTCTCGGAAAGTCCCAGAACTCTTCCTGGTTTGGCGATATCTGCAGGACTCTCCATTTCGATAACGGAAACTTTGGTGGAAGTAACAGTCAACGGTCTTCGAATCTGGGGTGCGAATATTGAGGCAGCATACAAGGATGCCGATGCCACTGAATTGAAAGATCATCATACTTCTCACCACCCTCTAATTTACCAGAGTCTTCCAAACATCGCTATATGTTGGCTTGTCCTGCGAAAATGATTTCGTTCCAAATAGAATATGTCTCGGGTACCCACTCGTTGTTTATCTACGAGATGAAGGATCTTCCCTACCACTGGATCTTGCTCCATTAGCTTCTGGAACTGGCCATATATCTTGGCAAATACATTGGCTATTCCCCTGGACATCCGGAGATCTCGAGCCACACAATGAGCCAGGGCATATTCTACGGGCACCTCAAATAGGTCTCGGGGTTCCTCTTTGGTCAAGTTGTGCTGCAATTTCTGCCCATTACAGTATAGTGCCATAAACTGTTCAAATGTCATCTCGTCATTGGGTGGTTGGATGCTGCGGATTTGTGCTTGGTCAATTTCGCTGTCATGACTTCCGGCATAAGGGGCTAATCTGTTCAAATGTATTACCTTAGGCTTTCCTCGAGGTAGCTTCCTTATTCTGTAGACAACATCGTTGATCCTCTTTACTTTCTAGGTTGGGCGAATATCCACGACGACGCTGCGGGTTATACCAGACAAGATCATCAACTTGGAGTTCCCCGCCCTCGGCTTTGATGTCGTAGGCTTCCTTCATCTGGGCACTGGTATTTTCAATATTTCACCGGACTCGTTGGTGAATGTCATTCATCTTTTGACGTAACTGGTTGACCTAGTGTTCACCACAAATTTCTTCTCCTGAGGGACATACAAACTTCAGATCGCAGAGTAGTCGTAATTCTCGACCCATAATAACACTGACCCGTTGACTCGTGCACACACGAACGATATGCCATTAGAAACAAGTGCAGGTACTGGTCCCAGTCTCTTTGGTGGTCAAAGATTATCTTTGATTAATGGTTCTATTCATCCGTTCTACCATTCCACCAGATTGCGGGTGTAATGCTGTCGTCCGTGTTTTATTGATTTTCAATAGTTTGCAGACGTCTTGAAAAAGATTAGACTCGAAATTTCTACCTTGGTCTGAGTGCAACTCCAAGGGAACACCAAAACGACTGATCCATTCCTTTACCAGGACATCAGCAACGGTCAGGGCTTCTTGATTAGACAAGGCATAAGCTTCTGCGCATTTACGGAAATATTCCATCGCCACAACAATGTACTTATTTCCGGAATCAGATTCAGGAAATGGACCGGCAACATCAATGGAAACTCTTTCGAATGGACTGCCCACGTTATATTGCTTCATGGGAGCTTTTGCTCGCTTTTGAGGCCCATTACTTGCTGCACAAACCGTACATTTTCGGCACCAATCCCTGACATCTGCTTGACAGTTTACCCAATAGAAGGGTTCTCTCAACTTCCCCAGGGTTTTCCCAGATGTCCTCTAGTTGTACTATCATGTAGTTCTCGGAAAATCTCTGGTCTGCTATGTCTGGGGACTACAATATGTTTTTCTGTCCTTGTGCGCCTCTGGATTTTCCAGGACGCGCTTCAAAAGTCCATTCTCCAGGATGAGGGAGTTCCGCTGAGTCCAATAAGACTTTATGGTAGGTGAGTATCGGGAAATCTCTTACCACGTAGGTTTGTGGTCTTCTTCCTTTCACCGGATAACTTCTTTTAAGTCCAGATCTAATTTCTGGTCAATCTGGATTTCCCCAGATTGCCAATGGTCATCATGGCAGTAGTTCTACAAAGAACAGCCGCTTTTTCGACAGCTCGCTGACAATGCTTGCAATCAGCAGGACATGGTCTCCTTGATATGGCATTAGCACTCCTATGGCTTGTTCAGCGCGATCTCTGGTCTTGATGTCGAATTCTGGCAACCTCTCAATCCACCTTGCTACTTGTCCTTCGGGGTTCTAAACTGAAGGAGCCACTTCAGTGCCGCATGATCAATCCTCAGGAGGAATATTTTACCATAGATGTACTTCTAGAAATGTTCCACCCTCTTTACCACAGCCAAAAGTTTCCTGCGAGTAACGTAGTAATTCCGTTCAGGCTTGCTCAAGGTCTTGCTGAATTAGCCAATGACTTTCTCCTGACCGTCTTGGATCTGCGAAAGCACAGCACCATTTCCGGCATTGCTTGCGTCGGTATCCAAGACGAAGTTCTCATCTGCTAACGGATAACTTAAAATGGGGGCACTGGTCAATGCTCTTTTCAGTGTCTCGAATTATCGCTGGCATTCCTTATCACACTGGTAATGCACCTTTCCCTCTGCGAGTTTAGTGAGTGGCTTAGCGATATTGGCAAGTCCTGCTACATACCGACGGTAGTACGTGAATAACTCCAGGAAACTTCTTATCTGGTGGATATCTTAAGAATCGGCGATTCTTCCACGGCTTTGACATTCTGTCTGTCGACAGCTACTCCCTCTGCCGAAACCACATGTCCAAGTTATTGCACCTCTTCTTGGAACAGTTGATGCTTCTTCGGGGTCTATTTTAGTCCGGAACTTCGAACTCGCCGAAATACCTCCTTTAGATTCATGAAGTGGTCCTCAACCAATTTTCCAACCATAATAAAGTCGTCAAGATACACCAGGCATGTTTTCCATGAAAGTCCTTTTAACACTGTTCCCATCAATATTTCGAAGGTCGCTGGAGCATTACACAATCCAAAAGGCATCAAAGTAAATTGGTAAAGTCCTGAGCCGATGGTAAAAACAGTCTTTTCGCGGTCTTCTTTCGCTAATTTCACCTGACAATAACGGCTTTTCAAGTCCAGGGTGGAAAACACTTTCGATCCAGCCAATCTAGGTTATCGTCTATTCTTGGTAGAGGATCTTTCTTCGTTAAGCAAGGCAACTGGAGAAGCCCAAGGGCTATTGGATGGTTCAATAACACCTTCTTCCTCCATTTCGTGGACTATCCTATCGGCTTCTTCTCTTTTGGCTAGGGGTAGTCAGTAGACAGTAGACTGTCGAATTGGCGGAGCGTCCCTGGTATTAATTTTATGTTTCACCAGTCCGTCCTATTTTTCCTTTCCCTACCTCGAAGATATCTCGATAGTTTCTAACGATGTCCTTCAATTTTGCTTTCTGGATTGGCTTTAAATTCCTGAAAGAACCTGTTATGCGTTTTTCCAGTTATTCCCATAGTTTGCCTGGTGCTACTGCTCTACGTTTCGTGTTTCTGACTACAGAGGAAACTGTTCAACATTGCCCAAAAATTGTTCCTTTCTTTAACGCAACCCAGTAATGATTTAGGTTCATTACTCTTACTGCTTTCCCACCTAAGTCAGCATCTAAAATGATTTCAGCTCTTCCCGGGACATTTACATCCTATGCTAAAATTGATCGAAGCCTTATGTCGTCTTTTCGATGGAGCACGACTTCCTCGTTATTCACTCGCAGAATTCCATCTTTAAAGTTTAATTTGAATCCATTGGAACTCATTACATCCATTCTGGTGATGATTTGGTCGTCGATGTACGCCACTAATGCGCGATGTTGGACTGTTGTATTTCCCAATACCATTTCAACCTCTATTTCACCATGGACTTTCGCTGCTTCTCCTGGGGCTGTTCGGAGTTGCCTTTTTGTTGGTTTTATCATTGTCACTAAAACGATGTTGGGCCTTATGCCTGTTTTTGTCGCACCTTTATCCTGCAGCATTGCACATTGTTTCTTATTAATAAAGCCATCTACAGGGACACGGTTAACGTGGTTGCGTAGCGAAGCGACATATGCGTTGATAGTGGGGGCTTGTTGGCTACAGGTCGAGGATGGCCCCTTCACATCGCCCCTCTATAGTTTTCCGCGAAGCAAGATCATGCTTTCCTTAAACCTTGCAGAACCCATAACATCATTCCGAACACTTTCAAACTAAAACATCACACCTTTTCATGTTCAATTTCCAGTATTCTTAACAAAGCAAGTTTCGCCCTGTTACGAAATTCCATCCATTCAATCAGATATCCTTAACCAAACCAACCGAGATTTGTATCATTGCTACTCGTCATTACATACTTTCAACTCTCATCCAATTCTGTAGAACAATTTTGATCGCATTTCGAGCGATAAAGCGGTACATTTAAAACTATCCCAATTGAAAGAATCTTTTCTTAAGTTGAGGTAGCTTTGGTTGGACTAACAGATATTGAGGCTGAAAATACTCGTGAGGACAACCTAACTTCCAACGAATGACATGCATTAAAACAACTACGTGACAACGGTGACATAACTATTTTTCCTGCCGACAAAGATAACGCGACTGTCCTTCTCAACACTAAGGACTATATTCACAAGATGAAATCTCGACTCCGCACTCCAGACTACGAAATCATTAACAATAATCCGACCACTTACTTAGAGAAAAAGACCAATGAAATCATCAACACAACACATCTTCCTCTTGACGTCAAAAAGATAATCATTCCTCGTGAAAAATCTTCTAAAATTCCCAAAATTTACGGACTAACCAAGATTCACAAGCCGGACATTCCCCTTAGGCCCATTGTCAGTTCGGTATAACCCCCGACCCAAGAATTAGCCCGGTACTTAGCCAAAACCCTTCAACCTCTAGCCGAACAAGCATCCTCGTACGTAAAGAACTCTTCTTCCTTTCTAGATATGTTAGGCTCTTATAGAATTTCAGAAAATTATATCCTGATTAGCTTCGATGTTGTATCTCTTTTCACCAATGTCCCCATTTCAGAAACGTTAGATATGCTAAAAACAAAACACAATATCTCTTCTGACATCATCAAACTTGTACAGCACTGTTATTCTAACACATATTTTTCATTTAACGACAATCTGCTCAAACAAGTACTTGGGGCCTCGATGGGTTCACCTCTTTCTCCAGTGCTTGCTAACATGTTCATGGAACAAATCGAAACCCAGGCCCTAAACTGGTCTAATTTAAAACCTTCCTGCTGGCTTAGATATGTTGATGATACTTTTGCCAATGACAAATTCTCACACACAGTCTATAGGAAACCAACCCACACCTATCGATACTTAAATGCCCAATCACATCATCACCCTGTCCATTTAAGTTCTGGCTCTTAGATCTATTCGCTTCACAGACATTGAAAATAGACAAAACGAACTTAATAATCTTCAACAAATCCTTCGACAAAACGGTTATCATCCAGGCCAGATTGCACGCATATTAAGTCAATCGCAACAAACCCCGAGTACACCAACCCCATCAGAAACAGACCAACAACACCGATAAGCCTTCCTTCCGTACATTCGAGGAGTCACTGACAAAATAGCACGGATTCTACACCAACATCAAATAAAGACAGTCTTCAAACCAGTCAAACTATATCCAACTTAACCGGGAACCCTAAAGATAAAGTACCTAACGAGGATCTAGGAGTTTACGAAATTCCATGTCGCGATTGCCCGCAAAGCTACATCGGTCGTAGAAATAGGCGCGTCAACCTTCCAGTATATGAACATTCTTTATCAGATTATTTTTATGTTTTTTTCGGCAATAACACCACAATCGAAATAACACGATGTATATTGATGAAAAACCAAACGTTTCAAAGTCTATTCTGAGTTCGTTGTCAATGGCTTTATATTTAATTTAAACCAATAAATATAAAGACATTGACAACGAAGCCTTCCCACAGCATGGACCTCCGTAATTGCCAGATTAAACACAGCAGACACGCCCACCAACACCCAACCAATCACAATACAGCCCCTGCATCACATGACATCCCCTTCTAACTCACCGCTAACTATAAATAAAAGAAGCAGAGCAGACTCAAATTCAGTTCAGTTACTTAGTGACTCTTGGGGAGTAGGCAGATTGAGGCCCCTAGTTTGATCTAGACTCTGAAACTCTCTTACACTTTTGTCTCTTGATAATGGCTCCAAAGCAGGAGTCGAAACGTCGAGTATATAATAAATTCAGACGCGGTTCTCACCCGGAACCTAGCCTTGTTCATAGTAATGACCGCGGAAGCCTCTCAGAACACTTACACAAATATATATATATATATATATATATATATATATATATATATATATCAAAGCAGGATTCCGAATGTGGTGTGATAAAACATTTCATTTAAAACACTAATAACTAAATAAGTTGTTCCTCCAGAAAATGATATATAGCTAACTAGCTTTTTGAACCAATATTTATATATTCCTCTCTTAGATTGGTATCGCTATGAAACAAGATTTTCAAAATTGTATTACAAATGTTAGAAATACTGTTTAATTTTTGTTTTTATGTTTCGAATAATTTCTTATACATGATGATGATCTTCTGCAAACTACTGGTTAAACATTATAACGATTAGATTACAATTAAACATAAGATATTTTTTTCGCATAACTAAACATGATTACAATGACAAAATATTTATAAATCCCAACTTCTCTTAAAAAAACAATAGACTACATTGTTCAAAACAACAAGAGCTTCTTAATTTTAATTGCACCTTCTACTTAATTGCAAATATAAATTTCAAGTTCATCAATATGACAAAAAGGAAATTAGAATTGATATGCAACAATCTATTTTCGTGTTCTGTGCACACACATTAGCCTAATGAAAATAACAGGATATTAACAGGGTTGAATTTCAAAGGCTTCTGTATAGGATTGCAACGTGATTGCAAACTGACTTTGTCTGTTTGATTGTATCGATTTCATATTTTGACATGTTTGATACATTCCTTTAGTGGATGTTAATGAACATAAATCTCAAATGAATATGATACAGATTGACACAAAAGCAGGTTAATTAATAGTGGCAGTTTTTTTAATTTTCAAAAATCTTAGTTTTCAAACATATTGTCTGGGTTTAACTTCAAATGTCAGCTAATGCAAATTATCTGCAGATGTCTACATATGAAGGGATAACATTGCTATGTAAGAAACCGGTACTAACACATTTAAATGAAAAAAAAGTTGCATATTTTGGGCCCGTTTGATTATTAAGGCAAATCTTTTACCATTATCAAGTTATACGAGGAAAACGAAAAATGTCATTTATTGTTTTTTGCCTCTAGTACTTTTTTATTTCAAAGAATATGAAAAAAAGGTAAAGGGGAAAGTTTTTTGACACATACTTTTACAAAACAGGGTGTCATCAAATCTTCACTCCTATGTTTCGTTTCTTTTGAGCCATCGTTAACAATTTTTTTTAAATACGATACCTGCACTTTTTTGTTAGAATATCGATAAGGCATTGAAAGATCAATACATTGGTATATCATATGTTGACATTTATACGTAGTTTTTGGAGAAAAAATTATCATCAGAGTAAGAAATATTAGTAAGGTCATGCTTATAGCCTAAATAGACCAATTAAATATTTGAATCAATGTCCAGAAAACGCATAAATTTAAAATTGTTTTTCTTCCGTGATAAAGCGATGTAAATGGAAAAATCGAAAATATTTTAAAAAAATTCAGGTTTCATTTCTTGTAATTTAAAAATCAATTATTTCCTTGATAACTCCAAACTATAAGTTGATGGAAACATATGAATACAACAATTCTAATTAACGTAAACAATTTCGTGACAAAATATTCATTATTTTAGCAACAATTCTATTTATAACAAAAATGAGTTTAATGTTGCATAATTGATTTTATAGCAGGAAAAACTGTCAAAATTGCATATTTTTTGAGGTTGAAACAAAATGTGTCGCGTAATCTAAATTCTGACAACAAAGTCGTGATCAGGAGGCAGAAACACATCAGACATCATATTTTGCATTGTAGAGTGAACTTATTTTTCAAGAACAAAAATTCAAAACTCTACATGCGAGACATCATTTCCGATGTATTTTTGCCTCTTGATCATGAATCCGCTGCCAGAATTTTGCCTAAGAAAATCTGACATATTGACGGTTTTACGCGACGTAAAAAAATTGTGACATGTAGGCCAAACTCTAACACCCAATTCGTTATCAAACTGCAAAAATACGTCGGATATCATGCTTTGCATTATAGAGTAGAGTCAATTTATTTTTCAACAACAACTCAAAAAAGTTGTCTGAAGTCTACATGTGACATCATTTGTGATGTAGTTTTGCCTACCGATAACGAATCCGGTGTCAGAATTTGGCCTACAGGCCTCAAAAAATCCTAAATTTTGAAGGTTTTTCGCGGGGTAAAAACTTGTGAGCTGTAGACCAAATTCTGACATCAGATTCGTGATCAGTAGGCAAAAATACATCGGAAATCATGTGTCGTATGTAGAGTTCAGACAACTTTTTAATTAATTAAATAATAATAAAAAATAAACTCCTTGGTACTTTTTACTATAATTTTAATCATTTACTCCGTACTTTAGCAAAACAATATTAAATTTAAACAACTCCTTCTGGTCCATTATAATACATTTGTATTAATAATATTAACCTGCAAACTAATCTGGATATTTTATTTAAATCCTAATGATCACAGTTAGAATATTGTAACAAAGTTATTAAATAATTGTATTGTCATCCATCCTTGACCACATTTCCAAGTTAATCGAGCCTTCTTAATGTTAGTGAAAATTACGTTGACAGTTTCCGTTACATACATACATATATGTCAACCAAACAAAAGCTTGTTAGAATGGGGGTTTTCATTTGAAAAAAAAAACATTTGGTCTTAATATAACCATCAAGTTCATGGTCAAAGTTACTGCTAAATAGCCAGGGAAAATGCTAAACCTTTTATATCTAACATTTTCCAAAAAAATGCATTCCTGAAGAGCTATTTAGGGGTTTCTATACTTATGTACCACCCTGTAAATCAGGGGCGGAACCAGGAGTTTCATTTGGAGGGAGCTTAACGTCACTGAAGGTTGATTTTAGGACAGCCCCTTAGCCACCCCCTGGATCCGCCAGTGCTGTATATACTGATTAGTATTTATAAAAGAAAACTTTATTATTAATACCTAACTAATATGTAACACCAAACCTCAAGCTATATAAAACTAGATGTGACTGTTCTTTGATACTTTATCATCTTAGTAACTAACTGTTTCTTTCTTAAGTTACTGATATGATATAATGTATCTGCATAATGTTTTCTTATGAACTTCTAAATACAATTATGATGTGCAATTTATTCAACTCATATAGGCCTCTTTGGAGAGAAATATTCTATATTAAATAAAACCAGCAGTTGGCTGTTTTCTCGGAAACATATTAAAGCTATATAATATAAACAATTAGGACAAGGATATATGACTAGTACGGTAGTGGTGGTAGTGAGCTAGTGTCACTTACAGTAAAACGGTAACATTGCTTGGTTTTTAATTTGTAAATGATCCAACTGTGTTTTTGCTTATTACTAGGGTAATTTAATAATTGAAATTATTTTTTAGATGAACCAAATAGCTTTTTGTCAAAGTTGGTTACATTATAAAAATCAAGAAAAGAGATAAATATCTTTGGACCGGCACAAGAAAAAGGGATATGGTCATTATATTTAACGAACCAGAAATACCTTTGATGCAAGCAGCAATTCAATCAAGTTTTGCAGTTCAGTGTTAAGAGATTAGGAAATTTCCGTGTACTAAAGCAAACCCTATATTTAGCCAGACGCACGTCATTTTTCGAAATATTTGCCCATCGTTATCAGAAGACAAAGAACAAAATTTCTTGATTTCAAGGAATGAAGCAGATGGGAATTTCGTATTTATCACTAATACTACTAACACTACAAGAATTTAATTATTTTTTCTGTATATAGAAAAATGCATATTTTTTTGCATACTTTTATATTTTAAATAGTTTACAAAAGTTGATATTCTTATTTAGTAATGTGTTAGTTACTTTCAATGATATTGGTGGACTTTAAATATATTATCGATATTAACATATAATAAATAACGTCGTAAATTTGAGCTTGATAAGGTGTTAATCCGGGATGGAAGCCCAGCCAGGTCAAGATTTTTTCAATTAATAACAAAATTTTGGTACACAATTCCGGAGGGTACAGTCGTCTCTGATGTAAATGTCATATATATCAGGAACACTTGCCCATTACAAGCCCGCACTAAGGCAGCGAGGTAAGGTATGCCTCATATCCTTTGTAAAATTCTAAAAATATTCTACATCTACTCAATCCCTAGATATCAATTCTTCCCACAAAAACACCTTAAGGTCTTCTTCTGATCCCTCGAGAACTAAAGGGTGTCCAATCAGCTCTTTAGCTTTTCTCTTCAGTCATACATTTCTTCATATGTTCAGTTATTTTAGGTCAATTCCTGAATCTCGAGCCGTAAGTTTCCCGATAAAACTGCCAGAAATATGTTCTTCTTCTCAATGCTTCGAGGCAGTTCTACAATTATTCGACTTCTTCTTCTTCGTCTCAATACAGTCCTTCAGTTCTTCTCATAGATCTTAAGCTCTTCTTCTTGGTTTCTCTGAAGAGCTTCAAGATTATAACAGGAAATAAGAAATATTGCAACTAAAGCATGTTATAAAATGAAGTTATTGAGTCATTTATCAGCTCATGGTCTGCTCCCGTTATTTTTGTGAAAAAGAATGATGGAACCAACCGATTTTGCATAGATTACAGAAAATTGAACGATGTTAGGAAGAAGAGAGCTATTCAGTCCCCGGAATCGATGACACACTGACAACACTATCAGGGTCCCAATGGTTCTCCAAACTAGACTTAAAGAATGGATATTGGCAGGTTGGACATAACGAAAAGGACAGAGAAAAGACAGCGTTCTCCAAACGTAAAGGGCTGTTTAAGTTCACGGTAATCCCGTTCGGGTTATGTCGAACGGAACAGATTATTCATGGGCAGCTAGAAAGCAATCCTGGGAGCTGCGTTGGAATGGTGGAGCCTATACAATCAGCTCATAACTACTTAGTTGGGCGGGTTATAGTTAAAACCGGACCAGATATACCAATTAGAGTCATGAATTTTTCCAACAACATCAGAATTGCCAATGGTCAAGAGATAGCTTGCTTCGAGCCAGTAGAGACCATTATCAATTGCGAAGAATACTACCAGACGTAAGTGAAGGAGACAGGGCCCAGTAAAGAGTTCCTACACACCTTACACCAGAGGAACAGAAGAAAGCCAAGCAATTCATCACAAAGCACTGGCAAATTTTTAACAGTCGAGATGGAATCACCGGTGGCACCAACATCATTAACCACCGAATAGATACCGCAAAGGCTCAACCCAATAGAATACCACCTAGACGACTACCTTTGGGGCAACAACAGGCAGTCGAGGAAACCATCGAGTCCATGTTACAAAATGGAGTTATTGAGCCATCCATCAGTCCATAGTCTGTTCCCGTCGTGCTAGTCAAAAAGAAGGATGGAACCACCTGATTTTGCGTGGATTGCAGAAAGATGAATGATGTCACGAAAAAAGACAACTATCTACTACCCTGAATTGATGATTCTTTGACCACACTAGCAGGCTCCCGTTGGTTCTACACACTACACCTAAAGAGTATATTGGCAGGTTAGTCCATACGAAAACGACCATCTAAAGAACCTGGGCGAAGTATTCTCCAGAATTAATAACGCCAACCAGAGACTTAACCCGAAGAAGTGTTCCATGTTCCAAAAAGAAGTAGAGCTTTTGGGCCACGTCGTTTCCGAGTCAGGAATGAGCACCAACGAGGACAAGATAGAAGCCATTCGTGATTGGCCTGTCCCAAGAGACAAGCATGAACTCCGAAGCTTCTTGGGTCTCTGTTTATACTTACTACAGGCGATTTGTGGAGGGATTTGCCACCTTTAGCGCGCCTCTACATCGACAGACCACTGAGAAAGAGACCTTTCGTTGGAATCAGGATTGCGAAACATCATTCAGACGACTGAAGGCGGCATTCTGTTCCAGCCCAATCCTAGCATTTCCTACGCAGTCTGGCAAGTTCATCTTAGAAACCGATGCCAGCAACACAGGTTTGGGGGCCGTCCTATCCCAGGTGTAAGATGGTAAACAGAGGGTGATCGAGTACTACAGCCGTGGATTCTCGAAACCGGATAGAAATTATTGCGTCACCAGAAAATAACTTCTTGCAATAATAAGGGCGGTAGACCATTTCCACAAATACCTTTATGGTCGTCATTTCCAAATCCAAACAGATCATGCCGCCCTCAAATGGCTGCTGGACATGAAGACACTGGAAGGACAACTGGCCAGGTGGATGGAGAAATTACAGCAATACGACTTCAAGGTTGAAGATCGTGCCGGTCGTTTGCATAATAATGCCGATGCCCTATCAAGAATACCCTGTAGAGCAGAATGCGGACATTGTCTGGAGACGGAACAGAGAGAGGATATCTCCATTAGACAGATCCGAGTGCAGTCGAATGAAGACTGGACAACGGAACAGTACATTCAGGACCAAATGGCTGATCCAGACATCGAACCAATCCTGTCACTCAAAAAGAGAGCGGCACCCAGGCAACGATGAGACGAGGTAGCTAGATTCTCGGGGGCGCTGAAATCGTTATGGGCACAATGGGACTCTTTAAGAGTAGAGAATGGAATGCTCAAGTGAGTTTGAGAAAGCACTGAAGGCCGAGAAACCAAGTCCCAACTGGTGGTTCTGAAGAAAAAGTACCAGCCATCAGGACCGAAGTACATGATGGGATTACCGGGGGCCATCTGGGCATGAACAAAACCCTAGACAAAGTTCGCCAGTGGTACTAGTGGGTAAATTACTTCGAAGACGTCAGAGCTAGGTGCCGGAAATGTGACACCTGTGCAGCCAGTAAGGGCCCGAAGACCGGGACCAAGGGCAGAATGCAGCAGTACAATGTGGGCGTCCCATTTGAGAGAATTGCCATCGATGTCGCCGGTTCGTTTCCCGAGTCTGAAAGGGGAACAAATACATTCTGGTCGCAATGGATTATTTCAACAAATGGCCTGACGCATCTGCGATACCCAATCAAGAGGCAACCATGGTACCGACGGTGCTGGTAGAACAGCTATTCAGCAGGTTTGGCGTCCCGATGGAACTAAATTCAGACCAGGGGCGTAACTTCGAATCGAATATATTCCAGAAGGTCTGCACGATGTTAAGGATCGGGAAAACGGGAACAACACCAATGCACCCACAGTCAGACGGAATGGTGGAAAGATTAAACAGGACCTTTGAACAACACCTATCCAAGGTCGTCAGCAATAACCAGCTTGATTGGGATGAGCATATTCCCCTCTTCCTGTTGACATATCGCTCAGCCTTACATAATAGTACAGGCCTGACTTCAGCCAGGGTCCTATTCAAAAAAGAGCTGCGATTACCCTGCGATTTGGCTTTTGGCTCCCCCGAAGGACCTTCCCAAGACATCAACGATTATGCTGACCAGCTCCGACATAACATGCTGGCAATACACGAATTAGCCCGAACGCAGATGTTGGCCACCAGAGACCGGATGAAGACGCGATATGACCTCAAAGCCAATTCAGTCGTGTTCCATGAGAGGGACAAAGCCTGGCTATACAACCCCCAACGGAGCAAGGGTAAATCTTCAAAGCTTACACCCGCCTGGGATGGTCCATACGAGGTCGTCTACCGTATCCGTTGAAACCCCAGGGTTAAGTTTCTCCATTTAGATCGACTCGCTCCCTACCATGGAAAGGATGTTTCTGATCGGGACGATCAGAATTAAAGGGAGGGCAGTGTTATAAATTTTTATGCACTCCGTCCCTGGCGAAAGAACATAAAAACATCAATTTCTAAAGTCGTCAAAATGAGTAAGAACTATCAATCTGGATACTGTGCGAACAAAGGTAGAACTACCAGATTATTTTGTTGTTATGATTTCGATGTTATTGTGTAGAATCAGCTGTTGAAAATATTTGATGTTTTGACGTGTAAATGAAAGTTCTAGAAAGTGCATTGAATATTAGTTTTTATTAAATTAATTAAGTGAAGAGTTTATATCAATATTAAGTATTTACTATAAATGACGTTTTTATTTTCTGCCATAAGTGCTGTTCCCATTTTTTCCTCTAAATAACGCCCATCAGTTCATCTAAACACCATCAACGCGTTACGGATTTTCACTTTTTCCTAAATAACGAGACCTTTCAATAAATTCCTCTCGTTAAGTAAAACAGACAAAAAAGGAGACTTTTTTGACAAACGAAAATAAGCCTCCACATGTTTTTCAATGTTATACTCACATTTTTTGCCAGTCTTTTAACAGGTCTGTTACCTTTCCACCAAGTAATGACTGCGTCTGGCCGGGATCCAGACGTTCGACATTCTACTTCGTACCTTTTGTCCGCTGAGACGAACTTTTCTTGCGTTAAAATGCTTACGCTTTGGGGTTTTACTGCAACAAAAACAAAATTATACAATAAAATTTTATCGTCGAATTTTTATTGCGTAAACGAAATGTAAACGAAAAGAGTTTTTTGTTATTTATGCTTCACAACTTATCTTTATTTTTGTGTGATATTGAAGGTTCATCATATATAGCGCCTATAAAAGATTGAGTAAATCCTACAAATCAAACGAAACCTGGTTGGAAATACAAAACAAGTTTGTAAGGTTTTCTCTATATTTAAAGCTCTGCCACCATATAATGTGTGTTTTTGAGAATTCTACAGGAGATATTATGGCCTTATTAACACTGTTAAACTTTTAAGTTTATAAAAATCATGAAAGGAGGAGTTGTTTGTTTATATTTCAGAATTTACAAATTATGAAGGTGAAACGTTTCGCGACTAATTTGAGAAATAGTGTGCAGATAATTATATTTGGTCATATTTCAATTCTATCGATAGTTTCTTACTTTATAAATACATTCACCGAATCTTTCGATTTTCTGGTTAACCTTTATATAGCTCCTTGAACCATAAGTAACTAGTTTGGAACCTTGCTATTTTCTTTGTTAAACAGAAATATTTCTTAACAATAATAATTTTTGCAAGAATACATTAAATTAAATTACCAATGTATAAACAGCAACCTGGAATATTTTCCAAAATACACTTATTTTCAAAATCATGAAAACACGGAAGACAGACTTGCCAAGACTAACCGTTAATTAAATTGCACCCTCATCTCCCCAGCGCTAGATACTCTTTGGAACCCTACTATAAGTGACACCTCGTTTAAAAGTATGTTTCAAAGCGAATTCAACGGAGTGTCGTTTATGATATTCCATCAACATTTAAGGAATTTGCGAATTAAAAGGTTCTTTTAGAATTTTTGCTAGTACGACAATGAAAATGAAACCGACAATGGATTTTAAATCATTTTATTATATCATATGTTCAAAATGGCAGTGATATAATCATGCTGCAAATTCTTTGAGATCATTTGAAAAAAAAAACATCTGGAGTAAGTCGGCCACATTCTTCTTGGATACGATGTCTGAGATCATCCAGTGATTCTGGACGAGTAGTATACAGGCCCGAAGAAAAAATCCATGGAAGTCATATCTGACGACCACTCGATGGCACCTTGTCTTCCAATCCATCGAAGAAATCGATTATCCAGAAACTCTCTAATGTGGATCTAATGTGGTGGGGTACCGTCGTGCTGATCATCTGCCTTCAAAATTTCAATTAGTCTTGGATCTATAGCGTTTCCCAGTAAGTCTAAATTCTTATCTACATTTTAAAGTGCCATCTATGAAAAAGGGTCCAACGATATGATCACGTAAGATAATGTTTCACAATATTCTATTCTTGTATCAAATCGTCTTCATTTAATTCTTGAACCGGTCTGATTTTGTAGGGATGGGACTTATTATATTTCAGAATTCTGTGAACACTGCCTCGTGCAACACCTGATGTTAACGCAATTTGTCTTAAAGATTTTTTGGATTCCATTATAATATGTCCTTATAATCGTATAAACACAAAGTTTTGTACCCTAACACCAAACCTCTCTTTTTTCACTCAATGCACGTTTCAACAGCGAAGCGGTCATAACCAAGGAGTAAACCAAAGCTGAAAATATTAACAAATATTGCTTAATATAAGCTTAAAAACTATCGGTAAATTAGTGGGGAAAAAACCTTAATGTGAATACTCTCTCTCGCTAAGCACCTAACCTTCAAATATAATACGGACGGTGATTGACTGATTATTAAATTATATATATATTGAGTTATTGTTAAATTATGTATATATATATATATATATATATATATATATATATATATATATATATATATATATATATATATTAAAATGCTAATTTCTGGGGATCCTTAGGCAATATTTTATACAATGGGTTATTTGGGATTGGACTTTTGTCGGAATTTATAAGGTTATTACTTTCATATAACATTATGCTTTTGTACGAGTTCAACTCCTTACAATTATTGACTTCCCTAACTAATCGGAACGAATTGCTACAATAGATTTGTCAGATCTCCCGCATTTTATATGTGCAAAATGTTCTTTAAATCGAGTTCTAATAGCTCTACGTGTTTGCCCATAATATTTTAGATCACAGTCATTACAGTTTTCAATGTTCTGTATACTACCATTATACCAAGTTCCCTAAAAATTGTTTTAAACCCTTAGTAAAATGATTAAATGGGACAGAGATAAACTTATCTTCTTGTTTCTCGTTTCGAAAAGTTGACCCTTAATTTATTCTTAGTCTTAGTTGTTTCTTTTTTTAGCTGATCTACAATATTTACTGGATAACCATTACATGTAGCTATTTCCCTAATTGTTTTCTTTTCTCTGCCAATCGATGTACAAGGAAATTGATCCCCGCTATTTTGTGATGTTGACAGTGACAAGAATTATTAGGTAAATATCTAAATGTGCTGGTATCCTTCCTATAAACGTCAAATTGTAAACAGTTATTAGCAATTTTATCTAAAAAAAATCTAAAAATGGGAGACCTTTATTTTCTAATTCATAAGTAAATTTAATAGAGGGAAAGTTATTATTAAGATATAAGACAAAATCATTTATATTAAACTGATTCCTATCAAAAACAGCAAACGTTTGGTCCGCATATCTTAGCCATACGCTAAGAAAATATTGGGAGTTCTTCTTTGCCTCAACTTTGAAGCCCACAAACAAATTAGCGAGGAACGGAGACAAAGGATTCCCCATGACCGCTCCCTCTTTCTGTTCATAAAGGCAGCCCCCAAATTGACAACAATTTTGGCTCATGCACATTTTCCGGGACACAAAAAGAATGTTCACGCAATAAATACTCAAGGTACTTCATAGTCTGTGGATTGGCTACACTAGGAAATAAAGTGGTAACATTAAGCGATACTAGAATTTCCCATGGTTGTAGTGACACATTTTGTACTGATTTAATGATATCTAAAGAGTATTGAACACTGAAGTTATTTTGTCGATAAGATAAATTCTCGAATTGTTTTGTCAATCACTCTGCTAACCTATATGTGATGCTTCAAATCTTGATTCGACAGGACGTACTGATTTTCCCGGTTTGTGAATGTTTGGCAGACCATATAATATCGGGATTGTAGGAATACGTTTCAGTTCAATCTTTTTACATGTTTTAAGAAAGTTATTTACTTCTGTTGTCAATTTTAATAATGGATTTCGAGCTAATTTTGAATGTGGACCATTTGCAATTACGTTATTAGTTCTATCAAAATAATCGGATTTGTCTAGGATTACTACTTTGTTACCTTTATTGGCTTCTTGGTAGAAAATGACCTTGTTTCTCCATGGTTTAACCACATTAGTTCAATCATTTAATAACATTAGTTAATAATAATTAATATCTACTATTATTAAACGATTGAGCATGGCTCATATTCAAATTTAGCTCGAAATCAATTATTAAAAATGACAATAGAAGTAAATAACATACTTAAAACATGTAAACCGATTTAAGTCCTGAGCTGCATCGTAGGTTACATTTTTGTAATCCTACAATCCCGAAATTGTATGGTCTGTCAAAAATTCACTAACCGGAAAAAACAGTACATCCTATTGCTTCAGCAATTGACGCCCTAACATATAAGTTAGCAAAGTGGTTGACAAAACAATTCGAGAATTTACCTTATCCACAAAAAAAAGTTCAGTGTTAAAAACTCTTTAAACTTCATTAAATCAGTACAAATTGTGTCACTACAGCTAGGGGAAATTCTAGTATCGTTTGATGTTACCGATTTGTTTCCTACTGTACCTATTCCACAGATTTTGAAGTACATTGAGGATTAATTGCGTGAAAACTCTTTTTGGTCACGGAAATAAATGATTTTATTTCCTTCACAAAATTGTGCATGAGCCGAAACTGTTTTCAATTTGGGGACTGCTAATTTGTTTATGGGCAGATTCGAAGTTGAGGCAATGAATGACTTCCAATATTTTCCTAGATTGTAGATTGTAGATAAGCTGATTAGAAAGAAACAACTTAGACTAAGAATAAATGAAGTGTCAACCTTTCGAAATGAGAAACAAGAACATAAGTTGATCTCTGTCCCATATGATCATTATAATAACCGCTTTAAAATGATTCTTTAGGGAATTTGGAATAACGGTAGAACAATTAAAACTTTAAAAAACTATAGGGCAATCCAAAAGATACACTAAACGATTTCGGAAATTCCGGAATATATAAGATAAAATGTAATGACAGCGATCTAAAATTAGATTAAAGATTAGAAAATTAGAACTCGATTTAGAGAACATTTTGAACATGTAAAATACGGGAGATCTGATAAATCTAGTGTAGTACGTCATGTTTTGGAACATAGTCACTCTATAGATTTAAATTCGCTACGATTAGTTAGACAAGTCAATAATTGGAAGGATTTGGACTCGTAGGAAAGCATAATGTTATATAAAATAATAACCTTATAAATTCCGACAAATGTCTAATTCCAAATAGCCCATTTAATAATTTATTACCTAATAATCCTTAGAAATTTGCATTTTAAGAACTTGAGTATTTAATAACTGAATTACCGTAGGTATTATATTTGAAGGTTAGATACTGAGGGACTAGTGTATTAACATTGGGGTTTTCCCCACTAATTTACCGATAGTTTTGTAGAAGGTTCGCCAAACTTGGAGGGCAGATAGGTCGGCTGATGGGCTATATTATGTAACCCATATTACATCTAGATATCTTACGGTTTTTGTTTTTTTTTTTGTTAATTTAATTTTTTTTCTTAAATCTCAGATTTTTACATTTGAACTGTTGTACCTTTTTTATTCTTCACTGCATCTTGACCAAATAAACTTAAATCTAATCTATGATGTTTGTTTGCTCATCTGCATTTGATATTTGACAGTAATAATTGGTTGAAAAAAATATATGAGTCCACAAATGCCGAGGTTCCATAAAAAAGTGATTAAGTTAAACAATTTATCACATTAGAAAAAAAAAATTAGAAGCACATCGAGAACTACGAATACTTACAAAAACTTCTCTACTTCAACCCGTTTCCAACGATATATCACACGTATTGGAAAGTAATCAGTATCATAATAAAATTTGAAATTGTAACTTAGAAGGTTAAAACTACAAAAAATAAAACATACATCAAGTTGAAATAATTTGTTATAAATTTTGTTCAAACCGGCTTCTACCGCTACGGATGCAATCGCGACACCTTCCTCTTAGTTACGTCAGAAATCAAATAATATATAATACATATTGTCAAATATTTTAATTTACATCTTAGAATTGTGTGGCTTTTTTGAAATTTTATTGGTCTGTCTTCCAATGAGATTTCATCTAATCAGATTAATAAATCGTTTATTAAAAATTGGTCATTTGCACCAAGCGAAATAATCAATGCTGCATTCCAAACAATGCGGGATGATCGATCTTAGATGAAATCCCATTGGAAGACAGACCAATAAAAACGGTACGTTATAGACGAACCGTTAGAGAGCTCCTGGACATTTCATTCCCAAACGCGTGAATTAAGAGAACTGGCCCTATACTATGGCCGCCAAGGTCGCCAGATCTGACTTCCTTTGATTTTTTTGTATCTGGACGGGCCAAGCAACTCGTTTATGAGAGAGAAGTAGAAATCAAAGAGCAGTTAAGAGAAAGGATAAATGTTGCTTTTTGAAATAACATGGGATGAGATGAGACTAGAGACTACCACTGTAGAAGTCAGAGGAAGGTTTAACAAATAACACCACAGATAAGAAAACTGCTATATATTCCAAACGTTTCGGGGTCATTGGTTAAGAAACTATGGATAAAAAAGGCACAATTCTAAGATGTAAATTAAAATATTTGACAATATGTATTATTTGATTTCTGACGTAACTAAGAGGAAGAGAAGAACAAAATTTATAACAAATTATTGCAACTTGATGTATGTTTTATTTTTTGTAGTTCTAACCTTCTAAGTTACAATCTCAAATTTTATTATGATACAGATTACTTTCCAATACGTGTGATATAACGTTGAAACGGGGTTGAAGTAGAGAACTTTTTGTAAGCATTCTAAGTTCTCGATGTGCTTCTAATTATTATTTTTTTTTGTAATGTGATAAAGTGTTTAACTTAATCCCTTTTTTATGGAACCTCGCCATTTGTGGACTCATATATTTTTTTCATACCAATTATCTGTGTCAAATATTAAATGCAGATGAGCACACAAACATCATAGATTTGATTAAATTTATTTAGTGAAGATGCAGTGAAAAATAAAAAAGTTACAACAGTTCAAACGTAAAAATCTGAGAATTAAGGAAAAAAATTAAATAAAAAAAACAAAAACCGTAAGATATCTAGATGTTATATGGGCTAGATAATATATCACATGAACCCAGCTATCTGCCGTCCAAGTTTGGCGAACCTTATACAAAACACCCTGTATATTTATCAGTTTTGGTTTACTCCTTGATGATCACAGCTTCGCTGTTAAAACGTTTGTTCAGTAAAAAAAGAATGGTTTGGTGTTAATGTGGAAAACTTTGTGTTTATACGTCTGTGACACACTAAAGGTTCCACAGTTTTCCCATGTCCTAATGCTACAATTTCAACGTCATCGATTTCTCTTGGCTCGCGTTTCCAGTTAACCACTGATCCCGTTTAGTTGAATTTGCTCCAGTTCAGTAATGTATTTGTGCCTTGCTAGTCTTTCTGGATGCATCTTCTTGAAATTATGAGCAGTCTCTCTAGGACCATTATTACTCTATAAAGAACAATAATTTCATTTTTTTCCGCTAATGTTTAAACCATTTGGTCGAGTAAGAAAAATAACCAAGTAAGACTTAACTACACTGAAGCGACTATGGAAAGAAACTATTTATTTAGCAAAAATTTTCCTTTTATTTTTTAACGAAAGAAGTTATTCAATTTTTTGTTATATGAGAACTGTGGCTCGCACCAAAAATTACAGGTCGACATAGTACTTCGTCAAACAGCCTATACAATGGAGACTATATCGAACATCTGTTATAATAAAATGATTTAAAATCCAGTTTTATTTTCCTTGTCGTAACAACAAAAAGTAGTTAAAATTATAAGCGAATTAATTATCTATTTTAATTATTATTCCTCAATAACATCAGAGATCAAAAAAATATCCAGGAATTTAATTCACAAATTCCTTAATTGTTGATGGAATACCAACTACAATAAATAATTGAATTCCTTTTTACATAGGGTTTAACTCCAGGTGGCAAGATAAAAAAATTGAGTGGGGTGATGAGGGCGCAATTTGATTAATGATTAGTATGGCCAAATATGTCCTCCTTCGTAAATCCTTTGAGGTGTTTTTGCAATTTTAAAAATAATGAGTATTTTGGGAAATATTCCAGGTTATAAGGTTATGATTAAAAATTTGGTTGTTAATATTATTTGAAAACACGCAAACCAGTTCTTGCTGAATGAGGTTCTACGGTTTGTTAAGTAAAGAAAGCATTTGCATCAAGAAAGCCTTTAAAAAAAACAGGTCTGATGATTTTTATCACTCGGGTATAATTTGGTCATGTCATTCCGAGTATATCTTTTAGTGTGCAAGACTGAAAATAACTTTTGTTCTACATAGTGTTAAATGGGTCATTTTGCTTGTTTTATTTTTTTCCAATTTGATTTTGCATTTTTTGAATTCTGTATGGTTTTTATCTTTATACCTCTGGCCATTAATAACATAAATTCTTAGATCATCCATTTGTGCTATTCCTTAGAGTTTTATTTCATGGGCAGTAGTTAATAAATTTTTATTCTTATGCCACAACTCTTCCATTCTATTTCCGTTGTGTTAATTTTAGCTTCTATTAGATAGGTTATTTCTTGTCGGATTGCTTCGTTAGCGAATTTATTAGGGTCTTTATTTTGTCTTATGGATTTTTAAACCGACTTCCAAAAAGGATGAGGTTATCAATTCGTCGGCATCTTTGTTTATGTATGACAAGTAGTTATTCAAAAACGGCCTCGGCAATTTTGATGATTTAAACTGCATTTTATTAAGGAACATTACAGAACGGTACCATATAATTGTCTATAAGGTGAGATTTACGGTTTACCAGAAAATCAGAAAAAAGGAATTAAGGGACTATATTTCAGTGAATTTCAATGAATCTTCGCTGTTTTCTCTAAAACAGCTCAAGCAATTTGAATATTTTACATTGTATTTTACAAAGATATGTTCCAGCTTGATTCCATATACTCTCCTATAACGTAAAAGATACCATTTTTCTGAAAATCGGAAAAATATGTGCAAAATAAAGGGTAAACATCAATGTAGATATCAAATTTTTATCATAAATATCTAGTTTAAATGTCAAGATATGCCATGAAAGTACACCGTGGTGTTAGTAATGGTTTTCATTTTGATTCATTTGAAGTCAGTTTCTTTTAGAGATGCAGTTATGTTACGGGGCTTGTAGTCGCGTGAAATGACATAAAATATTCCATTAGTTTATCGAAACAAACATTTGTTATGCCGGCGATCTTTTCTATATGATATACGGATGTAGGTGTGTGCGTGCGTGCAAGTGATATTCGGTGGTACATAACCAGTTGCATACATAGGATGGTTGAAATATAAGCTGGAATTGAATTAGTTATACAGGGTGGTTCAAAAAATATTCTATTGGGTTGCATATACAAGGTACAAGGTGGTTGAAATAAGAGTGGGGCAAAAGTATAGTTATATAGACTGGATATTTGCGTTATAGGACAAAGTATAATTACAGTGTTATACAGAAGGCTTGAAAAAATGTTAGCAGTTGAATATACGAGGTGGTTGAAATAGAAACTGGAGTAGATTAACAGTTATACGGGGCGGTTAAAAGAAGTTATATAGTGTGGAACATAACTAATTTCTTATACAATGTGTTTGAAGTAAGGGTGGAGAAAAAATATTGTTATTCAGGGTGAATAAAAAATTTGTTATATGAGCATAAGCAGTTAGGACATTTTAATTATAGGCCGGGGTGTAATATAATTATAGAAATGAGTTCAAAAATGTTTAGAAGCAGTAGCATAGTCATACAATATGGTCAGAAATTTTGTAATAAAGGGTAGACAATGAGCAGTTGCATAAATGGAATACCTGACATATGTCTAAACAATAGAAAAATAGAAAAGGTCAATAGTGTGGAAATGATTTATACTTATACAGGGTGGTCTTAAAGATATCAGGGCCCTTGCAATATTGTTAGTTGTACAGGGTTGTTCATAAATTGATAGATAAATAAGTTATACAGGGGGTGACCGATACACAGTGTGGATGCAATATAGAGTGAATTAGGTTTGCACTTATAGAGAGTGGTCCAAATAGTAGAACAAATAAAAAAATATGTGGAAAATATAGAAATGAGAGTAGCAATTAGAGAGAGAGGAAAGAGAGGAGAGAGAGGACAGGGAGAGGAGAGAGGGGAGAGGGGAGAGGGGAGAGGGGAGAGGGGAGAGGGGAGAGGGGAGAGGGGAGAGGGGAGAGGGGAGAGGGGAGAGGGGAGAGGGAGAGAGGAGAGAGAGAGAGAGAGAGAGAGAGAGAGAGGAGAGAGGAGAGAGGAGAGAGAGAGAGAGAGAGAGAGAGAGAGAGAGAGAGAGAGAGAGAGGGAGAGAGAGAGAGAGAGAGAGAGAGAGAGAGAGAGAGAGAGAGAGAGAGGAGAGAGGAGAGAGGAGAGAGAGAGAGAGAGAGAGAGAGAGAGAGAGAGAGAGAGAGAGAGAGAGAGAGAGAGAGAGAGAGAGAGAGAGAGAGAGAGAGAGAGAGAGAGAGAGAGAGAGAGAGAGAGAGAGAGAGAGAGAGAGAGAGAGAGAGAGAGAGAGAGAGAGAGAGAGAGAGAGAGAGAGAGAGAGAGAGAGAGAGAGAGAGAGAGAGAGAGAGAGAGAGAGAGAGAGAGAGAGAGAGAGAGAGAGAGAGAGAGAGAGAGAGAGAGAGAGAGAGAGAGAGAGAGAGAGAGAGAGAGAGAGAGAGAGAGAGAGAGAGAGAGAGAGAGAGAGAGAGAGAGAGAGAGAGAGAGAGAGAGAGAGAGAGAGAGAGAGAGAGAGAGAGAGAGAGAGAGAGAGAGAGAGAGAGAGAGAGAGAGAGAGAGAGAGAGAGAGAGAGAGAGAGAGAGAGAGAGAGAGAGAGAGAGAGAGAGAGGAGAGAGAGAGAGAGAGAGAGAGAGAGAGAGAGAGAGAGAGAGAGAGAGAGAGAGAGAGAGAGAGAGAGAGAGAGAGAGAGAGAGAGAGAGAGAGAGAGAGAGAGAGAGAGAGAGAGAGAGAGAGAGAGAGAGAGAGAGAGAGAGAGAATTGTACGTTAATTCAGCTAAAATAAAGATATGTCTGAAATTAGTGATTGATTGCACACGTTTTATAAACGGTTTCTATTTTAAGTCAGTTCTTTTTTAAATATAAATTATTGGAAAATAAATTTGATTAACTACCAAAGGAGATTATGTACTGTAGGCACATCGCTTACGTGTATTTTCAGCCTTCTGAAGTACTTTACAAAGAAAGATCCGAATAAAACAGCTTTATATGCAAAACAAACAAAATATAATTTTAACCAAGAGTATGAACTCTTCGTTCGAGAATACGTGAATTAAAGCAACAATCACCTTCGGTTCCTACCGGAAGTGGAAAATTTTAACCGGAACTACGTTTTCCTTGAACGAGATATTTCATTTCCAGACTTGGATTCGAAGTCTATGTGGAAGTGGACGTAGCAAAGCAGACTACTTACTTCTGGTACTACCCGGAAATGGAAATTTTGACCCCGAGAGTTCATTTTCTCAAACCCAAAAAATACAAGATTTCTCGAGTCAAAGTCGTCGGCCTTACCACGCTTACTTTTAAATAGTCCGAATCCAAGTTTGGAATGTACATATATCTTTCAAGAAAAACGTACCTGCAGTTAGAATTTACCAATTTCGAAAGGAAGAAGAAGGAGGAAGAAATATTCTCGGCTGGAAGAGTTCATACACTTGGTTAGAGTCGTATTTGGTTTGTTTTGCATATAAAGCTGACTTATTAGCGTTTTCTTTTCTACGGCAATTCAGAGGACTAAAAATGCATTAAAAAAATTCTATGAGAAGATGTATATTTTTCAACGAAGAATCCGAATCCGCTATAAAAATATGCATGTTTCATTTGAACAAATCAACTTCCGGTCTATTTTAGCCTATGGGTACGTCGTAATTTATTTATATAACAGGTCGACGGCATCTTATTGGGTGTACGATGGTCATTGCGTTATTGTGTTATCTGGGAGCAATATTGGCGTTATTTGAACCTTTATCTGGAGATTTGATTTTAATGTAACGGTCTGCTACTCTTGGGGAGTAGGCAGATTGAGGCTCTGATCTAGACTCTGTAACTCTTTTTTTGTCTCTTGATAATGGCTTCAAAGCAGGAGTCGAAACGTCGAGTATTTAAAAATTCAGACGTGGTTCTCACCCGTATCATCTGCAGTCTGATCTTTAAAAAACGCCGGAATAAATTCCTACCAATTCATTCGTGAGGTAAGTTTGTGTCATAATATAACTCATAACTCATTCAATCCAAATTTCTCGTACTTTGCAACAAAGGAGAAAAATTCTTTATTATGGCATTCTCAGCTTAGCTTTTCCATAATCAGAAAATAATGGGGAAATTTCCAGTGAGAAATAATGTTGGGATTTTTTTCGCTCGTTGGTATTTTCATTTGGATAAGTGGCAGGCACATCTGGAGGGCTCAATGTCGAGAAGCTAATGTTCAGAGGCTAACGATCAGAGAAAACTCCACGAATTAATTGAATTAAAAAAGTTTGTTTACACGACCTGATGAAATTGACAAAGATTAAATTAAGGTATGCAGAGCATGGCTTTTTTTCTCTTCTAAGCTTTGAGGTACGTTGCGTGATTTTATTAATATCTTCGAATTCTCGAATAAAATCACGACAAATATTTTTTGGGAGAGATTTGTGTTATTCATTAGAATTTGGACGATAAGATTTATCTTCTTTAAACGGAATGCTTGATGTTTTGTTGGACTGCCACATTTTTTAGACATTAAGCTGAAACAGAATTTAATAAGAAAATGTTTGTTACGGGAAAGGAAATAGGTCGCATTTTTAGAATAGAATTTCTGAAGAGACCTCGGCGTATCGAACTTAATTATTTAATAAATAAAAAAGCTTTAATGCAAACACAACAAACATATTTTGAATAAACTAACATATGGTTCCTACTAGCTAGTTATATAGAAGACGCCAGAAAATATTACCATTATTAGCCTTGCAACATTAATGCTTAACAGATAATAAATAATCACAATTATTGTTTTTTGGTAGGTAAATTGCTAAATTCGTTATCATGTAGAGATTTGTCACCACTAGTCCGGAGTCTAAATCATAATATACTGTTGTGGACTTGAAAATTAGACACAATTATATTTTCTCCACATATAGTTATACTGTTATATTATACTGGGTATATGCCAATTAAATTCATGATAGTTATTGTTTAAAATCTACTCAAATTTTTCCATAAACTCAATTTTTAGAAGACATTCAACTGGTTTGAAATGTGTGTACTGATTTAAAATAAGCAACAGTTTGCATTTTAGCCACGAAATTATCATACGTCTTATTCTCTTATTTTCTAAAACTGAAAAAGAACATCATTACTTTATTAACTGCTAAAGGCTAAATCTCACTTTTTTATAGCTGTCTTCTACGATCAAATCTGATGTTGAACAATCCAATGAATACGGAATATAACGTTATCTGCAATTGCTTTTCCTGGCAAACTGAATTCATTTACTTCACATTCGCGATTTGATCAATTATCCTAATGAACAATCTATTTCCGTCAGAAAGGGCTCCGTTCTAAGAATAATGGTTTGAAGTCGTACGGCTCAAAGCATTTCGCTCATATAAGCGTAAGCCTCGGAAAATTTCGAATAAGAACTAATTCAGTTAGGTTCTTAATCTTTCCAACGAATTAATTATACTGAACGGTAATCGTTATCCTATTATTTTCTTTTATCTCGTTAGGAAAATATAAAAAGTTAAAACGCGTTGTCCCTTTTCAGTGTCTCGAGAAAGTTTGTTTAAAAGAAAAATGTTGTGTGCCATGAAATATTGAAATAATTAAGAATTTAATTTTAGTTCAATGTACTGTTCATTGTTGAATCAATTTGGTGTAGTATTTTGTCCTATGCAAAATTTATTAATTTTCGTATGGTAACTATTGCATTTTAGGATGAAAAATTACCTTATTTGGTGTTTTTCGTGAAATTGACATCTCATGTCTAAGTACTTCTTGGGAAATAACACCACAGTTAAGAAAATTGCTGTATATTCATCACCAGTTATTAGAGATCTTTTGTGGCTTAAGTAGTCATGCAAATTTTTTCGGTATTATCAGTTTAAATCGTTAAAGCAAATTCATGGCAAACTCAAATACTTATAAATAATACATACAGTATCGAGACGATTGACAGAACAAGATAATTAACAAACGGAAAAGATAATTGGACTGACATAACATTAAAATTATGACAGTGATGCCAGCTGTTTTTCATTATCCGTTTTAAAATAAATTCGCAATTTAAAAATATACTCATGTAATGAAGGTTTGTTTAAAACTGATGGGGAAATATCTGAATGGTTGGACAATACCAGATTTATTCTCTATATATTAAGAAAAATTAAAACTTGTTATATTGATAAATCTCCCCATTGTAATACAAATTCGTAGAACGGATAACAAGGCAAAATCTCTTCTGTCAATATTGTCATTTTAAGATAAAATTTCACTGTTAAATAAATAATTTCTCAAAAAATACTGGATAATATTTTTTTTATTTTAAAATACTCTATAATGCACGTACTTTCTACTAAATATTACAAAAAATGGAAATATGAAATGCACTCCCGACACTATCATTTGGCAATTAATACACAAGTAGAAATTATTTATGTACTAGTAACTAAAACCTCGGACATAATACCATGTATAGGTACTAAAAATAAAGGTATTTGCATACCCCGTATAATTTATATGCAGAAATAAATGGGTGAAGTAAGTATAAGTTCATCTCGAAGTGGTAATAAATAAAAAAAATGTAACTTGGTAAATAATTAAGAAAATGACTTCAATTTTCAGTTTTTCATGTCGCTGAATACGAATATGACATTGACCATGTCCACCGGAGTATCTCGTGCCCAAAACGGCTGCTGTAAAACCCATCGTGCACGATATTATAGAGATATTGATGTAATTCTTGATTTAATTGAAGATTAAGTAAAAAAGAGTAAAGGAAAATATTCAAAGTGCCCATCATTTCTGAAGCCAGAGGTAGACATAGTGGGTGAGAAGGTGTACATTTCAATAACCGACATTGTTTTTCATTTCTTTATCTCAAAGAATAACATCGCTACTCTAATTGAACATACTTGTAAGTTGTACGGTACGGTTACTACAAATGAGGGGTAAGGGGTCAAAACGTAAATAATCCCCGAAAAATATTCATATTCATAATTGCCCACTGTGGGAATTGTCGGTATCATTCTCTATTGTAGGGCTGGAAATAAGAAATGAGCGGGTGAAAACAAGAAAAACATTACTTTAGATTTTCGTGGAAGCTCAAAACAGATCCGACCGCCAATTTAAAAGCCAGCTATTAAATTTGATGCAGGTTTTTGATTCATGTTTTGCAAAGACTAAAATTTTTGTGTACAAAGAAAGTAAGTAGACATAAATGATGCTACCATTGCCAATACTTATTTCTAGAAAGACACATGAAATATTTACTTCAGAAATAAAACTAAGCTATTGATACTATATTATTATCTATATATAAATAGGCAAAGACAAAACGATTAGGTATCATTTTATCCTCTGTCTCTCAACCGATTTTCTTCATTTTTGTTTTGATTAGTAGCTACTGACGACCTTCAGCACAGAATGCTAAGATAAATTTATAATATTGGTTCATTCATTAAATAAAATATAATAAAAATTCATTATTTACGTCCATACTGTCAACGCTAAACAACTGACAATGCCGCCTATTTGATCTGTGGTGCCGCCGTTGCCAGACGGTTAAAACTCAAAACATTGAGTAATTATATATGAAAGTGGCATGCAAGCGTTGTTATTGCTTAGTGGTAAAATAGTCAATGTAGTAGATCAGTATTGATTTTTCGGACGCGTTGCAGTAACTTTCATATTAAATATTCTGTTTTTATTGTGAATTTAATTATTTGATTAATATATTATTATCACATCCCTCCCGAAGATGTTGTGTAAAAAAAGTCAGACAGCATACGATAGAGAATGTATTAAATATTTAAGTTCTCCTATGGTTGTTGGTCCTCTCTTTTCTTTAATATTACTGAATTTGATTGAAAACGCAAATGACGAAAACTTCTAGGTTGCAAAGAACAATCTTCCAATTATTATATCGAATATTTTGCCAGGAGCGGTTCCAGTCAAAAATTTGAGGGGTCATTCATTTGTCAAAAATATTTCGAATATCGATACCTATTTGATTACATTTTTATTTTCTTTTTATTTCAATAGATTTATCAATATGAGTGAACAATTTTGGTCATTACATCTACGTCTCCAATTTCTCCACAACTCTGTTTCTTATAAAAATATACTTTTTACAATTTCATGAAATAGGGTCGAATTTCCACCACTGGGTGACCACTAGTTTATAATAAAATTACATCAAAACTATACACTAATCCACTATGGCCCGTTTTCTTTGTTGATAAGTAACCATGGCAACCAAACATATCAGAACACGAAAAAGATATAATTATCTACCGATTATTTTTAAATAATAAATTGAATTGCGAAAATAATTGCTAGAGTCATTTCTACTCTAAAAAGTGGTGTTAACCGACTGAAACTTCAAAAATCGACGATTATCTTAAATTTTAATTAAAAATATTAGAAATAATGAAAAATTCACCACGAATAATAACGATAATTCATGATCGATTTTTTCTTATTTTGATCACCATGCTCATCGTTTCCATCCCTAGAGTGGCACTTCCAAAGGTAAGTGTACAACACAATAAGTAATTAAGAACAAACTTGTTTTAGTGCTCACGGAAACCATTACAGCATTTACTTACATTTTTTTTACATTTAATTTTCATGATCATCATTTTCACCTCTAATTTAGGGAACCTTGGCATTTAGATAGATTTTTTCTTTAGTCTATATTGACTAACTTACAATGTCAGAAAAGTTTGCATCAATATCCGCTTTTCCTTGGAGATATAGCATAAATAATAGACACTCAGTGTTGGGTAACACACAATTACACTATTCGTTCTACCGCACGCACCAAATATTAGACACTTGTATTAGTTTAGCTTGCTTTCATTCAAAAGTCGGAATTTGCCAATGTAACTAATATGTTTTGATTTAAAAAAAAATCAACTAATATATCAAGCGTAATTTTACGGGTTGTTCCCTATTTGGGATAGGTGAAACATAGAGCGGAGTAGAATTACATATGTTAAAAAATCATAAAAAAGTGATATTGGTTGGCTAATAAGCAGGTGCATATATACAATGTGGTTAAAATAGAAATAAGGGGAAGTTTAATTTGTTATATGGCGTGGTTCAAAAAAGTGTGCCATAAATAGTTGCATATATCAAGTAGTTGAAAAATGGGTGCATTAGAATTATATTTGTACAGGGAGGATAACAAAATCTTATATTGTTTGGCTCCTAAGTACTTGCATATACAATGTGGTTGAAATAATGGTAGTATAGAATTATAGTTAGGCAGGGTGGATAAAAACTAATTATATTCTCGTTCGAGATTATATACGACGTCTCTATAAACTTTCACTTATAGCAGTGCTCTTCTGTGTGATTTACCCTAACCTAGTCTCAGTTGAGGATAAGGTGTTCGGTCCATGTGTGATTAGCTAGACCAGATTTAACCCTGGTGTCCAGTGGTCGCTTTGTCTCTAAAATGTAAAGATTGCCACATTCACAAGGTATGCTGTATATACAGTTATCTGGTATTGGAGGAGTGTCCAGCTGCGTTCTTGCAATCATGCTCCTGAAGGTGTTGCTGCTCTTGAAAAAAAAATTGGATTCCATATTTGTGTTGAATTCGCTCCATCCTCTCCAAAGACTGCCAATAGATTCAATCATGGACTTACTTCAATGTTGCCGCAAAAACTGCCACTTTCAGGAGCAGGATCGTTTTTTTAAGCAAGAACATCTATATGGAATGGTTGGAGGAACTTAAACTGAAGATGTACGACAGCCTAAGCTATGGTTGAGGTCTGTCGATGAGATCTTCAGTATTTGGCAACACGGAAAGAGAGAACTACAGGCATTCCTGGTGTATCTAAACCAATCCCAACCATTCAGTAGATTCATCATGGAGAGATGTAAAGTGGAAAAGGACTAGAACCGAAATCGAAACAACAGTCTACAGGAAGGGTACATTTACAGAATTTTACCTACACTACAATTCTAACCTCTCATCAGCAACGAAAACTGGCATCATCAAAACACTAATCCATAGAGCATATCTGCAGCACACTAGAAGTTCTCAAAAAAGTGAAACATAGAGAAGACCTTTGGCGAATGGATATCCAGAAACCACCATTAATAAGGCGTGTGAAGTATTGGACAAACCACCTAGGCAGGAAGAGGAAACCACGATGGCAACTCTATTATTTGGGTATACTAAATTGTTGTCGGAGAAACTTAGACGAAATGCAAACAGGTATGGAATCAAAATGTTTTTCAAAAGCAGGAACACCTTGAGGAGTATGATTATAAGAAAGAAGCCGGACGCTCCTGCAGTACTAAATAACTGTATATTCAGTATACCTTGTGAATGTGGCACTCTTTACATTGGAGAGATAATCCGACCACTAAACACCACGGTTAAGTAACACCGCATAGCTACTCAAAAAGCCGAACTAACGAAGTCTGGGCTAACTAATCACGCATGGACCGAACACCATAAAATTAACTGGGATCAGGCCAGGATAATTCACAAGGGAGAGCACTGGTAAAAGACAAAATTTATAGAGACAGCGTATATAATCTTAAACGAGAATATAATTAGCGAGCCCAGCCTCCAAATTAAAAACATTTGGAAACCCCGGCCACTGCAGCTACGCATCACCGATAACCAACCGCCATGTCCAGCGACGCATGACCGGTTAAAGGTAGAAACATTTTTCTTATTATATCCCGACTTGACCATTATTCACACTAAGGTGAGAAATATGAGTGCCTTTAGGGGAAAATTCACAGATATCCTAGATTCAAAAGGGTTTAGCTGTAGCCCTTGCCAGGTTTTCAGGCCCGTGGTTGGAGTCGTGGCGGCAGTTTCCCATGACTGTCCGGGACTGAAATATGTTCGTCCAGGAGGTGTAATAGATGTAAGTAACCTGTTGTTGACATAACAATTGTACAGTTCGTGTTTGTTCATGTTCCACTGAGTCTTTAAAATTCCAAATCTCTATATTTGGTTATTTTCTCAGTATATTTATATTATTGTTGTTGGGAATTGCTATGTCAATTAAAGTTGTTTTCCGAGAGACTTTATCTACCAAACTATATCTGGTTTATTGTGAGCAACAGACCGATCGGTCAGTATCGTGCGGTCCCAGTACAGCTTGTAGTTGTTATTTTCTAAAACAGATTATTATATATATTATTATAAGGTGGAATATGAGCAGTTGTCTGTATGTACAACCTGAAATATGGGAGGAAGTGAAGTTAAGTAACACAGTGTGGTTCAAACAAAATTATATAAAGTTGCACGTGAAGGGTGGTTTAAATTAAGTATGGAGAGAAATTATACTTTGTACTGTGGTTCAAAAAATATGAGGAAAAATTCTGAAATAGCGTAGCTCATAATCAGTTGCACATATACGACAGTTGAAATTTAGGGTGGAGTAGAGTTATTGCAAGTATTTAAAAAATGTTATATTAGTTGTCCAATAAGTAGCAGCACATAGGTTGAAGTAGAGATAAATATAAAAGGTGATTTAAAAAAAATGTTGAACAAAATTGTTATATAACACCATGAGCAGTTGCAGTTTTGGAGAAATATTTAATGAATTAATGGAATTGTATCTACTAGTACATGGTGGTACAAAAAGGCCATCTTGTAAGGTCTTTTGGACTGCAGCCCACCCCATCTTGTACTACCTCTGACCTCTGAACATCGACTGCAAAGACTACAGTGGTGCAGAGACATGATGGCCGAAGAACTGTTAGATGACGTCGAGAAGAAAGACGTCAATTTCAATTTGATGTTGAGCGACATGCCTTATGGACGCCCTTATTAAATTTCGTTATGGAGTGAAATAATTACAAGTGTACAAGTCATTTTAGCCTAGTTATTTGCCCAGATTTTAAGATTACAAGTTTATTTGGGCACCCAGTATAACTGGGGCAATGCGCTACCTAACTAGATCTTAATTAATCTAATCTTAAATATAGGGACATTAATACATTAAATAAATTGAAGAGATTGAATTCAGCCTAGTAATTTCCCCGACTGTTAGGGTTACAAGTTTATTTGGGCACCCAGTATAACTGAGACAAAGCGTTCCCTAACTATATCTGAATTAATCTAATCTTAAATATAGGGACATTAATACATTAAATAAATAGAAGAGATTGAATTAAAAACATAATAAAGGTGAATAATCTAAAACCATTTAGTCAGTAAAAAAAAACGATGACCTAGATACAATAAATAACAAATGAGCAATTAAATAATAAGTAATAACACATTAACAAACCACACTATGTATAAAACAACTGACTTTAAATAGATAATACACAACTAAATATATAAAACTACCCAACGGAATAATCAGTTAATGGATCGCATATTTCAACAAGATAATGTTCGCCTGATGTTGCTCGAGTTAGTTTAAGTTTATTTGAAGAGACATATGTGAATATGTTGCCATGACCGCCCAGATCTCCCAATCTTTCGCCCATAGAACATGTTTGGGATAGTAGGCCTCAAGAAGAAATATACTACCTTATTGAATCTCAATGCCAAGAGTTGTTGGGGAGTGATTTATACGGCAAAGAAATAACATTATTCACAAACTTATTTAAAAAAAAATAAACTCCTTGGTATTTGTTATTCACATTTCAATCATTTACTCCTTGCTATAACAAGCAACACAATATTAAATTTAAACATCTCCTTCTGGGTGTTGCGATTTCTTTACCGGTTAGTATATGTCTGCAAAATCTCCAAAAGTAGACGTCTGCCAAAAAAAAAAACGTCTTACCTTCTTATAAAATGTTCTTGAAAGTAACTCACATTTACGTTCTGCATTTTTCTTTATTTGGATTGCGATTTGTGCATCACATCCATCAAAATTAGATGTCTACGTGTTGCTTTTGATATGACTAGTTGAAAAGCCAGTTCGACTTCAATCAATTAGAGTTTTGCATCTGCAGAACGCTTCAGGAATGTTACATATACGCTTCGATAGAGAATTTGAAAAATGATTTTCCTGTGTGGGAAACATCACAGTTGGCTTTGCTGCTTCGCTCGCTGTATTCTATTGATCAGAGGACTCTCTAAAATAACATTTATGTAATGAAATGGATATATATGGAATATCAGTGCATAATATCCGAACCGTATTGCCCAGAAATATTTTCTGCCATAGCAAAAGCGTTCTTATTTTAATTGAAAATTAAAGTAGTTATGATTCTAGGGATATACAACAAAATGTGTAAGCTCCTAAATATCGTCACGTGTGTCATCATATTTAGTCTGAAAATATTATCCGGTCCCATTACTAGTATATATTTCGACTGGAAGTGGAAAAATATTCACGAATCAGGTCTCCAGGTTCATGGATATTTTTTTAAGATTTTAAGTTTTTCTGATATTGGATCTTTAAAAGCAAGAGAAACTGATTACTGGCTTTGTAAAATTAATTTTGGGTTTATTGGGGTGTTTTTTTGTGAATTATTATTTTAATATGAAGTTACAGAAAAATGTGATAATCTATCACCTATCGTTTTTTATCAAGTTTGCCTCGTGTTTCAATGTCAATAGCGTCTCTAATGATTTTTTTGTGCTGTGGATATTAGCAAGTTCTTTGCAACTACTGAAGTATATTTTGTGCCCTGTTTCTTGTCTATGTCTGAATAAAATGTAGGTGGTCTACTGTCCTTTATGTTTACTTTATGTTCACCACTGCAAGCAGATATCCGTCTGTTTATTTGACATACATATTCTTGAGGCAGTCCCCTCGTGATATGTTGTAAACTCTATTGTTCTCTAAAAGCCTTTATGGTAAATTGACATGCCTACATAACATCAGTCATTGTGAAGACGCGAGATGTAAGACCGACATCTAGGATTTTCAAGAGATGAAAATTTTATCGTGACATTCTGTCCTAGGAGTTAAGGGAGAACAGCAATAACACGGAACGGCTCCAGATTCGGAACCTCTGTGTACTGATTCTCTTGAAAATCCTAGATGTCGGTCTTACATCTCGCGTCTTCAAATTTAACGAAATGCATCAAATGCATAAAGAAGTGTTCGAGAGGACATTCAATTGTGGAAAGCGCAACTGATAAAGGTTCCCGACCAGAAACAATATATATTATATTTATATATAATATATATTGTTTTGCGTACAAAGGAATGACACCTCGAAGAGAGTAATCAGTCATTGTGTTTCTTTTCTTGTTGTTTACTTATTGCTTTTCTGATGCGGAGAGAGGTACAGTCATTCTTTGTTAGGGACCTCTTCATGAGAGCTAGTTCTTCCGTGTATGTAAGGAAGTTCACCAATTCTGAATTTCGGTAAGGCCATATAATGAAAACGTCATCGACAAATGTAGTTTTTAGTGCTGTCTATTCAAAATATAAAATAAACAAGTAGGAAAACACTTATATACAGAAAAAAATATCACCGTTTTGGTGAACAGTAATCCCATATAAAAACAATATTGCAACAAAAACCACCAATAAATTTGAATAATCCGATTTTCGAAACCCATAAACTCCTTATGTAGAGTATAATTGACTTTTAGTTATCTCAAGACAACAAATGAGACGAAATACCTGAACGCATAAATATTTATGACAGCTTAGGAGGTTTGTATAAAGGATAAAGTGAGATCCAGAAAACAAATACTTTGATAACCTAGTATCTTTGGAAACTGCCAAATGTGATTTTGGAGAAAAGTCAAAAGAATATAACATACCAATGAATGCACACCAGAATGGCCATCAACCACATATTTCCAATACTTCAAATACACACTACCATTCTATTCCCCTAAGGGAAGTTTACACTTGAGAACAACGAAACTAAGACCGATAAAAAGCCAACTGTTTTGTGATCTCATGTTTCTGATACAATGCCGCAGTAAACACACATTACCAAAATTCACCAAAGTTTCAACAACCAGACAGATAACAAGTATTCTGCAAACAGCCCGCAAAGTCCTACTGACAAAATATATACGTCAAACCAAGAAAAACCTTATCGAAAGGTGGAAGAAACTTGCTCCCGTGTTAAAATAATTATAAAAACGAGAAATCAGAATTACATAATTTCCTTACATACAAGAACTCCAGACATAATAATATAGAACAAGCTCCCTTTCCTCCTAGATGTCCTCATAACCGAGTTTCCAGAATACTCTTTTTAGCACATTGTTTTTAGCACCCAGCACGAATTGAACAAGTAGCCAATACCATATAAAACGACCAGTATCTATAAAAGACACGCAAACAAAAAAATGAAGAACTAGCTGTCATGAAAATCACCCTAAGAAACAATGTTTACAGCAATAACATCATCAGAAAATAATAAGCAAACAACGAGTAATGAAAAATGAAAACAGAACGAGTGCCATAAATACGTTCCAATGTTAGTTTACCGGATATTAATCGTACAACTCATAGAATAATGAAAATTCTACACAAAAACAACGTCCAGACAACCTTTCAGACTCAAAAAACGACATAAAAAACCATGGAGTTTACGTTATATAAATCATAAGTCGTCGTCGGTCAAATACATTGATGAACTTAAAGAACAACTAAACTATCTTCATATTATATAGATCTGGACAAGAGACAGTGCTTTAGCAGTTGCGATGAACTCACCAACATCGATACCTACAAAATTAGAAGTATTTGACAAGCTTTTATTAAAAAAATAAAAGAGCTTCAAATTATCTCGTTTTTGGAAACCAGTAATCTCATATCAAATCAGTAATACCACCAGTAAACAAACATAAGCAGATTAATGACATTACCGGGAAAGCCCATAAACCAAATGTGAATTTGGTGAAACTTTAAGATATTTTTCATCAGAGTACGACGACGAACAGTTGGATACAGGAATGAGCCATCAACCATATATACATACATTGTGCACGTAAAGTATGGAACATAGCAAGTAAAATCTACCCAGATAAAATAGGAAAAAAAAACTTAGACATGTCAACTTTAATTTAATAATGCGAAAATTTGGACATAAATAGATTTTTCATGACGTCATTAATGTGGTCTATATGACGACATACAATTTGTAAGTGGCAACTCTAATATTGGATATATCGATTTGAAAGATCTCTACATACAGGACGTTTAGATTTCAAATCGGTTAAACAACAAGTTGTTTAAGAAAAAACATTTCTCTTTTATTCACTTAAACCAAACAAAAGAATAAGAAAAAATCAAAGCAAGGGATCAAATTGACCACCATTTGCAGGCTGGCAATGAGCAATGTGATATTAAAATTCGTTGGTAAACACTACAGTAGTGTTGTTTTCGAGTGTAAAAACATGAGCTAAATATTGGCATCTGAAGATATCAAATGATTTTTGAGGAGTGTAAACACATTTATTTATTTATTTATTTAAAGAGTACGGCCCCCAACAGACAGTCGCAGCTGCCTTATTACAGGGTGGCACAAGTTAACAATAATTGTAACATGAGAACAAGCAAGTACATTTAATTAAATTACAAAAGGAAAAAAAAAAAAAGAAAAACGTAAGCAACAAATTCAAAAAATAACAGATAATCAGCAGACTGTTTATAAGTCTTCTTATTCTAGATAAAAATTTATAGTGGTTTTAGAGAACCAAAGGGGGTATGCAGATTAACTAATTATAATTTTAGGTAGATAAGTATTAACAATTTCGTCTAAGACTTTATAAAATGATAGGATATTCACATCAACATCAGCTGAGCAAAAAGTTTTGTCCCAATCATGTTCTCCAATTCTATCATTAATCACATTGTAGTCAGCACCATTAAATTTTAATTTACTATAAGAATTACAGGGAAGTGCTTTTGTACAATTAAGATCAATGGTAAGATTAAGAGACATATGGTGGTTGTCTTCAGTAACAAATGGATTATTACATTTATTCAAATCAATTTTCAGAGATGTCGATAAAACTAGATCTAAGATTTTATTGTGTATATTAAAGATGCTATTAAACTGCTTTAAATCATTTAAATAAAACCAATCCGAAAAGCACCGGCTACAGGGTTCAATGACATTATGAGGAGCAATAAGCATCCTCTTACCACCCTTCAGTGCCACGGAAACCCATAAGTCCTCAATAACACTATTTACACTGGACCACTTGGAGAGTAGGTCGACAGAAAAACACAGAAGATAACGCAATTAACACTCCACCCCCATCACTTTTGCCACTGATGGACGGATCTCTATCCTCCCGAAATCATTAGCACATACTGACTGATAGAAATCCACTGTTCTAGTTCATAGCCCTCTGGTATTTTGGTAATAGACTGAGAAATCGTTATTCAAACAACACAGAAGTAGTAAATTAAATTTGAGAAGAGTATGTTTGAACTTATGATAAAAAACTGTCATTCTGGATATACACCGCACGACTGGACTCCTCTTTTTTAATAAAAATTTTCATCCCTTTCACCCAGCAGTATTTATAATCTGATTTTTTACAAAATCTCGAGCTTTCTTGAAGAGAAGCTTGTAGTAAGGGGATAAATGTTCGTTCATAAATATCTCGAGTCTTGTTCAAGACAAGTATTTTAGTGTTTAAACATTTTCTATTAGCTTTAAAAGCGTTCATGAGATCAGTTTTTTTCTCAAGTGATGAAAATTTCACCACTATGTTTTTAGGATATTTGCCAGTCTCATTATCAGACGAAAAACGTGCAACTCGATGTATCGTATCAATGTCACCATCTATGACATCGATTCCTAATGCAGAGCCGATTTTTTTGATTATGGAAATGATATTTTCATTCTTCTTTTCCGGAACACCACAAATTTCAATGTTATTTATGCGGTCTTGCTGCTTAAGGAATTCGACTTCAGATTTAAGCATGGAACATTCATTTCTAAGTGCAGCCATATCATGTTGAACCTCGGCTATTGCTTTAGATACGGAAATTTTCCATCTGTGTATTGAACTCGTCTATTTTATCTCCAAAAATTTAACCGACACAGCAAGGTTGGATTGTTCAGATTTTATTCCTGATAAATCCGACATAATAGTGTTTACGCTTTTAACTAAATCGAGCAATAGTTTAGAAGGATCTTCTCTGAGGGGTTTGTCCTTACATTCCTTACATTTCCAAGTAATGCCTGAGTCCGCCGGTAGCTCGCCGAAGACTGATGGTAATTTAGCACATTTCAGATGATAAACCATTCTGCATTCACCTTGACACTGAATGCCGGGATTCGTGCGACTGCAAACTGCCGCGCAGCTGCTACACAAGCCGGGTGGCATTGCGATACGAAAAATAACGATAAGATGCCGAGTGATTTGTAATAAAAAAAACACAATGCAAAATTCGGATGAATGTTCTTTACTGTTATTGCACCACGATGCACTTTTTGTAGAGTATATAAGTCACAGTTAGTACAGCACCCTTTACTGACGACTTCGGTATAAAATTTGTAATTAGAATTTAACTAGAAACTGCGAAATGTCGTACATAAATGTGAGACGAGAGAGAGACGTGTACACGCACTTGCTTGATCTACTACAGTTATATGAACTGACATTGGAGTAGATTATTCACCGAAAGGTTTAGTGGTTAAACAGTGAACGTTTTTTTCTTTATAGTTACTACTATATAAGGATATTTTATTATTTCGTAATTTTTTGGTAAAAAATGACCAACCCCTCCATTTTTTATAAGGTAGAAAAAAACACTATAACAACATTTGGATATTCTGCGTATGTTGCATCAAATCTTGTATATTATTTAATAACGAGGATCGTAAACCAGCAATTCACTGTTCTGGAGCGGAATCGACTAAAGAATGTGTTTGACTTGGAAGAAAATCCTGAAACACTGTAATTAAATTTTTCATTAAGACTTCTGGAACAATATAACAATGAATTTTGAGCGCTACAAACACTGTTTAATGTTCGGTGTTCAATAAGATCTGAATTTCAACAGCTTTTCAAACGGTTTATAAATACTAAGGCAAAAGGGAATATAACAAATGAAATTAACTTCTTTGTTTCCTGACATTTAAAAGTTTCAGTCCATACATAAAAATTTGACTGAAGTTATTGGAAACCTTTGCAGACTTATTTTTAGCTCTTTGTAAAAAATGCGGATGGTTATTCGAACATAAAAAAGCAGAAGTTGGAAATATCAGTGGAAGTTCGTATTTACGGATTTTTTAGGTGTAATCACATATGATATAGTCAAAAGCCCTTTGTTTCATGGTCTAGGGGAGAAAAGATTTTTAATGGAGAATATAATGAAATCAATAAAAGTATTGGTTAAAGCGTAACAAATTTAAACAAATAATTGAAAAATCAAGAGCAAACAAACAAACCACACAGTGCAGAATTAGCTTTTATGAAAAGAATTATATTTTGAAATATACTTGGTTTGCAATCTATTACTATGACTTGTATTATCAGAGGTCAGCAGTTTTCATATTTCCTTCAAGAAATAGGAAATGTGATACAAAGCAGAGGCAGATGTATAGGTTACAATATTTTGACTTAATTTGAAGATCTTCACACTTACAATGCAACGTTACTTTAGAATAGTCAACTACGATGTGCGAATACGAATGATTCAAATATCGGTCCTGTCATTGATCCTGTCAGGCTATCGTTATCACCAAGATTTGTTCCAAATAATGTTGTATTGTTTGTAACCATAACTTCTTTTTCTGATGCCACCTCCTTTCGAAGGCTGGCGACTAAATGGCTAACGTGGTTCAGATAACCTTCAACCAAGAATTCTGGCGCCTCCCGGCAGAAATTTTGCCTTCAACTTTGTTCACATTGATAATTCATGATACTCCCCAGAAATTTGGAGGATCACATTGGTTCTCCCACTGTACCGTCGATAACCAGAACAATTTGCACGGGTGTCTTGGCAATTGCAATGGTGTTTGTTTTTGTCGTATATAAGAGTTGGCCTGAATTTTCACCATGTCAAAGTATAAGATGCATTAACCTTTGTGAGTGTCGCGTACTCTCGGTTAGCACAATGGTGTCGTCGGCATACTTATGTTATTGGTTGGTGGATTGTTCAACAATAGAACACCTGGTTCTTATTTTTTTCGCTATAAGTAGATAATAGAGACATATCTGACAATAACACTTGCATTTATACTAGATTCTATTACTAGTTGTAAAGACCAAATATTCTACTAAAAATAGTCAGTCCACTTGCCTCTATTAAGTTAAGTCAGACGATGAAAAGACATGGGAGATTGCCACTAATACCACCAACTTTTTCTCTGTTACACACCATAAAACAATGATATGTTTGTCGTTATCTACAAATGTTCACAACTTTCTACTATTTTTTACATGCCTAATTTAACATAACATACAAGTTCATAACATACCCCTTAATAGAAATTAATTTTGTGCGATACGTCATATAAGTTAACTCCTATACGTTATGAAATATGCTATAATGGCATTGTATATTTCATCTAAGACATACATCATAAGGCTGATTACTTTGTATATTAAATTCCTTAAAAATAAAATTCAAACTATCTCATAAACAAGGCATTTGTTTATAACAGTGATTTAACCAGTAGACTTTAAAAAATAACAATTTAAATTTTAATGTAAATTTTAATAATAATAAAAATATATACTTTTTATGTCATTTGAGAATATATTCAATAACTATTGAAAAATTTTCAGGGTTTTAAGTTACACCAGCCTATATAATTAAATCTCTGCAACTGTCTTTGAATCTACAAAACAACCAACCCTCTGTGTTTTTTTTCATCAACTAGATGCAACGAGAACTGGAATTCTATAAATTGAATTCACTAGATATCATACGTGGTGGTTAACTGGTATAAACATGTCACCAAAAGAAAAGAAACCTCTATTCCCTGTTCCATCCATTATTCATCGTTTTCAGTATTTGTAAGTGGCTCATTGAAGAACAACTTGCATACTTATTCTAGTTTATAGGTAAAGTTTGTTTTTTAGTAAGTATTGCAATATCAATCATTTGATATGGCTAAGCATATGCATACAATTATTGTTTTACATTTCTGCAAACTTTAGCTTTAATTTGGTTGATAGCCTGATCTTCCGTTCTAATCAAATCTGTCTGTCAACACAATACCATTTATTGCAATCTGGCTTTTGTTTAGAACTGTTGAACGAGTTTTCATGTTAAAAGTTCTCTAATTTCATTTATGAAAAGGAATGTATAAACAAATTAATGAGGGCTTGTTTGATTGTAGATTCAACTGTGTATACTTGAATGTAGTGCTGAGTGAAAATGAGCGTCTGATATGAAATGACACGAATTTTATGAGTCATTAGTCATAAGGAATAGGAAGATGTAGTCAAATTTTAACATCAACTGTGTTATGTATTTTTTCACTTATAACTTACTAATTTGACCTGAAGATACCACAACTTATACAAATTTCTACATGGTGATGACTATAATCAATATTGAATTGGATTGAATGGAAATTGTTGATGATTATTTCTGTTGGTTGTGAATATAGCTTAATTTTACTAAACATTTACAAATTGAAATTGAATATTGACTTTTTATAACATTTAATTTTGTATATATGAATATTAAAGTGATCTTTATCTTTCCTTGATTTGTTTATTGACCATTTCATTACTAGAGTTTGGTTATTTATTTAATAATATCTATGTTTTGATGGGTTATAGAACTCCTATAAATCGTGTGTTGCTGTCGTTTGCCTATACTGTATTCCCCAATAGGAAATATTTACATATTAATTTTGCATATTTCTAATGGGACCGTAATTTTAATAATTTTATTGTTGCTGGTAGTTCTAATCGATATTCATTTGTTCGCATACAGGTAAACTAGGTTGTCAAACTCATACGAGTGCTAATAGTTTATTCATGTAGTACTTGTCGTTGTTGAGTTTTAATTAAAATTTCATGAACAAATATGTCTTTTAAGGGGATTTGTTGAGGTACCGTAAGGCACATAATCTTGTTTCTGTTACCAGCCCACGACAAGACTTTACTTATGGAACTTTTCCAGTCTCACCAGTAGCGGACGCCATAGCTCATTATCAGCATTTAATAAAAAAAAATCTGGAAAAAATCTACAATAACATGGAACAATTAAACACAGACCCCTATAACTAATTCCGAAACATTTTATTTACAGATGACAACGGAAAGTCAGTAATTAAGTAGACGGAAAGTCAGTTAGGATAGGTATTGTCCTTGAATTTTAGTCTGAGCACTCTTAAAATTTAGTTGGTCATCCAGATGCTATTTACACATAACAATCTATATGCGTGAGTTCTTTAAATGAACATATATATATATATATATATATATACATAGTAGGCGTTCAGTGGCCACGCCTCCCGCTTGCTGATTGATTATATCCGGTTGAGTTATTATAAGGCGGAGCCGGGCCGGTACTAAGTTTAATATAATTTTCCAAAAATTAGATAAGTTCTGGATTTTATTGCGTGCCTTTAGAGTGTGAGGCCTCTTCGCGATTTCAATTGTCTCTTTTATGAGTCTCGATATCGGGTGTTCTATATTTGCCAGTACTCGGGTATAAAGTCTATTCGGTGTTACGTCGCGGTGGCGTGTTCCGCAATGGATGTCGTTTCTTCTTGTTTTCTTATGGCGTTCTGGTGTCCATAACGTCTAGCTTGAATTCTTCTGTTAGTTTGCCCCACATAGGTATTATGACAGTCTGCATATGGAATCTCGTACACTTCCTATTGCTCTAAAGGGATCCTCGTCTTCGGATTCCTTAACACGGTGCTCATTTTTGTGTCGATATTGAAAATAGTGTAGATATTGTGTCTCCGTTAAATTCTCGCAATACTGGCCGTAGTACCCTTGACATATGGTAAATAGGCTTTGTTTATTTGTGTCTCATGCTCCCCGTCTGTTTGCCTTGGTTATCACTTTAGGCTTCTTTGTATGTTTCGGTCTGTAAATCCGTTTTGTCTCAGAGCTGTTTTTAAACTGTCCATTTCTTGTTTGATGTTATTCTGGCCAGTTAGTCTTTGGTCTGGTTACTAAAGTTTTGAAGACGGATTGTAGTTGGGCTTTGTGGTGATGAGAATTAGCATGAAGGCATTTTGTTGGTGTGAGTTCATTTCCTATATACTCTATGGCCAAGGATTTCATCTTCCTTCCTATTTATCAGAACATCAAGGAATGACAATTGATTATTGGCTTTAACTTGCCTGGTAAATTTTATTTTGTGATGAATGCCATTAAGGTGATGTAAAATGTATTAAGGTGTTCCCTCCCATGAAGCTAAAACACATATCGTAACCATAAACTGGGTTTAAGACTTACTGTTCTTAGTGTCAACTCCACAAGGTTCTCCATAAAAAGGTTTGCTGAGTACTGGCGAGAGTGGTGATCTCAGTGGGGCTCCTTCCAATTGTTTGTATCGTTGGATCTCGTAAACAAAATAGGTGTTCTTCAAACAGTGCGTTGTTAAGTCTACCAGGAGTTGAGGTGGTTTGTATTTTCCTATTATGATATCCAAGGGATATCGAAAGAGATGTTGGTAAAAAGGTAAATCTGGTTGTAAGACCGTTTTGCTAAGTATTTCGTTGAGATATGCAGAATTTTTCACGTATGAGTCTGCCCCTTCTGCAAACGGTTGGAGTTTTTGGGCTAGCTGTTGTGTTGAGGATCCAATTGAGCTTCCTATTAGCCTTAAAGGTGTACCGTCTTTATGTACTTTTGGCAACTCATAGAATTTGGAGATCTCAATGACTTTTCATGTGGAATGAGTTGTAGTTGGACATTTTTGTCGATTCTACTTGCTTGGATTTTGGCCTTAGTTGTTTTCTCCAGATAAGTTGTTTGTATGCTGGATCTTGTAGCAATATTTGTATTTTGTTGGATCTAAAATTACAGTCGCATTTCCTTTATCAGCAGGTAGATTGACGATGTCCTTGTTGCGGCAAAGTTGTTTCAAGGCCTTATTTTCTTCTATAGATAGTTTCCTTTTGGGTGGTTTAGACTTTCTTAGAGCGCCTGAAACTTGTTGTTGAATTATTTCTGCGGTGTTCTCTAATTTTGAAACTGCTATTTCCACGCCACATATTATGTTCACTGTTGATATGTGAGAGGGAGCAATACCGTAATTGAATCTCTTAGCCAACACGCTAATCGAGGTAGAGTTCAATTGGACTGAAGATAAGTTATAGATCGTTTTATTCGGTTCCAATTGCAGTGAGGTTAGATTGGGACAGTTATTTTCCGAGAAAAAATGATAAATGGGGATCTGTTGGAGCTTCAATTTGTTGAATTTTGTCTGTTGTTATCTTGTTGTTAACTCTGCATTCGTTTCGGCCCTAAACTCGCTAGTCTCATCGATTTTATTCTATATTATAAGGTGGAGTACATTGCTTATATGTAGGTGGACATCTAAGAGTTTAGTATTAAAGAACATCCAAATCTCTTCTGACATCACGTATGGCTTCCCTAAGTAGGGCACAACTTGTTTCCATAACATATTTTGTGTTTTTCTGTTGTTCTTCCAGAACTTTATCGTTATGTTTTCCGGAACAACTCCTTCAACGCGGCACCGTTGTAAAAAATGTAGATCGCACAAAAATTTGCTTCATTTCGGGCGTAATTTCTCAAATATTTTACATCATAAAAGGAAACCTTCCCGACTAACGCTTGCTGGGAGCCTCTATAATGAGGTATTAATGTTAACTACTGGCACTACTGCATTCAATCTTGAACGATACACCATTATTCTGTCCAAGTAGTTTCTGTAAGTTTTCAAACCAGTGTTTAAGCTCTGAGATGGTGTTAGGTCTTTTGGAATCATTAGCTTTAAATTCTAATAGTTTAGTTTATTTCTCAAATGTATCGTATGTAAATATTCTTCTTGGTAGTTTGCGATGTCGAATGGTCCGTCATACAAATCTTAACCGGGCTGGACTAACATTAATGCGTCCAGTTGCCCAGAGTATATTTAAAATGTATTCTAAAATTTAGTTCTTTCTTTCTTATGATTTCATTACTGACACATATATTTTTATATTAGCTCGAGAGCAAATTTCATGCCTGAAAGGGAAATGATCTTCATCCCCTGCAGATACTTCCAGTACAATGTTTTCATCCACGCCAGTTCAAAAGCATATTTCAGCAAAATTCTATTTAATTATTTACAGTTACCTAATAATGCGTTTCAGAAACAAAAAAAAAACACAACAGCCAAACGGACTCAACGCTTCAGTTCTCTAATACAGCAAGTATTTCAGGCCATGTGTTATATTTCAAAGAGTAACACAAACTACAAAATTCGGTAAACATTCAATCATGCTAAACAACGTTATGTTATTTGAATGTTGCTAGAAATTGGATTAATATTCAGTACTATATCGCTGAAAATATTGTAAAACATTTTCTACCAGAACAAAACCTAATTTAATGCCGATAGTCGATTATGAGCCCTAGAATTTCAGATTTACGGCAGTCTACAACAGAGGCGTACTTTCTCTCTCTGTTGTAAAAAAATTCAATTTAAATTTTAATTGATCCTTTTATATACGTTGTGCTGCAAAACCCTTTGACAATCAATAAATTTATTGGACGTTTCACTGAGTTTTTCTACGGCAGAGACTGCATGTTCAAATAGAACCGATATGACTTTTTTGCTTAGTTCCAAAGTATTAAATATAGTTGATAATTTGTTTATATTCTCATTTGGTAAATATATATCACCGAACAGAATCAGTCAAACATGTACTAATCCCATTCAGAATTGTCATTTAGAAAACATGTTTTCCTTTTAATCAATAACTGTTAATATTAAAGAATTATTATACAGAGTGTCCACATACTCTCCCTGATATATATATATATATATATATATATATATATATATATATATATATATATATATATATATATATATAACTACGCGGATGAATTCCCGGAAACCACCTAAAACATTTAGTGCCCGCGAAAACTTAAAAACAAATATAGTGAATCTCTACGGGGAGAATAATTTTCATTTGTCTAAAACATTTGAGAAATTACGCGCGAAAAGAAGCAAACTTTTGTGCGATCTACATTTTTTACAACGATGCCGCGATGAAGGAGTTATTCCGAAAAACATGACGGTAAAGTTCTGGAAGAACAACAGAAAAACACAGAATATCTTATGGAAAGCTAGTTGTGCCCTACTTAGGGAAGCCATACGTGATATTAGAAGAGATTTGGATGTTCTTAATACTAAACTCCTGGATATCCACCTACAGGTAAGCAATACACTCCACCCGATAATATGGGATAAATTCGATGAGATTAGCGAATTTAGGGCCGAAACGAATGCAGAGTTAACAACATTGCAACAACAGGCAAAATTTAACAAATTGAAGCTCCAACAGAAGCCCAAAAATGAATTTGTCTCGGAAAATAACGGTCACAGTCTAACCTCACGGCAATTGGAAACGAATAAAACCGTTTATAACTTATCTTCGGTACAATTGAACACTTCCTCGATTGGCGTGTTGGCTAAGGGATTCAATTACGCTATTGCTCCCTCTCACATACCAACAGAGAGCATAATATGTGGAGTGGAAACAGCAGTTTCAAAATTAGATGCGAATACCGCTGAAATAATTAGACAAGATGTGTCACATGTTCTAAGAAAGTCTAAACCACCCAAAAGGAACCTATCTATAGAAGAAAATGAGGCCTTGAAACAACTGCGCCTCAACAAGGACATTGTCATTCTACCTGCTGATAAAGGAAATGCGACTGTAATTTTAGATACAGCGGATTATTCAAACAAAATTCAAATATTGCTACAAGATCCAGCATATAAACAAATTACTACTGACCCAACAACTTATCTAGATAAAACAACCAAGGCCAAAATCCAAGCAAGTAGGATCGACAAAAATCTCCAACTGCAACTCATTCCGCGTGAAAAGTCATCGAGATGTCCGAAATTCTATGGGTTGCCAAAAGTACATAAAGAAGGTGCACCTTTGAGGCCAATAGTAAGCTCAGTTGGATCCCCAACACAACACCTAGCCAAATTCCTAGCCCAACAACTTCAACCGTTTGCAGAGGGGGCAGACTCATATGTAAAAAATTCGACACATTTCATCGAAATTCTTAGAAAAACGGTCTGACAACCAGAGTGTCTTCTTGTAAGTTTTGACGTAGTGTCCCTTTTCAGCAACATCCCTATCGACGAAGCCTTGCATATCATAATAGAAAAATACAAACCACCTCAACACCTTGTAGACTTAACAAGGCACTGTCTGATGAACACCTATTTTGTTTACGAGAACCAGCGATACAAACAAGTGGAAGGAGCTATAATGGGATCGCCACTCTCACCAGTTATAGCGAACCTTTTTATGGAGAACTTTGAGGATTTGGCACTAAGAACAACAACTCTTAAACCCAGTTTGTGGTTGCGATATGTGGATGATACACCTTAATGGCATCCATCACAAAATAAAATTTACCATGGAGGTTGAAGCCAACAATCAACTGCCATTCTTTGATGTTCTCATAAATAGGAAGCAAGATGGACCCTTGGCCATACAGTATATAGGAAAGTAACTCACACCAACAGATACCTTCATGCTAATTCTCAGCACCACCCACCCAAGACTTTAGTAACCAGATCACAAAGGCTAGCTGACCAGGATAACATCAAACAGGAAATGGACAGTTTAAAAACAGCTCTGAGACAAAACGGATTTACAGACCGAAATATACAAAGAGCCCTAAAGTCAAAACCGAGACAAACAGACGAGGAGCATGAGACACCAATAACCAAGGCTTATTTACCGTATGTCAAGGGGACCACGGAAAGTATTGCAAGAATTCTACGGAGACACAATATCGATACTATTTTCAATACAGGCAGAAAAATAAGCACGGTGTTGAGGACTCCGAAGACGAGGATCCCTTTAGAACAACAAGGAGTGTACGAGATTCCATGTGCAGACTGTCATAAAACCTATGTGGGGCAAACTAACAGAAGAATTCAAGTTATACGTGATGAACACCAGAACGCTGTAAGAAAGCAGGAAAAAACAACATCCATTGCGGAACACGCCACCCCAATGTCACAACGAATAGACTTTGAGAACACCAGAGTCCTGGCAAATATAGAACACCCGAAATCAAGACTCGTAAGAGAGGCAATTGAAATAGCGAAGAGACCTCACAGTCTAAACGCACGCAATGAAATTCAGAACTTATCGAATTGTTGGGAATCCTATTAAACACCGTACCGGCCCGGACCCGTCCAATAACAACTCAACCGGAAATAACAAATCAGCAGGATGGAGCCGTGCCCACTGAGCGCCATGGGCCGATTGAACGGCTGCGTGTGATTACACGCAGCCGTTCACGGTGTCAACCGATAGGCGCCGAGCTTCAGAAAATCTTAGTATTCGAGTAACTAGAATCGAAAGCAGAAGGCTACGAGAATTATGCGAACCGACCTGAAGAGGGCAGATGTGACTCTGCCAAAACGTCGTCATTTTACCATCGATCCCGGCAGGGATCAGTAATCAACTACGCGGATGAATTCCCGGAAACCACCTAAAACATTTAGTGCCCGCGCAAACTTAAAAACAAATATATATATATATATATATATATATATATATATATATATATATATATATATATGTTAGAGTGTAATCCTTACCGATGGAACAATGTGGTTTCCTATGTTTCTGGGTTTGTGCTCTGAAAGGAACACACACACACAAATATATATATATATATATATATATATAGACAGAGTTTCCGCGGATGACGCCGCCTCCATTCCTTCAACCAGAATCTCCATCGCATCCTTTTCTCCCAGAGAATATTGTCACTAATACTCTCTCTTCTTTATCTAGGTGGTCTAGCCCTCTTTCTGTTGCCCATTGGACTCCATGCCGTTATCTTATTTATTTACTTGTGTCTTGCTCTTCTAACATGTATATATCACAAAAGCTTCTGTTCTTCAATATACCTGATGATTTCAGTTTGTACCTGCATTCTTCTTCGCATCTCTTCACCCACAGAGTCCATTTTTGTAAGATCGGAATCTCTGCTCCAGTATTCGTTTTTAGTTTATACGATTTTTCTTTTCTGTTGATTACTGACATCACTGATGCGTAGGTCACGATACTTTGGACTAAGGCCTTGAATATCATTTGTTTCATTCTAATAATCTTGTCCCCAATCACTGTTGGTAATTGTAAAGTCCTTCTTATATATAACGTTCGAAGCATAGGTATTTATATAGGCGTTTCCTTAAAATGTTCGGGTTATTTTCGATTTCTAGGGTCCTTCAACTTCCTTCTTATTGTTAGATATTCTTTTTTTTTATTGATTTCCACTGGCTCTTTGCTACTCTGCTTGTAGTTTCTTTGTCATATAAGTAAAATCTTCATCTTGACTTATGACCGCCTGATCAACTGCAAACCATAGACTTGGTTTTGTTCTAAATTAGCGTAGTCCAAGTTTGCTTTTTTTCCAATTGTGAAGTGTTTAAATTTCAAAGATTTTTGTTTCGGTCGTTACAGCTCCCCCTGAAATTTCAATTATAGGTCATGCTGTAGACACCTGAAAACGATACTGAACTCTTTTGTAGTGCGACTTTAGGTAGAAATTCGGTAATTCGCAAAGAAAAATTATAAATTCTCGTAGTTATCCCAGAACTGATTTATTAGAATACAAAAAACTTTCATAACATCCATAACAACAAGGTTTAAAGTGACCACCTCGCAATTTCATTACCTTTTTACAGATATAAATTTGTAAATGTATGTAGCTTTATTAAATATTCTATGCTATTCAATTACTTGTTGCAGTGTCAGTATTCCATCTATTGTGGTGCAACCTATTTGCTGTTCTCCAATTATTTGTTCTGTTGTAGATCAAGTCTATTGTTTAAAATTGCCTCTTGAAGGCTGATTTGAGTAAGTCTATTCCTCTACAGTAGCTAGTATCTTCTATATCTCCCCTTTTTAAATATTGATAGTACTTTTGCTTTTTTCTATTCTTCTAGTATTCTATTTATTTTCAGAATTGATTATATGGGTGGAGAAGTCTCGGCTACAGCAGTATCCCTCCGTAATTCAGCAAATTCTAAATTTATACCATCTCTTCCTGTTGCGTATTTTGTAGTTTCAAAGGCTTTTCTTAGTTCCTCTAGAACTAGGTTCTTTTCGGTTTATATTTTTTCTGAATGTTTTTGTACCATACTTTTTATAAGCTAGTTGCTTTTGGTCTACTGCTTGCAGAAGTTGTACTATGCATATTCCCAAACTTTTTTTCTTGTGAACCTTTCTTTTCTTACCTAGTGTTTCTGAGGCTGCCTAATCTATTGTTTTTTTATATTTTTCCATTCATCATTCAGGTCTTTTTTTGTTTTTAACCGTCGAAGAATTCTGTTGAGTCGATGGTGATAGAGGTTTCTTATGATTTCTTCATTTAATAAGTAAACTTTATAGACTTCTTCCTCTTCTAGTGAATTACAGAAAATCGCTCATTTTAATTTTTTCTTCAAGGGAGGGCAAAAAAATAAAATATTTTCAGGATTATTGATAAATAATTCGTTTGCACACAATTCAACACCAATTGTTAGAAGGAAAAATGCTGTATAAATGGATTTACGGTATACGCTCCTACCAAGGATGCCATTGTTATTCTTTGAAACTATAACATCTAGAAAAGCAAGTTATTCATCACTTTCCTTTTCTGTGATTAATTGAATACATGAGTAGACCAAATGATGCAAATTTGTAAACCTACCCCTTAACTACTAAGGTGTCATCGACGTAGTAGAACCAATATGAAAGTTTGAAAAAAGCAGTTTGGAATTAAAATACTTTGATCGTATGCAACGGCTACCTTCGATTTGCTCATGCAATTTCGGAATCCATTGAAAATTTGTCCTTTATGAAGATGTTTTGTACGCCGTGACCAGATATCTTTTTTAAGGGATGGAGGGATTGATTAGTCTAGCAAATTTCACCATTCTGAAATGTAAAATTAAAATAGAATTGTGAATTTTTTATTTAGAGTTTCTTAACCATTGACAACGGGGTCCCAGACCTCGAAACGTTTGGAATATACAGCAATTTTCGTGACTTGTGGTAATATTTCCCAAATAGTACTTAAACATTGAAAAATATGCCACAAATATTCAGTAAACAATAAAGACTGTATTAAAAATAATGCTTATTGTTAACAATAAAGATTCACATTGAATTTACAATCCTGCATATTTGGTGGTGCTTCATTATTTCATTTATCGGTGCTATGGTATATAAGGAAACCACGTCAAACTGATCAACATATTGCCAAGATGTACCTTGATAAATTTTCCTATAAATAGCCATAGTCTGTCATAAATGAGTTCGGTTAGAATCTGCTAATATTTTATAAATAATTCGTCACTTGGGGACTATGAGTTCTTGTCCTTCCTACTAACGTCAATATGCATAGAAGAAATTTTGATGAGCTAGTATTTTGAGAGTTTTCGACGCTAAACCCTGTGATTTACAATACATGACTAGGTTAAGTAAACATGGGAACTTCTGATTCCAAACCTGACAGTGGCGCTATCTCTTTTGCCTGCTGATAAGATTAAAATGATCCGTTTTTTGACACTTTCGACGGCTGTTATCATATTGCTCTAAGGCCCGCCTACGTCCGTGCCGTTTAAAGTATCTGTCGAAGTTGCAGTGGAAAATATTTGCTAGAACCTCGACCAAAGTAGAGCATAACAGACCGGAATATCCCAATATATTCAAGCTGTGATAATTTACAAAAACTCTTTTTCAGTACTGGTAATATTCCATTTAGGCTGCTAAATTGTTGACCCTTTCTACTTAAGATTTCCAACTGTTATAGCACAAGTTTAAAATCTATTCAAATTAATTACTATATAATAGACGCCAATTTTCTGTTTTTGTAAATATTTAAAATGGTGAAAAGTTATGGAATTTCTGTATACTAGTTTTCAAAAAAATATAAATTAACAAAGTAAAAAAGCGTCATGCGATTTAGGATATAGAAGAAGTTTCTGCTATTACACTCTGAACAGCTTAAATTATAAACTCAAAATTTCATATACAGTAGTTTTTTCTTTAGCATTAAATAATAAGTTTGATAATTTAAGTTGTAAATTAAAACTAACTAATTTTGTCTAGAAAGTATTCTAGCCATTCTCTTAACTTAGAGTTCCAAAATATGCCAGTGCTGCCAATTTTACTGGTTATTCAAATTAAATGACAGAGCGGTAAACGAATAACTTATCACTTATTGCTTATTGAAATATAGGTTTATTAACTACTTTTTGATAATATCCGTTATTATAAGCTATGATAACATTAAGTTCATTTTCTAAATCATTTTTTGACAATGGTAATATAATGAATTCTTCCTTTCATTTAGACTAAACAAAAGTAATGACATGAGTGTATTGATAGTTTCAAATCAATGACTACAAATCTTCAAACTCTAGAAATATTTAAGAACATTAAGAAACATCTACTTCTAGTTTTAGTCTTAATGATCAATTAGATGTACACAGTAGTATGTTATTTGACTTTTTCAGATAGGTAAATTTTTTACTACATTTTATTTTGTTTAAAAATGATATGCGTAATGTCGATATTAGTCCCAATATAGTAATATAATGATATTATTACAAAGCAAGGCCGTAGCCAGCGGGGGGGTCCTGGGGGTTCAACCCCCCTCCGAAATTTTGGAATATTGGGTTTCAAAATTCAATTTTAACCAAATAATCATCTTTTTCATGAGAATAAATTTTATATATATGTACATTTTTATATATCCTGGATATATATGAATACAAATACAGATTTTGCAGTACCAATCAGTCCACCATCAATCAAAAAATTATCCAACCCCCCCCGAAAATATTGTTCTACCCACCCCGAAAAAATTTTCTGGCTACGGCCTTGTTACAAAGTATATATATTTCGTTCACACTAATACTGATTGACGATCACAAAGTTACTGTTTCATTTTTTTGTTGTGGGAACTGGCGCCTTTATTACTTCCGTCAGAACCAAGTTAAAAAAATATGATCCGGAGCAGAATTCAGTGTTAGTTATATATAGGCTACCAACATCTCGCTGTAAGTAACGGAATGTAACTTCTTTTTAATTAATACGCTTTTATTAGATCAATCTGTAGGTATGTATCTATCTAAGTAACGGAAACTTTCAACGTAATTAAGTTGAAATTTGGCACACGTGTCAAAGGCCGATGACAATATAATTCTTTAAGTTGAATTTTCCCGTTTGTTGTCTTTTTGTCACTGTTCTTGCCTAAATTCAAATTCGTCTATTAACTACTGCCATCTAGTTGGCAGTAGTAGATCTTGCTGTTATAAAATGGAAAGGTTCGCAAACATGAAGTAAACTTTTTAATATAAATACTAAATACTAAAGACATGCTTACAAGACTAAGAATTTAGAAAATAATTATAGTTTAAAAAAAACTAAAAGAATACGCTTTAATAGCTAACCGAACTAAAAAGCAGAAAATAATTTTTAATTATGAACAGTTTATATTACTGCAGTAGAAGGCCGAACAATTAATCATAATTATTACCTCAAAATAAAAATATAATATAATTTAAGTTATTAACAGAATAATTAGATTTAGAGTAAAAAGCGTGAGGTGCTTCAAATATTAATTTTCACAATTATTCTATTGTCAACTATTTATAAGAGGAGAGTTATGCAAATACAGTGAAATGTACCCTACGCTTTTTACTGTTAATAACTTAAATTTTATTATATTTTTATTTTGAGTTAATTAATCATGATTGATTGTTCAACCTTCTACTGCAGTAATATAAACTGTTCATAATTAAAAATTATTTTCTGCTTTTAAGTTCGGTTAGCTATTAAAGCGTATTTTTTTATTTTTTTTAAACTATATTATTAATTTCTTCATATTATCTTGACGTCAGTAGCTAATAATGACAAATCAAATACTAGTAAGTAGAGACAAAAAGCTATAACTTTTCAATCATACTTTTCCTGATATAATTACGATCACCTTATACTTTATATTGAAATAAAATTAAAGCCTTGCCCCACGCACCAAGCTACTTAACCCGAAATAAATGTTCCTGACGTTATTATTGATGGTCAAATTTTACAATAAAATTATTACTCCCTGTTTCACGCACAACTTGAGTTACAACAAGATAAGCAGAAATTTCTTGTATATTTTTGCATAATTTTTGTATCGATATACTTACAATTCAAGTTCAGGACGACCGCCTTAGTCGCTGGAGGTTCGATAATATTGTTACTCGCCTGGCAAATCAGTCTTGCGTGCAAATGTTGTCTGCCAACATTCGGAAAGGTGAGATGATTGACGACCATATCGTCTGACCTCATTTCGAACGAATTGTCGATCACAGTGTTTTCCAGAAACCAAATCACCTGGGGTTGAGGTCGACCTGCCGAAAGAAAGGCCCAATTAGTTATGGGTTCATTTTCTTTCTGAGAAAAATAAATAAATACTTTTGTTTCCAGCTATGAAAAGTGAAAGGAAACTATAGAAGGGGAGAATAAAACATTGCGTTTATTTAGGGTAATAAATTTGTTATAGTGTAAAATTTGTTTTTTACTTCATGTAAGAGAGATATTAATAGATATATTAGTTTAGTGCCTAGTAAATTTCACAATTTAATTTTTCAAATATCTACTATAAGGTATAGCATATATGTTCATAATTTACTAGTTGTAAGTTACTTGTTTTCTTATTCTTGATCTCTGCATAATGAGGTGTGCGAACTTTAAACCTGTTGTCTTATTATTAAAAACGTGCTCATATTCAGGGAATTCTTTCAAACTATATTTAAGAACAATACATACATACATAAAGTTTTATTTTTTTATAGGACTATAGTTTTCCATATCTTAGTTAAAAAAAGATCATTTTCTTTTTAATAAATTTTAGGTAGCCTAAGTTTTACATTTGATTTTAGTAGGCGTGCATGGACATGTTAATTCGCTGTCAGGTCAAAACGCGTGACATCAGTCTACACAACAAAATGTATTATGAAAATTACTACATATAAGAATCGCTCTATTCAAAATAATCCGAAGCATATTTCAATCGTTTTCCGGTACGAAAACAACCTCTTAAATTCATATTTGCGAGAATAAACGAAAACCAAATGGATTATGGAATATGACTGCATATCTTTCACTTTAAATTCGCCAAATTGAAGCTGATTCTGAAATGGGCGTACCGAGGGGGGGCAGCTGCCACCCTGGACTTGAAAAACCTGCTGTGAGCCTTCAAAGCTTTCGATAAATTTGCTGACTTGCCCCCCCCCCGCAACAAACAATTTTCTGATTATACCTCTCCCTCTATGATATATTTTTTTTCCAATTTGCCCCTCGCTCGGACAATTTTTTCTGAATTGCCCCACCCTAAACCAAAAGCTAGATACAGCCTTCAATTGCACTGAAACATATTTTTTGTCAAATGGTCCACTTAAAAAAACCACATGATGCATTTCATAACGTCGAATTGGGTTCATAATTAGGCTTCCGTATATACAATATACGGATACCCTTACAATATCACTCCGGATTTCTGCCTCTGTCACATCACAGCAATTTTCTCCTAAACTACTGGACGGAAGAGGTTGAAATTTGGTACCAATGTGTAGTTTGGTGCCCCGATCAGGAATAGATATCGTAAAAGAAGAAATTTTGATTTTAGGGGTACTTCTGGAGGAAAAAACTAAACAATTCGACCGTTCCCCTCCGATCTCCGAAACTATTGAGCCTAAAATTTTGAAAAAATAGAAAATATAGAACGTTGCCCGAACTTTACAGGAAAAATAAGGAGAAACCATTAATATCAATTTTGGGGGGCAAATTATAGAATTAAATAAAAATTTATCATCATATAATACATCAAATGAAAGGTCCCATTCTGAGGAAAACAAATATATTTTTTTCATATTTAAAAAAAATATTATTTAAAAATTAAAAAAACTAACGAAAATATACCAAAATTTATCCATTCCCCCACCCCTTATCTCCGAAACTATAAAACGTAAAGTTTTGAAAAAAATTAGAAGTATAGGGTCTGACCTGAAGTTTACTGGAAAAATAAGGAGAAACCTCTACTTTTAATTTTGGAGGCAAATTACAGAATTAAATGGAAAATATAAAATTAAAATTGTTTCTAACCCATCATCTTATATATCAAATGAAAGGGCTCATTATGACGAAAACAAATATATTTTATTCATATTTTTAAAATAAATAAATAAAATATATTAACAAAAATATATAAAAATTACGCACCCCCCCCCCTTATCTCCGAAACCATAAGCTGGAAAATTGTGAAAAAACCCCTAATATTCATTTTGGGTGGCAAATTGTACAATTAAATGGAAAATATAAAATGAAAATTGTTTCTAAACCATCATGTTATATATCAAATGAAAGGGCTTATTATGACGAAAACTAATATATTTTTTTCATATTTTTAAAATAAATCAATTAAAAGATATTAACAGAAATATAAAAAAATTTACCCTCTTCCCCCCCTTATCTCCGAAACGATAAGCTGGAAAATTATGAAAAAAATGGAGGTATAGCCCCTCATTTGAACTTTACTGGAAAAATAAGGAGAAACCCCTCATATAGAATTTGGGGGGCAAATTATAGGATTAAATGGAAAATATAAAATTAAAAATGTTTCTAACCCATCATGTTATATATCAAATGAAAGGGCTTATTATGACGAAAACAAATATATTTTTTTCATATTTTTTAAATTAATTAATTAAAAGATATTAACTAAAATATACAAAAAATTACTTATCCCCCCCCTTATCTCCGAAACCATAAGCTGGAAAATTTTGAAAAAAAATGGAGGTATAGCCCCTCTACTGGATTTTACTGAAAAAATAAGGAGAAACCCTTAATAGTCATTTTGGGGGGCAAATTATAGAATTAAATGGAAAATAAAAAATTATAATTGTTTCTAACGGTTCAAGTAATATGTCAAATCACAGGGCTCATTATGACGAATACAAATATATTTTTTTAATTCTATTAAATGGATATTTTAAAATATATTAAAAAAATATTAAAAAAAAACCATTCCACCCGTTATTCCCCAAACTATAAGACCTTTTTTTTCGTTTACAGGAAAAATATGAAGAAATCCCGAATATTAATATTGGAGGCCAAATTATAGAATTAAAAGGAAAATAAATAAATATTTTTTAACGCATTATGCAATACATCAAATGAAAGGGCTCATTATGAGGAATGCAAATATATATATTTTTCATATTTTTAAAAATTAATCGTTTACAAGATATTAACATAAAGATATACAAAATTTTCATTTCTCGCTTTATTTCCGAAACCAGACTACCAAAAATTTTGAAAATAATTTGGGGTACTGGGTCTCACTTGAAATTTATAAGAAAAATTATTAGACAATCCCCAGAGTAATTTTAAGGACAAATTATACAATTAAATGGAAAATAAAAATTCAATTTTAAAACACATCATGTAATATATCAGATAAAAGGCTCATTATGTGAATTACAAATATATCATATTTTTAAATCATTTGTTTAAAAGATATTAACAAAAATATTAAACATAGACTTAATTCCCACTTTAGAAACTACACTCTTTAAATTTTGAAAAATATATTTTATGTGTATATTTAAATAATTTGAATAACAGATTTAATAATTTATAATTTAAAACTTGACCTATTTTGCCCTTTATCTTCCAATCTACAGAGCCTCAAAACTCAGACAGTAGACTATAAAGGGCTTCTCTGAAAGTTTATTAGTAAAATAAAACTCGAATGTTAATTTCTGGGGGCCAAATTAGAAAATTAAATGCATATGTATTTTGATAAAAATCAAGCGAATCCGGAAGCAGATAAAATAAAAAGTAAATGTGTGGAAAATCAAAGTGAATATTTTTTATAAATTTAAAACGCTTATTTTTATGTTTCTTTGGGGAATAACACCACAATAGAAATAAAACTACGTATATTGCAGGAATACCAAACGTTTCAAAGTCTATTCTGACTTCGTTGTCAATGGCTTTATATTTATTGATGTAATTGCAAAATGAAAATTTGATTTATGACATTTAAAATTGACATTAGAAAATTTGTTGTTTTTAGATATACAGGTAGCACAAAAAATTCTAAAGATCATGAATTATAGTTAACCAGCTTTCAAATTAGAAGAATTTGAAAGAGTTGTCTTTAGAATTTATAAGTGGCGTTCCTAGGTACGACTTTGTTAAAAGATAGCGCATTCGCCAAAAATGCGATCAAAGAATTCTATTGTTTCAGTGATCCCATTAACGTCATAAGGGAAAACCTAGGAAAAACCTTATGAACTATCCCGATATTGGGTTGTTCAAAAGGAGGTTACCATTAATAATTTCTTCCTTAATTGTCGGTAACCAGATACGATTAAATTCTACAGAAGTAGAAGCGATACAATCGTCTTCATTCAAAAGAATTAAGGCAGACTCTTTTATTTTTCGTTTTGTGAAGTATAGTTGAATTGTCAAATTGTATTTTATGGCCTAGGTCCCAAGCATGTTCACAAATTTTTGATTTTTCAACGAAACGACAATTTGAAAAATCAAAAATTTGTGAAAATGCTTGGGACCTAGGCCATAAAATACAATTTGACAATTCAACTATACTTCACAAAACGAAAAATAAAAGAGTCTGCCTTAATTCTTTTGAATGAAGACGATTGTATCGCTTCTACTTCTGTAGAATTTAATCGTATCTGGTTACCGACAATTAAGGAAGAAATTATTAATGGTAACCTCCTTTTGAACAACCCAATATCGGGATAGTTCATAAGGTTTTTCCTAGGTTTTCCCTTATGACGTTAATGGGATCACTGAAACAATAGAATTCTTTGATCGCATTTTTGGCGAATGCGCTATCTTTTAACAAAGTCGTACCTAGGAACGCCACTTATAAATTCTAAAGACAACTCTTTCAAATTCTTCTAATTTGAAAGCTGGTTAACTATAATTCATGATCTTTAGAATTTTTTGTGCTACCTGTATATCTAAAAACAACAAATTTTCTAATGTCAATTTTAAATGTCATAAATCAAATTTTCATTTTGCAATTACATCAATAAATATAAAGCCATTGACAACGAAGTCAGAATAGACTTTGAAACGTTTGGTATTCCTGCAATATACGTAGTTTTATTTCTATTGTGGTGTTATTCCCCAAAGAAACATAAAAATAATCAAGAACATGCCACAAACAACGTTTAGAAGACAATTTAAAACGCTTCCTTTAAAAGATATTAGGGTAAATATAAGAAAATGCACTCATTCCCTGCTTGTCTGTAACTGGAATATTAGAATCTTGAAGGTGGTACGGAACCCTTAGTAAGCGAGTCCAACTCACACTTGACCAAATTATTTTTTGCTTATTGTTTGTTATTTAATTTCGCACACACAAAATTTATTGCTACAACTTCTCCCAAAACAAACAAGACTAATATGGTTTAAGACTTGTGCTACAACAGTCAAACCCATATCTCCGGGTCTATTTAAGATATCGGGACACATATTAATTGCGCCAGAATTAATTGCTAAAAGACAACATCCAAGCAAAACTGTTCCCTTCAATCCCCTTGCTTCTCTTGAGCCACCTAAAATTTCAACAAGCCTAGACTTATAAAAAATTATCGAATTTTATTTGTTTCTTTCTTTCTTTCTTTAGAGACAATTAATTAGCAATTAATTCTGGAATCTACCGGTATCATTATTAGATAAGAAGATATGAGTATAGGTGATGTAGCATAATCTTAACTCATGTCAATCATTGTTTTTTGGAAGCGATTGGAACAATAAAATGTCGTTTTAGGTTATTAAAGAGCGGTTAATTTGCAAGAAATTATTGGCTCTGTCTAAATTCGTCCTTAGGAAATGGAGGCTGTGGCTTAATAGACCCCAAAATTTTGGAGAGCAACTTGGTTTTAATTTTCACGGTATTCGCCTAAGAAAACTTTTAGTTGAAACCTAGCTAAGTTTTAGAATAATTGGTTTTTTTGGCTGGAATACGTTTCAGTATCAAAATACTCAGATCATTCTATTTGACAAGGCGGATTTAACTCTTCAAAGTCTTTATTAATTGACTGATTTCGATGTGATATTTGAAACTCATAACGCATGAATGTTTAAATATGAAGGCATAGATTTAGTTTTCTAATCAAAATTTTTAAAAGTGGTCTATGATTTTTTTATTCAAACCTGCCTTATTTTTGTTGTTCCAGTCGTCGAAAAAAATTATACTAAATTTTGTCTTTGGATGTCTCTCTAAATGTATTTAATGTTTGGATCGAAAAATTAAGGGAACAGTGAAAATGAATTAAAATGACTAACGACCAAATATGTAAGCATAAAAAGAAATTTTAATAATAATTGACATGAATAAAAAGCCATAAAATTTAAATTAGTCAATCTGTATATCGCTGATGAGTAAACCCGTTACTATTTCTTATTCTATTATCCTGTTAAAATCTAGTAAAAATAGCGCACCAAAAATTATAAGAACCAGTCAAGTGTTTTTTTATTGAAAATCCTATTTTTAATATATGCAGATTTACTTACAAATAAAATCATAAAATGTACAGCAGTCGCACTTCTTCTAAAGTACAGTCACTAATCATATATATATTATCAAAATTATTTAAATCTGTAGGTACTCTTTCCTAATCTTCAGGCCCAGGTATCTGTATTTGCATTTAAGTATTGTTTCGAACAGTTGACTATGTGTGTTCTTGTTTTTGCATTTCATCTACTAGTACTACATGCTGTCTATTGTGAGCGACAGTTTGACAGGCCAGTATCGAGAGATTCTAAAACAGCTTCTAATTGTTATATTCTGAGCCAACTGATGACATGTTCTTAGCTGACATGGTCCATATGGCCTCTATGAAGAGAATTTTCTATCCGATTGTCAAATTTTTGATGAGTTACCTGGTGGTGTAATTAGACGTGTTGTATTGACAGTCTCCTGGGTGTTGAATTATCAACCCTGCATATAATTGAATGTAGGTTAGAAAATGCAGTGATTTTTGAAAATGTGCCATCTACCATTTCTCCTACTTATTGCAAAATATTGTCCGTTTAACAAAGATCTTTGAGTAGCGATTTTGTGTATGTTAATAACGGCAAATGGGAATTTAACTGTGAATTTATGACCTACAGAATCCCAGCCTTGGTGGCCTTTAGTAAATAGAGAAGGAGGGGGTCTCAGCCTTCGAGTGTGACTGGTCAAAACTCTACACAAATAGTTTGCCGCACTTAATTTCCTTCGGGGTTGACAGAAAGGGAATGAATTCGACTAATTAAGCTAACAATACAGGTAGTAGTAGTAGTTATCGGGCCCAGTTTCCTTCGGGCATGAGGAGCAGAGACGATATTGTAAGTAACAGTGGAACCCTCGCTTGTGATGTCGGGATATCATGTGTATGGGGCGTCCCGTAATTCCTGGTTAATATGCAGTCGAGAGGCGAGGTGTGCATTACCCCAGGCGCCTGCCCAAACTGCGTAAACTTTAGTCTTGTGGGTTTATAAAATGCTGTAACAGTGGCTAACACTGAGGTGTGCGCACTTGAACATTGATGGCAGATTCGTTGGTGGGACCGGGCGAACCAATTAGTGATCAGGACCTGCAGCTGTCGTTTGAGGTGTCCGAGCATCAGCTTGTTCCAAACAGTAAGCTGGCACTGGTATCTGAGTCTCTTGCGGAGTCGCGGCACGGCAAGTCCTTGGGTGTTCTGAGCCCCAACAGTCGTCAGAGGACTCTCGTAAGAAAACGGATATACTATTAAACAACGCATCTTCGTTCTTTATAGAGTACTATTAATATAAATAATCATATTCATATTTAAATTTAATTAAAATACCAAAGAAATTTATTTTTCCTTAGTAAGACAATAGTAATTATTTTTATCTTGCTGACTCAGTTGTATTTAATATTGATTCCATTTTATTGTTCCCTTTGATATATTTTTTTTTGTTTTTCAAGAAATACTGTTACGTTTTTCGCTATTAATTTCGAAAGTAACCAATGGGTCTTCAAAATATCTGGATTGTTCGAATGTTTGTTCAAGATAACCTTATGGCGAATATAAATATGATTAACAACATACAGTTTCGAATAAAGATTGATTTTCAGTGGAGTTTAAATAATAGGTTGCTTGATTACTAGTTGCAGTATGTGCAATTTTTAAACAAATTGCATTCATCGAAAACTTGTGCATATCAATAGGTATCAGATATTTAAATTTTGGATATGTAAGATATGTTTTTCAATTGTGCACTTTGATCTGTATGTACATTTTTCAGCAATTAACGATAATAGCTAAACTATTCTAAACTATTACTATCAAAAACTATTAGTAACATCTGATAATTTTTAAACGTTTATCAACAAAGTTTAGATTAATTATTTAATCAATTGTTTGTCTCGGAATTTAATTAAGCCTTTTAATTTTAAAAATTATCTTATTAGCTTAATTTCCTTTTAAAAATCGTATAAGCGAAACATTATCGAATAGTGAGGCAGGAAATTGTTACTCAAAAATATCAAACATGAGACAACATTTCTATTACTTCCGTGAGCACTGCGAAAATTGATTTCCCAATTCGGTTAACCATTTCTCGTTCTTTAGAAATCTCTCGACACGTAAGCTCATTTGTTGATGGATTTATATGACCACTCATCAATTCTGTGGGAAATAATGTTCCCCTGTAGCGAAAATCGACGAAAATAAATTGCGTTTTCCACAAAAATCCAAACTAAAACCTCCTTCTGTCTACATCCTCTGCCTCCGCCTTATTTCTGGAGTAGAGAAAGGTTCTAGGAAATGCGTTATCTGGCTGACAGACATTGGAAGGGTCTCTCTTTTGTAGAAGAACCCATGTCTACCTTCTTTACACTTAGTTAACCTTGCCAGCTGAATATTGTATCACTGTCAAAGACTAATGAGCTCTCCTTTTATTTAGACCGCTTGGTGAGAGATATAGATACCCGACCAAAGATTAGAGGACTTTTATTCATCAGCATCTTATCAGGACTTCTTCAGGTGTGATGTAAATGTCACAAGTGGATTTAGTAATACAAATGTTATAAAGGATATATAGTAGTAAATTTCAAAGAGTGAGATAATTCTAGTTTATTTCATTAAATCGTTTTGTTATTGAAGTGTGGCTTCTGCGGGCGCAATGCTTTTTAGTAAGTTTAAAAATGATCTTATTAACCTCAAAATATGCCTAAAAAGTGTTATTTCCAGATGTCATGTTAGAATTTTATATTTATTGATAATTTAATTTACATTGAGCAACAGATATTTGGATTTGCGTCAAGCTTAGAAGTAAATTAAATAATTATTACGATAGCTGGACTGAAAAATAGAGTCTGCATTTACAGCTTCGCTACCAGCTGTTGGGTTGAAATTTAGTAATTCTGTAAATACAATAATTGGAAACACTTGATGATTGTTATTTGTGTTTTCCTGTACTCCTGTTTCATTTACAAATATATATCTAGTGAACTTTAATGTGCATGGTTTAAAAGATATGTAGAAATAACGCAAGTCAAACTTTTCCCCCACCCCACGAGAATAACATTCATTTCCTTCATTTTGCAATGACACAAACTTTCCATGCTTCATTTGAACATGGTGTTCGTAACAGTTTTCATTCTGATTTATTTGAGGTCAGCTTTTCTTTGGAACCAAGTTCTTTCACGGAGCTTACAGGCTCACAAGCTTTATTACGATATTTCAAGCCTGAAGAACCACCCTTAACGACAAAATTACGAAAAAAAAATTTTTTTCTAGTATTTTTTAGATGTATATACGAAAAATAAAAATCTGCTGTTTAGTTATGTTACAAAAATCAATTTAATACGATATTTCAATCCTTGAGAACCACAGCATCATGAGCAGATGTTCAACAGCTGCTTGGTTTGCTCCTATTTTCCTCGTCTGCTACTGCTTGAATATACTAAATCTTGTAAATGACAGTTTTATAGTGATAACTTTCTTAATTTTAAAGCAATCGTAAATATTCAAAATCCATTTTACAGGGAATTATAACAGCTACAACTCCTATGAATATAAAAATTTTTGAACTCGTTGATTTTGAGATTTTTTAGATTAAAGTGCTTAAAAAACATGGTCTCCATCCTCGACTGCTACCTTATAACCCTGATAACTTGGTTAATTTTTTTGCTACGGAAATAAAAAAAGCAAAGTACTCTACGGAAGAAATGCAACATTTTTACCTCTAAATTTTTTTTGTATTTATTTCATTTTTCATGTTATTTTCAAAAAAACTGCAATTTTTTGAAAATTAATTTTTCTATTTTTTTAAGTTTAAAATTTTCAAACATATGCATCCTAAATCGCTTTGAAACTTCCAGGATATTTTATAAGCATCTAAATAAAGTAAATCGTAGAAGGATAGTCTTTAATTTAAAATCTGATGGTAAATATATCAGTTTTATTTCAGTATTAAAAAAAATCAATCAGCTGCTTTTTTATGCCGTCAATTATTATGCAAATTTAGAGGCAATCGGACAAGAACTGACCTTCAACCAGTTGTATTTAACATCTACTGCCCCTACATAAATAATTTTAAAAACTTTTCCTTTTCTTATAAGCTTCATTTTCTTTACAATATTTTTTTTGTATGACGTCAATTTTTCCACTTATTCGAGAAAAACCGCCGAAAAACATGTTTTTTGGCACGAAAAATGAACATTTTCAAGCATAAATAACAAAAAGTATTGAGTTTTCCAAAAATGTTTATAGGAAACTGTTTACTTAGAATTTATCCCTTTATCGATTTATTATTTTTACCATTTTAATTTCCACCGCCTAGAAGGGGTGGCTTTCACCCCCTGGGCAAGATAACGCATTAAGACAGTTTAAATTTTGTTCTTTATGCTATTTTCAACCTACTGTCAAATTTTCAGACAAATCGATTTAGCGACAAACAATTTCCAGGGAAATTCCCCAGTCACTGTACTATAATCATTGTAGCTTGAAGCATCTCACAATTTCAAGCATTATTTGTTTATTATAAAATGATAAATAATCCCTGGTGATTATTTGGTGATTATTAAACTTGCCTATATGTTTTGAACCTTTATTAGAGTTTTTCGTAATTAACTGAACATTTTCTGTCTCCCTGTGACATGAATTATTTGTTATATAAAATCAGGCCCGCTCATTTGTTTTGCTTTATAATATTAATTTAAATCAACTCTCACTCTTTATAACATCTTTTGGTCATATACGGTACTATGCAAAGTTTCAATCTGCTTTAAAAAGCGTCGTCGTCCCACCTCTTTAATACATTGGAAGAGCAAATAGGTAACTGTATCAAATGAAAATATTCGTTATGTGACCATACAGATCTGAGAAAATACGAAATAGAGAGAGACAGAGAGGATAACCTAATCAAAAATCATAGTATTTAACAGCGATTAACTTAAACCTTAAGAATAGCTACGAACTTTTTAATAAATGTAAGAAAAAGTATCATAACTAAAATTATTCCTGAGTATTCCTAGAAAAGAACCGAAGAATAAGATGGGTGAGAAGTACTGAAGGACAGCCCCTATAGAAGAGAACTGAAGATCTGTGGATAAATTGACTTTAGCTAACTAAACTGAACAAGGAGAATCGCAGCATTGAATTGAAACATTGACACCAAGAGGAGAAAACCTGAAGAGCCTGAAGAGCTGACTGGAAGTGCTTAAGGTCTTGAGAGAACAGGAGAAGGGCTTAATAACTTTTGTGAGAAGTATTGCACACGACTAACTAACAAGATGAAAAATAGTATAGAATATTTTACAGTTGTTACGTTTGGGTAATGAGCATAACCTACCGCGAATAGGGCTACATGCTACTGGTACATTTAAACATGTTTGAAAAAACTATAAATCATAAACCGTAAATATATCAAAATATTAATAAATAAATCTCTAAAAAGTATTTCTTTCATATGATTCAAATATTTATGTTTCGCGTTTTAACGACTTTTCAAGGGAAAATTTGATCAATACTAAAATCAAAAATTATTAAACTCTCCAGTAAATATTTCTATAAAGATGAATTATGCAAATTGTTGTTAACGCATTGGGTTTTTACGCTAACAACCAGAAATTTGACAATCATAAAGATATCTGATCTTTTTAGGCACCACAAGTATAGTCTCATATTGTAGAGATAACATTTCACTTTGTAAATTAATTCATGAATAATATTTTTTGAATCTGGTAAAAGTGCATTTCACTAGGATTATCGAACTACAAGTTCCGTCTTGACAAAGAAAGACACGTGATGGTCTGAAGAGTGGCCAGAGCATTTAAGAACCATTGAACGCCCACCGCGACCAATTTAATTTTAATGTAATGTCTAATTTTATTAGCATATAAATACATATGCTTATATACTAAGGCTCCCTCCAAATCTAGTTCCTCAGTGGGTGTATTTGGCGTGTTGCTTAAGTATATTCACTAATTATGCTGTTGCCCAATGAAGTTTAGGTGCTATCTAAACGCCTTTCCCCACGGACGACAAAGGTAAGTCGGTAATTAGCAATGGTGCAAGTAGTCAATTGGGGAACGGAATTTTGCCTGCAGACGTGCTGTGGACAGACGAACGGTGCCGATTATGTTTTCTGCGTTCCACATTTTAAACCTTTTCGGATGGTTGGGATTAAGTAATCCGATAAACGGAGACATAAGGTTTGAGTATGATATTTTACAGAAAACAGGAGATTATTCCATTCATTGCAATAAGAAATAGCTTATGCAACATATCGATTACCCTATACAACATTTTTTTCTAATTTGTTTGAACCACCATAACTCTACTTCACCTTATAGTGCAACCATCCTGTATATACTGGTCTTTATTTGCCAACCAATATAATATTTTTCAAACACCTAACGACAACCCTAGTCCTGCTTATATTTCAGCTATGCAACTGCTTATGGTCTACGCTATATAACAATTAGGAATTTTTGATAATTTTTGAGCCGCCTTCTAAAGTATAATTTTTCTCTACCCTTTATATGCAACTTGTTTAAACTTTTTGTTAGACACAGTGAATAATTATAATGTTGCTATGCCCCATATTTCAGGTATTTTATATAGTAGGATGCAGCTGTTCATGGTCTACCATATGTAAGAATTTTTTTAACATTTTTTGATCCACCTTGTAAAACTATAATTCTGCTCCGCCCTCAGTTTTAACCACCTTGCATATACAACTACTTATGGGTCATCCAATGTAACATTTATTGTACCACTCTGTATAACTATAAATTCACCAATTCCCAACATATTTCACCCACATTGCAACTGCTTATTGGCCACACTATTTATCAATTTCGTTCAACTTTTTCTGAACCGCCTTTCATAACTATAACTCTATTTCCATCTATATTAAAACCATACTATATATACTACTGCTAATTAGTCAATCATAACTTATTTGTCTATCAGTTTTTGAACCCTCCTGTATAACCATAATTTTACTCTACAAAATATTTCTACCACCCTGTATATGCATCTGGTTAGGGGCCACCAAATATAATTTTTTTTTAAACACTTAACTATAACATTGCTCCAGTCTATATTTTAACTATCTTACCTATGCAACGGCTAATGGGCTTCCCTAAATAACCATTTTCCTGATATTTTTTTTAAACACCCTGGAGAGAATAATTTGTCCCCATATTATATTTCAACCACCCCGTATATACAACTTTTTCTAACATTATTAGAATAACACTAGACAAGTATAATTCTACTCCACCTTCTATTTAAACCAGATTAAAATTTTTTATACCACCCTGTATAAGTATAATTCCACCAATTCCCAATATATTTCACCAAAACTGCAATTGTTTATGCGGCACTCTATATAACCATTGTGAGTTCACCCAATATAGCATTTTTAAAATACTTAACACTAACTCTACTCCACCCTATATTGTAACTATCCTATCTCTGCAACTAATTATGAGCTACGCTATTTCACAATTTTTCCATATATTCTTTGAACAACAGTATAATGTACAATTTCTCTCCACACATCATTTAAACCACCCTCCATATGCAACTTTTTCTAATCTTGTTTTAATCAAACTGTGTAACTTAACTTTATTTCGTTCCATATTTAAAGTACTCCATATATGCAACTGCTCATGTTCTATCTAACAAAATTTTTCTTCCATTTTTTACCCACCCTGTATAATTATAATTCTACTCCACTCTATATTTTAACCACCTTGAATATGTACCCGATATAACAATTTTGTACCCTCCTGTTTAGTTAGAATTCAACTCCACACTATATTTCAACCATTTTGTATATGGAACAGCTTTGTAGATCATAAAATCTCTTTATTATATATTTTTAAACCCACCTGTAATTATACTCCGCTACATATTTCATCTATCCTGTATATGCAACTTCTTCTAACATTTTTTCAACCTATTTCATAACTATAATAACTCAAGAACATAATTCAAATATCCTAACTGCTTACATAAGAACTTTTTGTCTAAGATTTTTTTATACAACCTGTATAACTATACATATATACTCCTCTTATTTCAACCACCTTGTATATGCAACTGCTTACGAGTCAACAATATAACATTTTGTTATTCACCCTGTATAAATATAATTCCAATACACCCGTTTTTTAACCATCTGGTATCTGCAACTATATATGGTCCAACCAGTATATATTTTTTTAATCACCCGGTATAACTTATTCCACTCTCCCTTATTTCAACCACATTGTAAATATGCAGTTGCTTATGGGCCACCTAATATAACTTTTTTTAAACGATTTTTTAATCCATGTAATTCTACTTTGCTCTATGTTTCACAGATATTATATATGGAACACCCTGTAAAATTACGTTTGATTTATTAGTTGACTTTTTTTAAAATCGGAACATGTTAGTTACATTCGCTTATACCGAATCTTGAGTAAAAGCTAAGCTAATGTAACTGTCTAATATTTGGTGCGTGCGCTGGAACTAATAGAGTAATTGTGAGTTACCCTACATCGTAGAAGTGTTTCCCTATATCTACTGTTTCTGTCAATGTAGGGAGATAAAATTTGTACCAGATTTTAAGTCAAACTATAGACTTTGCAAACAAACAAGAATATTCAGCAAAATCAGTTCAGTAGTTCTTACGTGAGGCCCGAACAAACAAACAAACAAACAGACAACTATAATTTTATAATAGTATAGAAGATAGAAGATAAAAATAGATAATTAGAGAATAGCACAGTAGAGAATAGAACAAACTGACAGGTTCTTGATAAAAAAAAATTGTTGACGCCTGCACAAGTTTTATTATTGTAATAGCACTAAAAAATTCTGTAAAATGAACATATAATATTTTTGTTCTGACATTTAATTTACAAATATAAAAAGAAGAAAATTCGACCCAGTACACTCTCTTGATCTGAAAAAAAAACTTTTTAACATAACTTCATGATGCTCACATTTGTTTGCATCACCGAAATCATTATTAAATATTGCTATAGATTATGTGGGTTCAAAATTCACAAATATTTACTTTTATTTTGAACGTCTTTATTTTTACCCAAATGATCATATTTACAAACCTAATGAATAATAATATCAGCAGGTGTGCCTCAAGCTACTTTCAAACCATACTGCCTCGCATAAAGTAGTCGCCGTTTTATATACAATATTTTATATACAACCGTTCGAAAAATTTCCCAGTCTTTTTGGGTGTCAGTCAGTTGGTATTCGAATTCGAAATCACGTCAACCTTAGTATTTTTACAGTCATCGAAATTTCGGGACAACAGTTGTTGATAATTTTTATATACAGCTGTTTTTATATCGTTTTCGCAATATTTTTATCGTTAATTTCTTATTTTTTTTGGCGACGTTAAATGAATTTTATATCATTGCCTCCCATTTAATTCTAATCATCCCGATCGGAATCATTCTCTCTATGATAGGGAGTGAGTCGATTCAAATGAACCACCTTCATCTTGGTTCATCTTAGCTCATGGATTCCGGCGAATACGATAGACAACATCATTAATCCTCATGACCACCTCGTATGGATCATCCCAGGCTGGTGTGAGCTTTGGAGATTTGCCTTTGCTCCTCTGGGGTTTGTTTGGCCAGACCTTGTCTCTTTCTTGGAACCTGACTGAAATTTATCTTGAGGTCATAGCGTGTGTTCATGCGATCGCTGGTGGTCAACATCTGTGTTGGGACTAGTTCGTGCATTGCCAGCATGTTCTGTCGGAGTTGGTCGGCATAATTGTTGACTTTTTGGGGTTATACTTCTGATAAGCCAAAGGCCAAAACACAAGGTAATCTCAGCTCTTTGCTGAATAATACCATGACTGTCAGTCAGGCCCTGTGCTGTTATATACGGCTGAGCGATAGGCCAACAGGAATAGGGGAATATGCTCATCCCAATCACGCTGGTTATTCCTGACAAGGTCCTGATGAACCTTCCCACCATTCCGTCTTACTGTGGAAGCAAAGGTATTTTAAAAAATGACATATCTAAAATATTAAAACGCCGCACCAGCACAAATAATAAGTGCAACCCATTTGATATAAGATTTTTGTGAAGTGTAATAAGTAATTTAGTCAAATATACTTTATTAAAACTGTATTAAGTTTTTTGTCAAGGCTCATTTACAATGCAGTACATATTAATTTAATTTTGTTAACATTATTTTATAAGTTCTGAAAATTGAACAGATTTTTTAAGAACTTTATACGTGGAAATTTTATCAAAATTTCATCTGAAAATACGAACTATCGGCAAATAAGCCCGTTGAGGAAAGTGCGGTAATGCGCTTGCTGAGCATTCGAAGTGTTAAACGTTTTGAGAAATTTTTTATAGGGTGTAAACTTGTATACTGTGTATTTTAAATAGATAATTCAATTCTACATGCATACATAGAGCCATGGAACAAAGGTAGAATGAACAGAGTAGAAGCTCAAGACACAAATAAGGTTCTGAAGAAAGGGTAAAAATGAACAATAAAATTATTAACAATACAACTCTGTTTCTATTATATAACAAAATAATGTGAAACAAGTAAAAGATGCATTGTCAAAATAAACACAGAAACTATCTATTTAATAACAGGATAGATAAAGTGATATACAACATATACCTCAATATTGAACTAAATCGAACTTATAGTGAAACCAATTCTGTTGAACAAATAAATTAAATTCCAGCAAATTAAATGAGTTCCACTATTGTTCCGTTGTAATAACTTGACTAGGAACGGTCGAAGTTTGTCAAGTAATAACGCAAACTTTATTTATTTGGTTTCAGATGTTTCTATATAATAAGGAAATACTAATAAATATCTCAGAACTGTTTCTATATAGACAGCAATCAATATATTTTTATAATTGGAAATTAAATCATACAATTCTACTAAGAGCTACCTACCTATTAAAAAAGGAGCACCTGAACATCCGGCTAAAATGTAGAAAAAAAATGTGTAAATGTGTTAACAAATTAGTTTGCCTGACAGCACCGGGCGGCTACGGCACTTCCACACAGAGCAAATATTGCATTTTGTTTTTCAAAAACCTAAATCTAATCGAGAAATTATGATATAGATTTTTTTTTGAATGAAGCTGAAAATTATAAAACACTTATCAAAAAATAACTTATTTCTTACTTTAAGTGTAAAATATAATGTCTGAAGTATATTTGTTTCCTTAACACGAATCAGAGGTTAGAATTACGATTTGAAGCGTTTTGTAGGTTATGTTTTATGATTTTCAAAGTATTTCTTCTTTATTTTGCAGTCTCCTACATTAATGCAGCATTGCAATTTTGACCAGTGTGACTCTTGGATACACCAGAATATTCGAGAGAGAGAAAAAAAAAGGAATCGTGCGTTGTAACCATTCCGGAAGATGTATGGACGTCAAACATCTTCTTGCATGCTCCGAGTAACATTCGCCTGGAATGCAGGGTCTAAATCTAAATAGACTAGTTATTTTTTATATGACGTGGTTCGCAGATTCTGTATTCTAAGTCCATAAGAGTTTTAATGCAAGATGCACAAAATTTTGTTTAGTGGTACGTTTTTCTTTTCTGCTGCTATTCTGTGCCTGAAATGCTGCCCCAATCAATTTCCATTCTGGAACGTTTTTGCTGGACTTTCTAAATAGTAAAGGGAAAATTGATAACAGCTTAGAAAGAAATCAAGACTCAAGAAATGCGGGAAATAGGTTCGGCCGCTAGTCCATGTACTATCTACAATAACTTAAAAATGAACAAGTTATACTCTACAAAACGAGATTGCATCAATATTATAATAGTGAAGACATTGTCCAATATCCCAAACATTACAATTGGAGCAGTCCCCGTCCAGTAGATTTTCATATAAAATTTCTATAATCGGATGAGAAATGTGTGTAAGAGTAATGTTCCCGTGATTATGTGGAATTGCGTTTTGGACACAATACAACCCTGACTGGACAGAATTGACAGTTTTACTAAAAACCTTATTTTCTTAATTTACGCGAACATATGTGGTTTTAACTAGCGGACATTTCTCGGGCTTTCATAGGTCGATTATTCTCCAACATTTGGATAGGAAAATATGGTGCAGTACATCGGCCACCTTGATGTATTATTATTGATGACGAAAAATTAACAATTTTCAGTGACGTGAACCACTGGCTATAAAAGGAAATGTGAAGGACTGACTAAATTTCATATTAAACGCTTCACTTGTTATCTCGTAATTTTGATCCAAATATTTCTGACATTTATGATTTTCATTTACAAATTTTAAAGTGGAAATATTCAGTTTCTATTAATGATTTATTCTAAAATTCGTTTAAAAGATTCTAAATTATGAAATACTACCCCTGTTGTGCCTGAAATATCAAATTGTGCAAATCCCGATTAATCTAAATTTTGACGTTTAGATGTATTATTTGCATATCAGCTTCCAAGGTAAGATTTACTTTTTCTACTTATTAAATGTTTTTATTGTATTATATATGTTGGATTGACTATTCTCATCACATTATTAACATTCCTAGATATTCTATTTTATAAGCTTCATTAAGTGTCAAATGTGTTATTCTTTAAAATATTCCTTTTGATCATTTATTCTCTTTGAATTGCATATTGGGTTTCATTTCATTTTTACATTTAAAAGAACTACCTTTTCAAAATTTCAATTGTATATTTTAATATTAGCTTTCAATATATATATAATACGATATTATAAATCTCCCCTTTTCTCTTCCTATTTTGATCTTTGATTTTTTTATTAACCATATTAATATCCATAACTATATATATATATATATATATATATATATATATATATATATATATATATTGTTTATTTATTACTTTAGAGTTTCTTTGACCATATGTTTCATATAAATTTATCGAAAATTGATTTTTTTGAATATACAACATTTCATGCAATTCACGTTTTTTGGTATGTGGCTCAGATTAGATTATCTTAATAAGTTCGAAATTAAAAGAATGTTTTTTTTTTGTTTTTTCATGGTTTGTAAATGCCGTCTGGTTTTTTTTTTGTAATATTTGTGGGATTTGAACCTATATTCAAACTATTGTGACGTTTGCCCGATGTACACACCCGTGCAGTCTTTACCTCGTATTTCGTAAACAATGTTACTTTTTTATTTTTGGGCGTTTTTGTTTTAAGCATACTGAAATTACTTGAAGTTAAATTATTCCTTTATGACATATATGGATATTGTGTTTGCTTAGTAGTCGTTTGAATTGTGTTGAAAGACCTATTACACACGGCAAAGACAAGAATCTGTGGTTGTTCTTATTTATTTTTCCTTCTAGTGGCTGGTTTTCTTGTGCATGACTTCGGAATACTCTTAGCTTGGCGTTAAATATTTGATTTATCATTTTGTTGGGATAGTCATTTGCTTTAAGTGCATTTTTCGCTTTATTTATTGCATGATCTCTAAACTCGTCATCAGATAGTTTTATGGCTCTGTCCGCTAACCCCATTATAAGGGATTTTTTTTGGGCAAGTGGGTGAGTTGAAGTGCAGATATCTGACTGACCAAGTTTTTTTTGTATATCATGCAGTTAAATTATTAAATATTAAATTAATTATTATCTTTGTTACGATGTAGTGTAATATCCATAAAACTTAACATACATTTTTATTCTATTTCCATTGTGAATTGTATTTTTTTATGAAAACTGTTAAAGGCTACAAGAATAACATTTATTTTATCTGTTGGTACAGCAATTATGCTGTCATCAACATATTTATAAAAAAATGGTATATGATAATCGATGTTAGCTGGTCCTCAATTACAATCTGAGCTAAAATACTTGAAATTGAAGCTCCCATGGTACACCCTTCAATTTGTTTGTAAAAATTTTCATTATACGTGAAATATGTGGAGTTTAACGTAGTATTGATTGAGTCCAGGAACTAATAAGAACTAATATTTTCCCATCTTTTATAGTTAGTATATAGTTAGACTACATCTAGGGAAATAAGAGTATAGTTTATAGGAATTTTAATGTTAATGTTTTTGATTTTATTTTTAAATTCAAACGAATTTTATATATTAATATATAAGCAAGAAAAACGATACCCAAAGTAATGCTATTCAGAGGAGTATAAATTATTTATGTGATACAGTTGAGATTAACAAAATTTTTTCTGGAAAATTATGAAATAAATTTGGAAATAATTATACTGTATTCGATTAAACCTTTCTAGTCTAATAAGAATTTGATCCTTACTAACATTCTATGATGCACGATATGAGAGCACTTAGCTGTGTTGATATTCCTCTACAAGAATGCTCGGCATGTGAAATTAAAAAGCATAATTCATGCAAAAAGATTAAAAAAATCTGTCTGCTCTAACAGAATAACGACAAAATGAGATAACGACGGCCATATGTCGAAAGGAATATAATTACGAATTGGAATTTAAACATCGCCCCAGTAATATATACACATTTTTTAATAATATTTACAACACATAGACGACGAATATACGAGGGTATAGGAATTGAACAGACTCAAATGATCCGACAATAACTACAAAAATTCTTCAGCAAGCTATTCAAAATCTGAAACAAATGAAATTCTGATTTTTAGCTTTTGAGCTCCACAAAAATATCTGGTATCTGAAAAATCGTCTCTAATCTTATTTTTTATATAGAAAATAAATAAGATAGATCTCTCGAATTCGATTTTGAGTTTTCCTAATTTCAAATATGATTTGGAGTCATTGGGAAATTTTTATTTTCAGCTGCGTCTTTTAGTCCTCGTTAGCATATGCTGACATTATTATTGGAAGTGTCATACTTTTGTACGCATTACTTGATATATATCACTGAATATTGAACAAAACCAATACCCAAGAAATTTCATAAACAAAACAATTTCACAAATCGAGAAAAAACAAAGAAACCCACAAACATAAGCCACTAAGACAACACAAAGTACTTTTAATTTAAATTATAACACACAAACTGATATTAACTATAGAATTATGGGATATAACCTTATACCCTATGTATCCGATTTATCTGAAAAAGTTAAACGTATTGCAGATAAATACCAAGTAAAAACGATTTTTATACCAAAACAAAAAAAAAAAAAAAAGTTCCAGAAATTATGTGTATATTGTACCTTGTGCCTGCGCAAAAACTTATACCGGTGAAACATCAAGCACTTATCAAATTAGAAAAATGCACGGATAATGTTTTTAAATATAGAATAAGACTGAGTAGAGATATCGTTATCATGGCAACAGCTCCTGGCAAATGAACATCCAAAGGAAACTTTAAAGTCAGTTAAGCAATAAATTGAAGTTGCGAGAAAAGTCAAGCCTACGAATGTTGTACAAATACTTCAAGAAACATTTTCTGTTAATCCTGCGAGAGAGTTTTTCAATAATATGAATGCATATGTTGATGCGAGATGTAATGTTCGAGATCTAGAACTTTCGGGAAATCTGACACAAAGAGCTCTCGAATCTGGTCATCATTGTTGTCATCTCGGAAACACAGAAACAATGCAATTTCCAGGATACCCAATTCTTGGCCTTATCGAAAGCAAAGACAAGCAGCAATTTATTTTAAATTTTGGCAGCTAATTTATGGTGATGAATAAAGAGGATCACTGGTTTACTTACAAATGTTGATTGTCGTTGTTAAATTAAATTGAATTTAATTTGACTTAGTCATACCTTTTTCTGCCAATTTGTGTATAGTCAATTCGAATTAAATAGATATGTAGAACCCTCTAATTCGTGTTTAATTATATTTTATGTACACTGTTAATAGTTCGACGATATTATTTTTCCGAACCGTCTCCAAGTCTTCTATACAATACATTGGCCTACTTATATTTACTATTTCGATTTTAATTTCTTTACGTGTGTACCATTTAGGGTTTTTCACATTATTCTCACGTTTTTATTGTTTAGTTTTTCACTCTTGTGGGTTCATCTAGTACTAGATACTTTTTAGTAACGAGTTCAATAATTATCTTATCTTTGATTACCTATTGATATTGCCCTAAATTCTTTTGATTTCATGTTGTTACTTCTCATTGTGTACATATTACCTGGTGAACGCGAAGATGAATCCCCGTAAACATAAATCAGAATTAACTAGGGACTAATGTAAAATTTTAATAGAGGCGATTTAATTTATATTAGTTTAATAATAATAATAGTAATCTTATTATTTAAAATGAAATATAAAATAGATATTAATTAATGGAATCACAATATAAAAGAGTTCATGGTCCTGCAAGATGAATTGGGGTCGTCCATTAATAATCTCAGGTGTTTTTGTAACATTTGGACATCTGCCTCCCCGTTTGGCAAGATCACTAACTGAACTTAAAGACAGCCACATCGTATTCCACAATGGTGTTGTCAAATTCACTGTCACATTCAGGATTTTGAAGCCATCTGAGTTCTAGCTAATCGATGACGATGCCCAGTGGGTTCATGCTAATACAGGATAAGGGAGAAGGAGAGCTGCCGTTATGTGAGTCCAGTACTCGACATAAGGTCCTAGCGTCATATAGTGAAGCTGACATTGGGGATGGGTTTCATCTGTGTTACAGCGTATTCTTGTTTTTGGATAAGCAATTTGTGTGAACCAAACCAAACAATGCATTGAAACATCTCTCAAGTTCATGTCATATAGAAATTGGCCAAACGTTTACGATAAGGAAGCAAGTAGGAGTTTCAATCAGAATAAAGGTAAATAAAAAATTCTAGACATCGCAGAAGGGAGCAAATAACCCTGGAGAATTTGACGATGATCTGGGTAAGGCTGATAGCGATGAATGAGAATCACATGTTTTTCAGCACCAGCAGCAGGTACCGAACATATACCTGTAAAGGTCTCAGAGTATGCAGCTGCAAGATTCGGTATTGTTGCACTTGTAAGTACCGCCCAGAAGTGTAAGAAGACCACTATTCTTATTAACAGTTACTACTACGCTCGCTGAGTGATAATATCAGTTCGAAGATGATGAGTGTGATCTTATAGAAATATCAAAAACCTGTCTTTTTAATGTTTAAGTACTTCTTGGGAAATAACACCACAGTTATGAAAATTGCTGTATATTCCAAACCTTTCGGGGTCTACGTCAGACCCCGTTGTCAATGGTTAAGAATCTACGATAAAAAAAGACAAATGAACCATACTCGCGAGAATCCCGAGAACTCTTAAAACATTTTATGCCGTGGACACATCTGAAATAACACATCCACCTACCCACACACACACACACACACACACACACGCACACACACACACCCACACACACACGCCCAGGCGTGCAGAGGCAAGACTGACCGAAGCAGTTGTTGTCACAGATGCGGAGGCGCTGGTCACAATGCCTCGGCTTGTCAACAACCTGCCAAGTGCTTACTCTGCAAAGAGAAAGATAGTAGGTCAGACTGCCGGCACGTTGCGGGTAGTTGGAAATGTCCGATCTACCAACAGGCGATGAGAGCAGCACAAGCCCGTAAATGAAAGTACTGCAACTCAACCTCAACCATTGCGAAGCAGCCCAAGACCTACTGGTACAGCGGGTGCGGGAATTGGATTGCGACGTAGCCATAATCTGCGAGCAGTATAAAAACTTCGACACCCTGTCCTGGGTAAATGACACAACGGACAGAGCAGCGATATGGGCTTGCGGTAAACTTCCGTTCCAACAACTCCCAAATACCCCCGAACCATGGCTTGTGAGAGCCAAAGTGGGAGGGGTTCACTTCTATAGCTGCTATGCACCTCCTAGTGCACAGCTCGAGGAGTTCGAGTTATTCTTGGACACCTTGGCGGAGGATGTACGGAAGCGTGAATCGGTCGCCATCGCAGGAGATTTCAACGCCTGGGCAATTGACTGGGGATGCCGGGAAACGAGCGCGAGAGGACGAGCTCTCCTTGAGACCATGTCTTCGCTCAACCTGGTACTCCTCAACACAGGAGACGTAAGCACATATCGCAAAGGCACAGCCAGCTCCATTATCGATGTGACATTCGTTAGCAGCAACCTAATTAAAGGGGGCTGTGAGTGGCGGGTCGATGAGGAGTTTACTAATAGCGACCACCAAGCTATTATATGGGAAATCAACACCACTCCCAAACGAAGATTGTGTGGCAGTCGTGCGAGGCCACAGCCAGTCGGTTGGAACAAAAATGCTTTCGATGCTGATTCATTCGCCTTGGTTATGGGGCAAGAACCATTGTCAATAGCAACAAGCGCAGAAGCCACTGCCAAAGAGGTAATGACAAGAGTTGTCAAGTCCTGCGATGCTTCAATGCCAAGGAGACGGCAGAACAACAGTCGCCCACCAGTTTACTGGTGGAACGACACGATCTCACAACACCGACGAGAGTGTCTCAAAGCACGAAGGCTGCATCAACGAGCACGGAGACGCGACAGGGTCACAACAGAAGAACTAAGGCTCGACTATGAGATCAAAAGACAACAACTACGAAGAGCCATTCTCTCAAGCAAGAGATCCTACTGGAAGGAGTTGTGTGACGAAGTTAATCAAGATCCATGGGGAAAACCGTATAAAATCGTGATGCATAAAATTAAGGACCCTCCCATGACATCAACGAACTGCCCCGAATCATTTCACCGCATTGTCACTCACTTGTTTCCTGCGAAGCCTGAGCTACCCGCTTATCCTTCGTGGCAGGTGAGGGACGAAGATATACCACCAGTGACTATGAGTGAGCTGATGGGCGCGTGCAACCGGCTCCAAAACGGTAAGGCTCCCGGTCCAGATGGCATACCTAACATCGCGCTAAAATGCGCCATAGCCAATAGGCCTGACATGTTTCTACACATGTATGAGACCTGCCTAAAGCAGGGGGTTTTCCCGACTAAGTGGAAAAAGCAGAGGCTTGTGCTCCTCCCTAAAGGGGGAAAGAAACCTCCCGACGAACCGTCATCATATCGTCCCCTCTGTATGTTGGACTCTGCGGGAAAACTCCTTGAAAGGATAATAGCAGATAGGCTGGAGCCCTACGTTGAGCCGAAACTTTCCACCAACCAATTCGGGTTCAGAAAGGGGAGATCAACCATCGATGCCGTGAAGCTCGTTACCAGCATCGCCATAGAGGCTATCTCGGGAAAGAGATGGAGAAGGGGTGGAAAAAAGTCTAATAGCCACCCTGGATATCAAGAACGCCTTTAACTCGGCCCGCTGGGACCGCATTTTGGAGGCTCTTGTCAGGATGGAAGTTCCGCAGTACTTGCGCAGAATGGTTTCAGCGTATTTCAAGGACCGCATCTTGTTGTACCAAACTGAAAATGGGCAAGTAGACTATAAGATCACAGGAGGTGTACCTCAGGGCTCTGTTCTTGGCCCCCTCTTATGGAACGTAATGTACAACGACCTGCTCCTGCTCGGTCTGCCTGAGGGCGTCAGGCTAGTGGCATTCGCCGATGATGTGGCATTGATCATAGTGCGCAAGCACATAGAGGAGATACAAACAACCTTCTCATTCGCTATAGCCACAATTCAGCATTGGATGCTCGCAGCGGACTTGAGTTTAGCAGAACAAAAGACCGAAACACTTCTTGTTAGCAGTCGAAAGGCAAGGGAAACCATCACCCTCAAAATAGGCGACTCCTACATACAGTCGCAGCCCTTCATCAGCTATTTGGGGGTGCTCCTGGACGCACGGCTCAACTTCAAAGAGCACATAATCGCGGCCAGCAAGAAAGCAGCTAGGGTACAGGGGGCATTATCTAGAATAATGCCGAATGTCGGAGGCCCTAGACAGATAAGAAGACAGCTACTGGCAACAGTAACTACTTCTGTTTTGTTGTACGGGGCACCGCTATGGGAGAAATCGCTCGAGCTACCATCGTACCGCCGGAAAATGAAATCAGTCCAGCGGCTCTCAGCGATTCGAGTGGCATCATCCTACCGCACTGTGTCTTACGAGGCGGTGAGTGTGATTGCCTCTACCCTACCAATCGACATCCTGGCTGCAGAAAGGGGACGGCTTTATCGCAGAAAGTTAGAGAAAGACCAACCGACAGGAAACAGCGATGAAAGAGCCATGAGTCTAGGGCAATGGCAGGAGAGGTGGGACAGCTCTACTAAAGGCCGGTGGACATATCGACTGATACCTAACATCAGTCGTTGGGTCAACCGCCAGCATGGGGAGGTTGGGTTCTACATCACTCAACTCCTGACTGGACATGGATGCTTTCGAGCATACCTGCACAGGTTCAGGAGGGCAAACTCCCCAAACTGCCCACACTGTACGGACGTGATAGAGGACGCGGAACACGTGTTCTTCTCCTGCCCCCGGTTTCAGGATCAACGTGCTGAAGTGGAGAGGATTCTGGAGACTAATATCGTTCCAGAACAATTAGTAGAAGCCATGCTGAAGGGCCCCCAAGCCTGGAACTTGGTATCAGATTACGCGGAGACTATCCTCAAAGAACTCCGCAATACGTTCGAGGAGTAGGCTTTAGAGGCTTTCAATGTAAGAGCAGTAAACATCTGCAATGAACAACCCTTGCGAAGTAGTATTGACTAAGAGTGCCGCAGGGGACCATGGTTGTAGGAGAAAGAGGTTAGGGTTTTAGCGGGTATACGGTATACTGGTTTCAATGCAACGATTTACTCTTGCTTTGAAGTCATTGCATCGGGAGTCCCGCACGACGGCCAGCACGTGCTAGCTAAGTACGGAATGTATTTCCCCCCTCTTCGGATAAAAAACACACACGATTTATTTTGTAAAGTGAATTATTTTATTAGAACCCACTGTAACTGCGTGACAATATGGTAGAAATAAATGAAACAAAAGTACAGGTTTAATATTCTTATAAAAGTATATATTAAATTAATTTATTTTTATCTTGATTTTGATGTTCTGACGAACATTTTAGTTCATAATTACGATTAAGAAAAAAATTCAGGCATCTGAGATTTTTGTCAATAATTGCCTCTAGTCCATATATTTATAATAATCTTTATTGAAATAATTTGAATGTTACAAATGTAGTTTAATTATGTTTAGTCAAACACGACTTACTTAAATAATTTTCATTTTGTTGTTATTGATATCATTCCACCCATTTAAGACCCTCAAGGGTTGCGCATGGGTGTATAATTATATGTAATCGTTAATGTTTAATAAACAATTATTTTATTATAATGTGATAGTTACAGTCCGATTAATGGATCTATTTTCTACATTTTAAAATTAAATGAACTAAACGAACCAATATTAAGTAGTCAAACTATTGTACATATCTAATTATTATTTAGTATACAGGATATACACTCTCATGTCAATAATATCATGAATACTTTGTCGGTCCACTTGTCTCAGATAATTCTTTATTATCTTTTTGATAAAAGTGAGGGAAGTAATCGTTAGCATATACGTTTTGTACATGTCTGGGAGTGAGTTATATATCTTACTGCTTAAATATCTGTAGACTCGGTGACCACTGGATTTTTGAGCAAATGGTGTGTGTATTATAAGAACTTCTTTACCTCTTGCATTGTACTTTTGTTTTTTTCAAGTATGTGATTCTATTTCTATATGTGAATATCAATACACTGTAGGTATATAATTGCCTAAGATCGAGGAGGCCTGCTTCTATGAATAGTTGTTTAGTGTCATGCAAAATACTTTTTATGTAAATTATCTTTATTACCTTGTTTTGTAGCGTCTGCAATTTTGTGCCATTATTTGGGCACTATCGAAACCTATTAAGCATCGCTTGCTTCATTAGTAATATTAAAGGACTAAAATCGACATATGAAGCTAAAGCATGTAATGAAATATAGCCTAAGATTAAATTAAAATAAAACAGGATAAACTATTGTTTTAATTATTGTTTTGCTATAGTCTGTTGGAATTTCTTCCGAACTTTACATCTGCAACTGCGAAATGCACCTTCAGCAGAGCAGCTGTAGGTAATACCTCGTAGACTGCTCGTGTGGAAAACCATAGTTTACCTATTGGCACCGACAGTGCAAGCCTACACACTGAGTTTTACGACTAGCAATTTGTCTTAATAGTAATAACACACTAGAAGGCTGCAAAGGCATGAGAGTTGTAGAAGGTGCGGTTGCATAGGGGATTCGTGCGGAGAAGACTGGAAAGAGACAAAGGAATAGTGATTGTGTACAGAGTAATCGGTTCGAAATTTGAAAAAAATATATACAGTAGAAGGCGCAAGTGGACATGAGCTTAGTGGGTGGGCTGTGTATAGATGACTTGATTCGCATGTAATTAAGAATTAAGGGTTGCAGGCTAATAGAAGCAATGGGCATTGGAAAAATAAGTGATGGTTGCATTAACAAGTTTGGAAAGCAGAAAACATTCTTTAATCTTAGTGGCAAGTCAAAAAAGGGAAACAACGAGGAGGAAGGTAGGCAGAAGGGGCACAGAAGACATGTAGAAGAATATAGACCTGATAATACTATTTCTGAGTAAATACATTTCTCACACTTCAAGGAAACGTAAGTAGTCCTCCCACCCGATTTCTCTTGTCGATAGCCTACTCCCCACCGCATTTGCACATTTGCTGTTAAACGTCAGTTTTGTTTAGTAACTATTATTTTTTACTTATTATAAAGGTTTGATCGCCATTTTATTCAACAGTAACAATATAAAAGTAGACCAAATATAATAGCGAGAAATTGTGATCTGTATTTTAGTAGTGTTAGAAATTTAGCAAAAATTAAGTACAATAGTAGATTACTACGAAAACAGTTTATTTTGCCAGGAAAAATAATGGAGAAACTAATGAACAAATAAGAAGCAGCACTATCAAAGTTAGTAATTTTTCAACGATTTTTTACTTCAATTACTAATGAAATGCGTTTATATATAACCAGCTGCAATTGAAATACGTCTTAATTCGTTTGTGATAATTCATTCGCAGTTACTTACTTGGCAAAGTTTTATCTTTACTTACTTTACGACATTTTACACACATTTTCATTGTAGCATAGCGGCAATCTGGCATGTGTTCTTACGAAGAGACAATTGACAATAAGTATTTCTATATATTGTAAACATTAATTAACGTGAATAGTTTAGATAATTAAAACTTTGGTTTCAGAAAATGTTCTAACTGATTAAAAAGGCAAAGCTAATTTTTAGTCGAAACGGTTATGATTGTTGAAAAGGTATCTATATAACTACTACTGAAATTGTAGTTGTCTATTTGTTTGTTTGTTTGTTTGGTTTTTTGTGTGTTCGGGCATCACGTAATAACTATTGAACTGATCTTGCTGAATCTTTTTATGTTGCAAAGTCTATAGCTTAAAATCTGGTATACATTTTATCTCTCTAAATTGAGGGAAACAGTAGATATAGCGAAAAAACGTCTACGAGTTTCGGTAACACACAATTACTCTATTTGTTCCACCGCACGCACCAAATATTAAATACTTGCATTAATTTAGCTTTTAACAAAATTTGGAATGTGCCAATGCAACTAACATGTTTCGATTTAAAAAAAAATCAACTGAAATAACCAGCGTAATTTTACAGGCTGTTCCATTTATAGGATAGAGAAACATTGAGCGGAGTACAATTAAATGGGTTAATTTTGTTAAAAGTTATATTAGGTGGCCTATAAGCAGCTGTATACATACAATGTGGTGGAAATAAATAGGAGTGGAATTAGTTATACAAAATGGTTCAAAAAAGTTATAATGGGTGGGCCATAAATAGTTGCATATACCAGGTAGTTGAAAAACGGGTGTATTGGAATTGTATTTATATAGGGTGGATAACAAAATATTATCTTCTTTGACTCATATATAGTTGAATATACAATGTGGTGGAGATAAGGGTAGTATAGAATTATAATGTACAGGGTTGAGAAAAAAACTTAGACAAAATGTGTATGTAAGAAGTTAGGAAATGATGTATTATAGTTATGAAAAGGGCTGAGCAAATATTAGAACCAGTTGTTTACAGGGTGGTTAAAATATAGGGTGGAATAGAGTTCCAAGTAAGTATACAGTGTGGTACAAAATGTTATACTGGGTGGCCCACAAGTAGTTGTATATACAAGGTAGTTGAAATACAGATTGGAGTAGAATTTTAATTATACAGGGTGGGTAACAAAATTTTAGAAAAAATTTGTTATAAAGGGTAGAACATGCGCAGTTGGGGCACCTGAAATATGGGGCGCTTAAAATTAAGTTACACAGTGTGATTCAAACAATATTAGAAGAAGTTGCATATGAACGGTGGTTTAGATAATGTGTGGAGAGAAATTATTATTTATAATGTGGTTAAAAAAACATGACAAAATATTGATAAAAAGCGTAGCTCATAATGTGGTGCACAGATATCCAGATATCCTATCTATACGCTGGAGCAGAGTTATTATTAAGTATTTAAAATTTTCGATATTGTCATAAGTAGCAGAAGAGTAGAGATAAATATACAAGGTGATTCAAAAAAATGTTTAACAAAATTGTTATACCACTAATTGTGCCCCATAAACAGTTGCAGTGTTAATGAATATACATTGGGAATTGAGGAGTTTTAAATTAGAGGTACAGGTACCACTATAGTTAAACAGGGTGCATAAAGAAATATTAGAAAAATTTGGTACCATAGAACATAAGCTGTTGCATATATATAATATCTGATACATGAGGCGAAGTAAAATTATAGTTATACAGTGTGATTAAAACAATGTTACAAAAAGTTGTATCTATAGGGTGGTTGAAATGTAAGGTGTAGACAAACTATACGTTCCAGGGTGGTTAAAAAAATACTAAAAAAATGAAATATAATTCTTAATTATCAGGAACCAGAAAGACGAGGTGCTACCGCTAATATTTAAAAGAATTCAGTCAAATTTTCGTTTGTGTTGTATTTTTCTTTGTCTAATATACTTGAAATATGTAGGTAATTACATTTTATGGTCTCAAGGCTCAATTTTGGACATTTCGTTTTGTCATGTTTTTTATGATGATATATTTGTACATTTAGATAAATATTTTACTACTATTGTAAAGCATATGTAAATGAAATACATTTATATTGTATAGTTTGTCCAGTGTATATATTTTGAAAAAAATGCACATGAGCACGTAAGTAAGAGTAACGTTTAGTTTAGTACAATAAGTAGTATCGAGAGTAGCATATTTAAATATAGTTAGAAATGTATGATTATAGGGAATAAATCATCGTCATTAACATTAACAAAGTCTGCATTTAATCCATTACTTTAACAACTATAAAATTTAACTACACTTTCAAGGAATGTTTATATTATATCATATTTAGTGCTGTTTTTTGTATTTTTTTAAATTTATATGATGCAATTCGGATTGTGAATTATTATCAAATCTATGACCTACACTTGTTAATCTTTTTAGCAGATCCTGTATATAGAGTATGATTGTTGTAGTTATGTAATCAAATAACCGAACTATTGGTTGTTGCTCATCCTATAAAGATTTAATGATACATCGATAGATACTGTGTCAAAATTAAGATACCTTTTACTTCAACTGATTTTCTTTGAACTTTTGTTTTGAATGAAGATTATGTTCTCTTAACCAATATGTCTAAGAAAAAGATTTGGTTAAATTGTTCTATTTCTAATGTAAGTATAGATGAATCCCAAATGGTGAATATATTACTAATATAACACCACCAAACTGCGCATTATTCATATGTTTCGTTCTAATTGTTTTTGAATGCGGCCACATGACTGTGCTAAAATTTTGTTGATAAATCTCATCGTTTATTTTAAAATCTATTGTTTTGATAAAACACGTCAATACATCTGTTAATAGGTTAATGGCTAAATGTATACATTGATTTACTAAAGAATGCCGTGTTTAGTGTTTTGGCAAGAGGAATATTATGTAGGGTTACTGTATCAAAACTTGCCAATGTGAAAGTATTTTTACATTGTTTATGATAGAAATGTGCACTGATTTTAAGACAAGAAATACAATTACCTATACAAGTCATAACAAATTCTACCATGTATGTCAAATAATAGTAATTTTTTGGTCAGTTTAACTAGTCAAACTTTTGAGTTACAAATTTACGTTTTTTAAATATAATTCAGTCACAATGGGGTCTGATTATTCGCAGGAATCCACAATTATAAAAATGTCAAAACTAGCCTTCAGAAACTAAAAAGTTTAAAAGTTTACCCTTAGAGTATAATGTGTATTAAGGACAAATTTTTAAATTAGAATCTGGGCAAATTTGAACGTCTTATAATATCACATACAGATCACAAACTCAGAGATCAACACTGTTAAGGAACTGTATATCTGTATAGTTTTGATAATTCAAAGCTTTGTTCAGTGTGAATTGAATTAACCTGATATTTAACACAGTGTGTTATAGTTTCAAAATTCAACTAAAATGTATATGCGTATAATACGTACCTCCTTTAACTTCACAACCAAGGTTCACATCGCTGCCCTCGTTGTAAGGGCCCAACATAATTGCTATGTCGGCATGATGTTCGTCGTAGATATGTATTTCTTCGGGGGGTACTGAAACAAAGAAATATATTTATAGGCATACGTCTGCGATGTAAATTACCCTAGGGAACTCTGAATATACAATATGGTATAGAAAGTCACATAATTTGAAAAATGAAACGTATCTTGGAAAAATGTGCCTGTTGTATGCTATATATACAGGATGAGTTTTCATACTACCAGTTGGTGACGTTGGTTCGTTATTATGAATTTATCATTTTTTAATAGCAGTGGATACCATTTACATTTTTTCATATTAGAACTGACCAAATGTTTTCAGTGCTTAGATCATTTAGAGTATCGGAACAGTCATTATAATACATAATAAGAATTTGTCAGATATTTAAAATTAGATGTGTAACAGAAATTCAGTATTTTCGGAAATAGTTCTAACTTCCTTGAACATTTCGGTTCCCTTAATAAGCGAAGTTTGTACATCAAAGCAGTGGTGAAAAATAATATGTAATTTGAGTAATAAGGCACTTATTGAACTATCATTAGAAGTAAAGTTTTGCAGTTTTTTTATAATGTACGTTTCAAATTTGCGGAGTTTCCAATAAAAATGCAACTGAATAAAAAATGCTGACCAATGAAATGATATATGGCAGCAGGAATTTAATTCTTTTCTTTATCATAAGTATCTTAATGTACAGGGAAATTTCTGCACAAAATTCACAAATCGGCAATTTTCGATATTAAAGGCTGAAACAAATTTAGCTTTCCATTTTTTATGCATCTGACAACACTTGCCAGAAAAAACTCAGAATAATTTGGCTGTAAAAAATCACATAGGTACCTAATATCATTAACTGCCGGTTTTAGTTTGTTTTGTTTACTGTCAGTAGTAGGTAGCAGGAGTTTCATGGTGTCCTACTCCCACTTCTATACTACATATTTCTCAGATTAGTTCTGTACTGTGAAATTGTTGTCTTAAGGCCGGACACAGACCTGCCGATTCTGTTCTGTTCTGCAATAACACGCTAGTCGCTGGGCTTTCTGGCTATGTCCTCAGTCGTTATCTAGCGCTTGTGGTAGACCTATCTAATATGTGGTAATTTGTAATTTCATATGAAGGACTGATCAAACGTACTGTTATAGGAGAACTAGGGTAAAATTGCCGGCGCTGGGTTGTAACCGTGCTGTGTGTGCCGATATATGGAGCAAGTACGTAATTCATGCCTCTTTCTTACCGGTCAGAACATTCTGACGGTTACTTGCTGACCGGGGTTCTTACCGTTTCGGGTTGGTAAGTATGTAACGACTATATTTTGCCTTCCATTTACAATTCTTTTCTGTTCTATTCTCACAGAACAGAACACAAAACGGTAGGTGTGTGCCCGGCCTTATTCTATTATTGAATTTTATATTTAACGACTATGTGGTGGAAATAAATTTAAGACAAGTAATACTTTCAACTTGATTATTATGATTATCGAATTCTTCCGTTATTTTGGTCAGTTCACGTACAGGTGAACCATTGTAAAGATTATGCTAGCAGTTAATGACATTTATTGGGTGTGCCTTATGGTCACTTTTATGCTGTATCATAATAAATTTAATTTCTATAATTTGTGCTAAATTTCCTTGCTATCAGCGACTCTATACTCTAACTTAATCATCAAGACTTCCATTTTGATGAACCCTAGATCTCACCACCCTAGTTCTAGTCTTCCAGATCCTGCATGCTTCCCTATAGCTGGGGGGGAAGCTAACGGGAACTTAACCAATGGGACCCGTTAGGTGATATTCTCAACCCTAGTGTTGCCAACCAAGAAAACTGCCACCTTGGTAACCAGGTACTCTGCCTACGAAATTCTTTTTAAGAACCGAGTAAATAACTGGTGATAGGTATCGTTACAAATTTATGTATACGTTTTTCAATTTCCGGAAACCCTTATGCAATCAATTCTGCCTGTGTCCAACCTTCACAGCCAATTTTCTCCGAAAATATTAAGCCTAAGCTTTGAAAAAAAAGACTGTATTATGTAGAATTCGAACTATTCTCCGCTATATCTCCCAAACTACTAAGTCTAAAATTCAAAAGAAAGATTATATTGAACTTCATTGAAAGATTATTGGCAAAATAAAACGAAAATCCTAATCTTAATTGTGGTGTCCAAATTATAAATTTAAATGAATGTGGGAAATACATGTTTATTTCATACATATTTAAACGATATTAAGGAAAATATAAAATTAGAAAAAATATACCATGATTTACCTACATTCTAATAATGTATAATAATGTTACGAAACCTTAGTATGCGAGCCCAACTCGCTTATTGTTAATTGCTTTGATTTTACAAGGATCTTATTTAAGTTGTCTGAACACAAATCATATTTGAGTCAGTTTATACTTCACAAGCAAATTTCGTTGTTCAAAATTAAAATCTACTGTCTGAAAAATTCGTCATCTCAAGTGTTATTCCACATTCTGAGTGTGCTTGTTATTCAAAACGACATCAAATTTAGGTATTTAAACAATTCAAATTTATGCTCATTTTATTAATTAAAGCCCTAGAGTTCATCAGATTGCATAAAGAACTCTTCGTTTAATCTTCAACTACATTATTCTGTTTTTTAATTACAGCTCCTCATAGTAGAGAATCGTAAAATGTTATGCAAATAAAGAAGTCAGGTGACCTCTTCAAGTTCTCGTACGAATTACTCTTAACAATGAAGTAGTTACCGGCTTGTCGGAAGAGTAATGGCAAGCATTTTCATGCTTCAATTGGTGCAAGAGGAACATTCTTCAAAAACATATTTTCTATAATTGAAATAACAAGCTTTACAGCTAAAAATAATAATGTATAATTTCAAGAAACGTAACTGATGGAAATGATTTTTCCCGAGATGTAGTAGAAAAGCTGTTTCTATCATTACAAAGCGATTAAATAATGAAATATGTTTTTGGAAAATCACATGGTTGGCAGAAGAGAAAAAATTGTACATTATATTTCATTATTTGTACCAGTGGCGTACGTATGGGTTTCGCATTCTACTGCTTTGTCTCTATTCATTTCAGCGCACGTTTGACCTTTTGATTTTCTATGGCATGGTCTTCGCTTAAAAAAGTCTTTTTTTTAAACAAGGTCAAATCACTAAAACCTACGGTTTTTGACTAAAACAATTCAATTAAAATTGCTCCAAATTGCAATACAGGCTTAATTCAGTTATAGATTGAAATCATATCTTCGAAGTTATCAAATGTAATCTACTGAAAAAGTTCTAATGCTGGCCCACTAACCGAAAGTTCCAGAAATGTAGACTTTTCGCGGGTATTCCAAACATTAATTTCGGCCACTGCTTCAAATTGTCATTTGTAAATAGGCGAAGATGATGTACCATCAAGAGAGGGAGGTTTTGCAAAGGAATCTTTGATTCTCACAGTGTTCTGATAGTTCTCTCTCTCTTTATGTCTTATTGCATTTTTTAAATTTCTGTTTCCAGTTTGTTTTGGGCAGAACTGATTTTATCTCTTATTTCGCATTGAATTAAATTGATCTCATATTTGACTATTTTCGAATCAATACATTGAACTTTTCAGAACCTTAGTTGTATCATTATTAATTGGTTTTATCTCTGATTCCATAATCAGTATTTTCTAGTTAACTGCTTCATTACCTTGCATTACTAATTGCATTAGCTGTTCAATTTTATTTCCAGTATGTTCCTGCGTTTCTCATGGTAATCTTTCAAGGTAATGGTAAGGCTATGTTTTTTTTATCTATGTTATTGACAGGGTATTGTTGCCTTTCACCTATTAAGGTCACAAGCTTTTCTAATTGAATTTTACGTTTCTCATCAAAAGATTGCCCTAACCTTTGTTGGATTTCTTTTTTCATTTTTTCCCTGTTTCTCCGGGGTCTGACTTATTTTCTTGTCCAATTTATTGGCAACTTGTCTGAATATTTTTTTGCTAGTATCTTTCATTTCCGCAATACGTCTAGTTGTAGCCATAAATCAATTTGACATTTTCAACTTCAATTACTCTTTCTTCCAAACACCATTTGTTACGAAGTCAGATTTTCAAAAAACTTAATTAACAAAGAAAATAAATCTGCTTTCTTTTCCCCAAAAAATTACAATTCACTAGAATAATACTTCAAATATTACAACGATGACTCACAAGTGTGTCCTTTGAAATACTCTTGTCGCGTGCCTCAACTTATATCCTGTTCCCGTCAGTCTCGATCATCCTCGTAGCATCTAGCTTGCATGACTGGCTTTCCAAAGGTATCACATTTTCGGTAAAATAGTAGAATTAGGTTTTGCTAAACGCTGTGTTTATAGATGTTACTTTTTTATTACGGTGAACAATATTCATTATTTTTTGGACCTAGTGAATTCTGTTATTCTGTATAATGTTGTCTATACCTTACTTTCTTACGTCATGTTCAAACTAAAGTTTGCGTGTTATAATAAATTTTATTATTTTTTTATGTTAAAAATAATTCCCGTCAAATAGAAGTATTTAAGTATGTAATAAAAAAATAGTATTATGTATTGCTACTTCATGTTATCCTTGCTGCTAGAGCTATTTAATTTTTAAGTAAATAGTAATTATTTTGAGCAGTGTATCTACTCAGTATAGAACAATTTCCATTCAGCCTCTGATATTGAAAATACAAACCCCATTTCGTGGAAATCAATAATTGTTTCAAGTTCAATTAACTGGTCCAATTAGCACTACCCGAAATATGTGCAACTCTGTGAAGAACAGTACAGCCAATTAGAAACGACTTACACATATACAACAAAGCTCGAGTCCCTCTGGGAACAGACTCTAGTGTCGGTGTATTTGTAAAACACTTAGATTTTGGATGAAGGCTCACGAGAGATCTTACGAGCCCTTTTGAGTTTTCAGCTCATAAATTCTAGACTACTGAGGGAATCCTTGTTGTTGTTTAATTGGAATTATTTGATACCCAAGTAACATTATAGCCGGAGAAATTAATAATTTGCAATCAGTCTGAAATGTAAGAGCTTCTAAAATATTGACTCCTGGGCCACCGAGTTTCATTCTCCAATTAAAATTTCAGTTAAAATAGATAAACATATACACTATACACATAGTTAGGCGTTTGTAATTCAACCAAATTCTTATCTAGTTAAACAAATTCTTACCTATAAGTTATTTTACGCATTTCAGAAGATTATAAATATAAAAGTAGCACCATTTTGTGGGTCGACAGCATATACCAGAACAATGTTGCTTACAGTACAACTTATTCGATTTGATGTAGTTGTGAACTGTCATCTCAACAAAAAATCCAGGTCATATGGAAGTCTTATTTCCTTTCCGAACAAACCCTGAGCTGGTGTTAACCCGGTGCTGTCATCTACAGCGGATCTGTTTGTGAGCAGACACAGAGGTATGTACTCATATCAATCCCGTGGGTTACTGTCATTCACTTTTGAAAGATACATTTTTAGAGTCCTAGTAAATCTTTCTACTATGGCGTCTGATTGTGGGTGTAATGGCGTAGTTCTGGTTTTGTTAGTACCCCTCAAGTCGCAGACCTTCTGGAACACATTTGTTTTAAAAAAATTGCCTTTGTCTGAATGAAGTTCCATTGGTACCCCAAATCGACTAGACAGCTGCTCTAATAAAACCGTTTCTACAGCCTTGCTTCTTGATTGGAAATAGCAAACACTTTATGCCACTTGTTGAAGTAATCCTTAGAAACAGGAATATACATGTTACCCTTCAAGGTTACTGGATATGCCAATGGCAATTCTTTCAAAAGGAATGCCCACGTTGTATTGATTCATTTTCCCAACTGATCGATTTTGGGGCCCCTTACTGGTTGCAGGTACGTCGCACCTACGGCAACATTTTCTTATGTCTTTTCAATAGTTCACCCAATAACACTGTTCTCGTACCTTCTCAAGTGTTTTATTCGTGCCCAACTGATCCCGAGAAATGCCGTTGTGTAACTCCTTCAGGGTGGCGGGTACTCTTTAATTTCCGTCAGCAATTTACCAGATTATTTTCGAAACTCCATTCTCCATTCGAAGATCATCCCATTGGGTCCATAATAATTTTAGGTTCATTCCTTGACTGGATATTTCTTCTCATCGAGATCTGTCCGCTTCTTCTTTCTCCTTTATCAAAATCAAACTGGTCTGTCCGGCACTGCTCTGTAGTGCAATCACAATTTACTGTGGCTCTAAACTGTCTGATGGAAATACTTTCCTTGTTAAATTTTTCTACAATGCCCGCAGGTTTCTCGCGGCACGTAAAGACATTTGTGGAAATGATCAACAGCTCGGATTATTGTCAATAATTCATTTCTGGTAACGCAGTAGTTCTTCTCTGGTTTAGACACTCTTCGATTATAGTATTCTATTACACGGTTTTTTCCATCCTAGACCTGGGATAAGCTGACGTCAACCGCCTTATTGCCGAGAATAAACATACCGTGTTCTCTTAGGAAGGCTAGAATGGGACTCGAACAGAGAGTTGCTGTCAATCTCTTGAATGCATCGTCGCACACCTGGATCCAACGGAAAGACTTTTTTCTGCCGTCTGCTTATGTACTGGAGCGGCGATGGTAGCAAATCCTTAAACAAATCCTCTGTAATAATAGCAAAGACCCAAGAAGCTCCGTAGTTCTTGACTTTCTTTGGGAACAGCTTTCACCTTGTTGTGATTTGTTAGTATTCCTGTCTGTGATACGATGTGGCCTAAGAACTCTATTTCCTTCTCTGATGCGAAACATTTCTTTGGATTAAGATGAAGGTTAGCATTTTTAATTCTGCAAAATACCTGCTTTAGATTTTTGAGTTGACCGTCGAATGTGTGGCCCATAACTAAGATGTCCTCTAATTAAACAAGGCATGTCCTCCAGGTTAATCCACTCATTGCATACCATAACTCTTTGAAATGTGGCAGGAGTATTGCATAAACCAAAATGACTGTGAACTGAAACAGCCCTTTGCTGAAGCCCAAGTTGTCAATATCTATTTGTTAGGTCCAAGTTTGAGAACCTTATGAATCCCGATAAAGTCGTGAGTGTGTCATCCATGGGGGACAGCGAATAGCTGCCTTATTACTAATTTTATTCAGTTTCCTATAGTCGACACTGAATTTGGTGGTACTGTCCTTTTTCTTAAATAGCACTACCGGTGCAGACCAACGCTACTGGTCTAGGTGGTAGCCGTATACGTTGAGTATTTTCTGTACTGATTCTGTATTTCACGACATTGGTGCGGCGTTAACTCAATCATTGCTATTGGAAATTTAGTCGCGATAAATTGTTGTGTCCTTTAATGTTCGGATGACTTAATGTGTTTCCATCTATCTTCAAATCTTCCCATAATTTCTCTATTTTGCTCAATTTTGGCGGTCGATAACTTATACATCTCTTTATAATTGACGATTGTCTTAACTGGTTCAAAGCAAGGGTTTCTAGTATCTAGTGGTTGAATATCGTTATTTAACATCTAATTAGGTATTTACGTGATGTGTGACCGGGTTCTAGCAATTCAGGATTTCTCTCTAACTGACCGAGGATGATAAGTTCAATTCTACCTGGCATTCTAATCGTGGGTCTTGTTAAGATTGTTACTGAAGCCATATGATTATTAGTTGGTTTTGTTAATACAAATGCTTCATTCAGGAACTCCAAGTCGTCGTATCCTAGACCGAACTTTAACCCATTCTGTCTAATAGGGCAATACCTAGGATAAATTCATCTTTGATGTTTGCTTCAACCAAAAGTAAACTGTACTGAAAGATGTAAATTATAAAATAAACTTTATATTTTATTAGAGTTTACATGAGCCTGGCAGATCTCTTTATTTTGTCACTTAATCGCATTTGGGGTCACAGCTTTTATTTATTTATTAATAGTTCGATGATGGAACCATGGTGCATGATTTAGCTCCATATGTCAAAACGGATGGGTCACATTAGTGTATTTTCAATTTTTTCAATGACTTGATAACCCGTCAAAGGTATCCCAGATCCATACTGGCCGCATTTTATATTGCTGCTCGACTCTGAGATTTTTTAGACTTTATTGCTGCCCATTGCTTTATTGTGAAAGTCTTTTTTTGATATATAATGGATTTATTTTAAATTATATTCTACTCAGTCTTAGATTAGAATTCTCATTTTTGTTGGCTTATGCTGTAATGACTTCCTAAGCCGGGACGTTAAGCCAGCGTATAACAACACGATGGAAGAGAATTGTAATCTTTCAGTTTTTCGTTCACGTCATTTTTAGTAACTTTACTCAGGATTTCAGTCAGCTGGGAGAAAAAGCTTATTGGCTTATAATTTTTAAAGTTCACTTAATCATCTTACTTCTGCAATCGTGTCATATTTATGTTAATGAAGGTTGTTGGAATGCCTCTGTGTACCATCTGTTGAAAAGATGACAGTTTAAAAAAGTGCCTAACACCTTCTTTTTCCATCTCTATTCTTCCCTGTAATCTCGTATTGCTCAACTCAAAATATGTTTCAGTTCATATCTTAGTTCTTCAGTTCTTTGCGTATTGATTTTTTCTTGAATTATTTGTTTTTGAATTTTTGTTTCTTATAGACATATATATGGATTTTTTTCGTTTTTACTATTGCTATTTTTTTAATTCTCTTTCATTACGTCTGTTAATGAATCGCTTTCTACTTCGTTTGTGTATGGTTTAAATACCAAAATAATGAATTTTTAGAGGCTGTTAAGCTAATGTATGCGATGTGAAAATTACCAAATTACAAATTGTGCAGGAACGTCAAATACGCCCATTTGTCTAGTCACTAATATAACCGACGTAACGTTGCCGCGTTTTCAGCCGCGTTCAGATAATATAATTTCCTGCATTATTATTTTTTTAATGTTTATTGTTTTTGCTCACAGTTTACAACTTACAGTTTATAGTATAAAGTTTACAGTTTATAGTTTAGTTAACAGTTTACAGTTTATTCTTTCCAAATTTACATTTTTCTGATGTCATTAGGTAGGTACCGAAAAGGTTACATAATTTGTCTTTGATACAGGTAATTAGGTTGTTATCTAAACGTAATTTTATTTTTCTTAGGTCATTTTCTGTTACCTATTTATCTTCTTTGCAATCATTGCCTTTAAAAGCTGTAGCTGTATCATCATCAATCATCATAATATATTAACTTTCCTTGAAAATTGTTAATTTTACTTATTATGAATGTATATCAGGAACAAAATGGGGCGTAGTATTATAAGTATTTCATTTCATGTCACTTACGGCATAACTCATATCATATCTTACCTTATTTATTCCTTTTCAAATTCATAGACACGACATTTACCTACGAAAGTTGGTATGTTAACATTTACGCATGTTAACATGGTTTTTCTTTAGTAGCCTATCGCATTCGGTTTTTCTTAGCTTATCTCTGTATCCAATTTGGTTACTGTCTTTTTCAGGGAAACGTAAACCATCTAAAACTTGATACGTAGTTGAAAATATTATTTTCATGAGGAATAAATATTTGGTTGTAGACATGATGGAGGTAAGGGACGTGCATTTTCCTGATGTAAAGTTGATATTTGAGTGGGCAAAATCTTTCCTCTTTAGTTGGCCTGTTCTCTACCTGTGTGTAATTAGTACCCGGTACTCAGTATGTACTATATTACATATTTGCGATAGCCTTTGAGAATGCAATCCTTAGTAGATACACTTAGCTACTAGGTCTGAAAATAGAGCAACTATTCCTAGGGAATACTGGTAGGTAATTGTGAACACTTTTAATATTTTATGAATAAATAATAGGGAGTTATGTGCCTGTAAGTTAGGTAATAATGATTTTATTGAAATAGTTATATTGCACGACATGAAATATTAATTACTGGTACAAGTTATTCTCGATCCCTTGAAAGAATCGGATTCACCAACAAATAATTAATGACGATAAGACGGAATAATTTGAAATAGCAAGCGTCTTCGTTCGGCAAGGCCGAAACTTTGTTGTTACTGAAACACTAAGCCATTCTATATTCTCTGTCTAATCTTCTTGCACAGTCATACGGAAATAATAATACCTATAACTAAGTAGTTTACGTGGGCTTTGTTTCGAATACAATTTAGAGGAGAGCTTTTGTGAAAATTTTGATTGGCATTGTTGTTGATGCGGATTAAATTTGGGGGAAACCAAATCGATTGGAACAGAATTAATAAGGTAACTTTGATTTGCAATTTGCCGTGCTAGGGAATGTATTCAGTAACTGATGATAAGAGGAGGAAATCAGGTATAAACAGAATGCTCAGAAGGTTCGTAGTATAGAATTCGCTTAACTTGATAGCCTTTGAGATGATTCATTTCTGAGGCATTCCTAAGATGACATTTAGAAAATCCTAAATGCTCTAAATTCAATTGTTAATTGTTTCCAGTAATAATTAGTTAAATGGTAATTGAATCAATAGGCAAAGTTTTAGTATATAAAATAACCCAGAAATATAAAATACTTGATAATATTGAATATTATTCCGTTTAAAATTAATCGAAAATAGCAAAATCCTCATAGCAACTAGAGACAAATAATAGTAAAGTCAATTTTAACGCATTGTGTTTCGTAAAGATACTAATGTATGAATATGTTTTAAACTTGTACTTTTGTAGAAAGATGCAGAATAACAATATAGGTTTGCAAATTTCCACAAGTGAAGCAAAAGTCCGCAGATGCATATCTCAGTTTTTATTGCATAAAAAAATGTTTGTTTGCTATTAGAGTTTTTCCTAAATTAGATAATTCATTAAATATAATAAAATGAAGTTATATTGGTGAATTGAATGATGAACAAATTTCTATACTTGAATTATTCTATGGTGTATCACAAGGATCTTTATATATTAAGGCGTATCTTTCTATCTAAACTGCTAGACAAAATTCTAGTCAGTATGGTTTCTGCGTTATTATAGTCTTTCTCAAATTATATGGCACTCTCTGTTTGTGATCTTGAATTCTGTCTGATATGCTTTTTAAATTCTTTAGAAAATGAGTTTATAAACATTATTGGTAGTATTTCAAGCAAAGACAGTGTTTTGAGTTTTGAATATGTATGTATTAAATAAATTTTGAGCTGTCCGGTTTTAAAATAGGTTTGCAATACGTCCTAACATATTATATTCATGAAAATTTTATAGGTTTGTAGTTTGAAACTGATATCTTGAATGATCCGAAACATTTAGTGGTGACTGTTTAAAGGTGATTTTTTTAGTAAGGTTTTCTACATGGGCATAATTATCATCATTCAACCGAGTGTATTATATCTGGCCTACCTCGTATTTGTTTTATTCCACCAACACTGTTTATTTTCACCCCCAATACAGTTCTTTTGCCAGTATATATTAAACATCCAAATACTCGGAAAAATTTTTTATTTTAGGAAGCAAGCTGAAATATACCTTGTGAAACAGTTAACGTTCTAGAGATGCACCTTTTGGCGTTTGCAATAAATTCAAATAAAATTATTACCAACATATTAGGGATGAAGTAAATAAAATGTAATTACTTGACTGGCTGATTCTTTCGCAGGAATTTCTGACTGTATATTAACCATATCCTATTTGTTGAGAGTAAAATTATCACATAATACAGTACACAATTGTTTATATTCCTCTCTCAATGTTCAAAATATGTATAACATAGACTTGATAATGCACTGGTATTTGCGGACCGCCGTCTTTATAGCCTTCATTTTCCTCAGTTACAAATGATATAGTTTATCATGAGTCTAGGTACTATCATTTTCATAGATTATATTTCGCACATATGTGCTTACGAGTGAGAATTCCCCAAGAACAGATAAAATTGCTGTAGAATACATTCGAGAGGTTTGACAGATAACACTCTTTACATCTTGGGTAGTGATTAATTACTCTATTGTGAATGTGCTCATTAAGTGCTTTTGTAAATGACTTGATACGTTAGGAGATTAGCTGATTTTTTTTAATATTTACACAAAAAGTTAATATATTATATATATTTTAATAAGTTTTACTATCATTTGTCTTTCTTTAAATCAATAAATCTGAGAAAGGAATGGAGTGTATTTGAGGTAGGATACTCAGGAAGATACTACATTTAGCAATAAATGAATTCTGCACATAAACAGTGAAGATATTTATATTGCTCTCCTCCCTTTCACCCTATTAACAGTTGATTGGAAGAAGATATCGATCTCGAACAAAATTCACATAAAAAATTACCAATCAAACATAAAATGGAATTGTGCTCTACTGCTCAGTGCCAAATGGCCACTATCAACTATTTTTTACAAACGGATAGGGCGGTCTCGTGGTAACTTAATTGAAATATATTTTTATTCTCTATTCAACGTTTTTTTGCTTGCTAAAATCTGATGAGGAGCGCAGACTAATGAGCTATTTATTTGATGTGTAAAGACAGACCTCCACTGAAGAAAAATTGTTACCAATTTCATTGTGAATGAACAAATCCATAAGTATACTGACGGCATATCAGTTTTATGGATGTCACAGGTAAACGTGTATGAACAGATGCGCATATTGGTATATTGTTTAGTTTTGAATTGTTGATTGTACTCATAATTCAAATTAATTTTTGGAAATGGTTCGCATTCCACCCTTGGAAGAAATAACTGAAGCACAATTTATTTATGCAGAATTCGCTCGTAATCTTCGTGAAGCAGAGCGACTGTTTAATAATAATCGTTTTATTAGCAATCCCATGTGTAGAAAGTAGAAAAATTTCAAAGAACTGGAGGTCAGTGAAAGTCGTCACTGTATATATTCCACTAACTCACGTTATATGAAGCCCTCTAGAAAATATCAAAAAATAATTGCCAGATAAGAGTCACTTATTTTTCCGCAATTCGATATAACAGAAATATTCCCCTCTTAAAAAATTGTAAACTCATCTTAGAGATTTTTTGAAATATTATTGGGTTTCGTAGTAAAGATATTTAACATGCATTTGTATTATTTAGAATAAACTATTTCATGTAATTATGTTAATCATTTTACAAGAAAAAGGTAACTCAATTTTTTAAAAAGTAATACGTATTATTAGAATTATCTTGAGTAACTTTTATAACTAAGCTTGCGAACACATGCATCTTAAAGGTAACAATTTAAGGAGTATTGTATTTATATCTCCCCGCAGAAAACATAAACAACCCGCTAACAAAAAAAATCTACGAATCTAGTGATATATTTGAAACCAATTCCCAATCGATGAATTCCAAACCAATAGCCCTCCCATCATCCCAACTGACACGTATTCGCCTCACAATAGCAGTGCCCTTAGCGGGCCCTTACTCGGGACCCTTATCTCGCTTTATGGGTAACATAAAACGCTCTATCTCTATACGTTTTCGTTCCCCATCTGCTTCTTGCCAACACAAAGTCCCCTATCTGAGTTCACTTCTGGGACTCATTGATCGGAAATAATTCAATTAATATTGAATTAATTGCCCCAATCGTTGGCGCACTTTCATAACAAACTTAACCTGTTCCCATAAATCGGGACGGTTGTCTGGTGATTCGACCTTTTGAATGCCGATTAAATGCAATTTCGCGAAATAGATTATAGTAACTTTGTTAGAAGACGTTGTATGTCTTGTACGTATCTGTAAGGGAGCATGTTTGTGGTCTCAGGAGTGGAGCCCCGGGGCCACGCTTTATGGCTCTCGGAAACTTTATGCTGTCGCACGATGTATTATTCCAATATGACTCTCGATACGTTGCGAAATTTGCTTATTGTAAACCGACACAATGAGCTTTGATGTTCTGCTCGTGAATTAAACCTGTCACTTTTTGAAGCATGTACTAGAATTAGTAAACAATGTTTTTTTCTAAATAAAGGAATTATAATGTGATTGAAAAATGTTGTTGATATTCGTACTTGTATATATTTGAATACATTTGTAATAAAAATTGTACTACCTATGATGCATAATAATATATCAACAATAAAAGTAAGATCACCAAACATAAAGTTCATCCTATTATTAACCGCCAAAAAACAAGAAGGCTTTTAGATGCTCAACGATAATTGTAAAACATCTTAAACGGTTTCAATAATGAAACTCTATTCTATTAAGAAATAATCTGAACGGATTCCTTATGCTTATCTATAACGTTTTGTCCCACAACAACGATTTAGCTAACTGAATATTTTGAACTTTTTTCTATTAAAGGTGGCCCCGTATATTTTTCTATAGCATAAAACATCACTTTTCAGAAAATCGAAAAATTAAATGCATGGATGCCTAGAAGACATAAACTTTCTTCATATGTGTATAATATTGTTGTAAACTCCGTGGGTTCAATTAATTAATTTTAAAAACTAATATTCACTGTCACTTTCTAGAAACTTTTATTTACCACATAAAACATCAACTATTTCCAACAGCTGATTATAATATTATTTGAATCGAAATCATAACAACGAAATAATCTGCACGCACTAAAACTAACTAACTGCTGAAATTAATGTCTCTTTATTTAGGTTAATTTGTCGTTCTCGATGTTACTACCTTTTTCTGCCCAGCGTCGAGAATACTGTCTGGCGCCATTTCGAAAATTCCAATCTAACTTTTTATTAACTCAGCGATTGATGTCTCATCGGAATGAAGCCAGGGCCCGCTTAGGAAAATTTCGTAACAATATGTTTCACGATGTTCGTAACTGATTTCATTATTTTTTTTAAATCCACCACCACAGAAAGTCCAACAGTATCCAGTAGCCCACCGAGATCAAAGTATCATTTAGCACTATCATTCTTAAGAATGACCAAGATGTAGACTAGAGAAGAAGCATCAGGCAGCATGTTGGGTGTATCGGTCAGCATCCAAACCACCAACTCAGTACAACCGTTTCATGTTAAATACAACAATAATAGCCAAATGCCTGGTCATGTAATTAGTGACATGCAGTATTAACCATCTTCTCACTGCCCCTACCCTCTATCGGAAGAAATAACCATTAAGGTTGAATAAGTAAACGGGGAAGGAAGAACCCATTGAGCTTGACTGGTCTGGCACTGTAAAGTCGGTTTGAGCTAGACCGATAAGTTACATTTTGTTATAAACTCCGTGGGTTCAATTAAAGTTGTGAAACTAATATTCACTCTCACTAGAAACTAGAAACTTTCATTTACATCAAATATTCACAACAGCTGATTCGAATATCTAAATAATAACACGACATAAGCCCTTCGCCGCCTCACTAACTCCTGCGATGATGGGGCGCTCCTTTTAAAATCAGCATGGAATTATTTCCTACAATCGAGTGTCAATTTTACAGTTGTCGAGTTATTACGAGATAAGTTTTTTTTCATCCGAACCTTCTAGTTCTTCTTTTTTTCTATACCAGTGATTGATGTCTCATCGGAATCAAACCAGGGACGGACTGAGTAAATTTTTATAACAATATCTTTAGGTCCTAAGCAATATAAGGATAATTGTCTTATCAGGAACACAACACTCCATCCTCTACGGAATCAAGGAACGACAAAATTACGCCATATGCCCACGATTGCGAGATGTGCCGTAAGACACGTATATCAAGAGAGACGGTTTGCTTATCCCTTCCAACAGTTTCTTACGCTATTGTGTTTTGACACGTCTGTTTCCAGCTTCTCTACGTAATTTGAAACAAGTTGACGTAAATATTAACAGTGGTTTATGTCTTATCCCTTCAGTATGAACCTTAGGATTAAAATCGCATATTTGATGTTTCTAATATCTTACCTGGTCTGATATGAATCTAGCCTAAGAAGACGTGAAAGGTGTAAAATAAGCCGGAGATGGCAACATTGCACTGAATACCGCTACTGTCATTGTTTCTTTTTTAAATAGGTAAAGCGAAACGCGCACTCACAAGTTACTATATTGCCGAATGTTCTATTTTCTGACCAAAAATAAAAAATATATATCTGGGGACTTTGCGCTGTTATGTTGGAATATAGAAAGTCCCCAGTTTCTGAAACCACTATTACTTAGACCTCCTGGCTTCATCCTTGCCTATAAAGGCCAGTGCAAACGTGACCCTACAGCGCTCAGTATGAATTGTGTTCAATAACGGGAGGCAAATAATTTCAATGGAATAATCGATTTGAATACTGCAAAATGAAATCAGTGAAGATAAGTAGAATAGGAATATTAGTGTTAGATAAGGTATTAATATGGGGGCATGCTATAACGAAACAGTGAACAAACTGATTTTGTAGACTATGTAATCGAAAAAAAAGTTCAATATAAAAATGTTAGAATTTTCTGTAGTGGTAATTAATTTGATATGAGGTCGTAGCTTCTAGTATTGACTTCAAAAGAAAGAAGTAGATGCTCCTTTGAAGCTCTTTCATTTTCTTTGAATACAAGTATATTATTATTGAGTGACTAATTACCTAAATGAAATAATTTAAAAAAATTAATAAAAACGTTCCAGTATAAGAACAGGCAAAAAGGCTGTGTAACTAGATAGGAAATATATTGTTTGATAAAACACTTATTTATTATTATTTCGTCATTTTTCACCATATTGTATCCGCCATATTGAATTCTTGATTTCTGATAATAAATTCGTAATCAGGGACGCCAAGAACCCGCGAATAACAAAATTTTGAGACCATTTTCTTCGGCTCCATATTCGAGATGTCGTTTGCCAGGATATCCTCCAGCCAAGTGTTTAGAGTAGCGTTCCTACGTCGGCATCCTACCACGGCGTGCGAGTATATGGGTGATTCTAGTTGAGGATACTGCCAGGAATGGAGTTATAGACTTGTCAAAGAATAACCCAGGTATCCCAAGACCAGCTCATGGAGGAAAAAACCTCGCTCATAATACCGATGTTCTGTAAGCATCCAGACTGCGAAAAAACTGTCACTAGAGCCTTTTGGCGTAAAGAGTTTTAAGCAAGAAGTGCGAGAAAAGTTGCTAGATGGCTGACATTTTGCACCTTAATTTTTATTCGGTAACTCATTAGGATTTTCTCTAATCACTCCTTTTCTGTAACCGTTTTGAAGAAAAACAAGACAAAACGGAAGAAAAAAGACAATTGCAATTTGAACAATTAATGCAAATAGTATCGCAAGTTAATGAAACAGTTAATGAAATAATGCAAATAGTTGAATCAGACATAAAAGAAATAAACGACGACATAAAGATCCTAAAAAGAAATGTGGAGACTCTTGAAATCAAAGTAGATGACATCGAATCCATCCAGAGCCAGGTGAAATTTGAAATCAGTTCCATTAAAAACACGGTACAGAGTGAAGTAAGTGAAGTACAAGATAAAATCAGTGCCATCCAAAACAAGGTAGAAACAAAAATTAAAAAAAATGCAACAGGACTTACAGCGAGGAAAATACCAGCACACCGTGAGTTCCAAAGGTTCCTTTAGTAAACCAGCCACATTCGACGGCAGTTCATCTTGGCCCATGTATAAACTACAATTTGAGGCCGTGGCTACAGCTAATGGATGAGATAATCAAGAAAAATCTACTTCTTTGGTAATTTCGTTAAGAGGTTCGGCCCTAGAACTCTTCCAAAGCATTCCAGTCGATGAACAAGGCAATTTCGACAAGATTATCGCCATCCTAGACAAACGATATGACAATCAATCCTTGAGTCAGGTATACCAAGTCCAACTGAGTTGGAAAAACGCAAAAATCCGGTGAAAGCCTCCAAGAATTCGAAGCAGAAATTAGACGGTTAGTTCACTTGTCCTACCCAGACCTGCCAGAGGAAACGAAAGACCAGTTGGCCACACAGAGTTTCATAAACGGCATCAGAGATGTGGAAGTACAACGAAACCTAAGACTAAGTGACGTCAAGAAAAGTAATGAAGCTCTACTTCGGCCTTTGGAAGTAGAGGCCGTCATGAACATGTCCAAGCCGAGGGTCCGAGCAGTTTCCTTTAACGAGGAGAGTCAGAGTCACCATTTCAAGCGCTGCTGGCTGGTCTGAACAAAATATTAGAACGGTTACAAATAACTGGCACCGGAGGGGCATGTTACCGCTGCGGACGTACAGGACACTACCAACGTGATTGTCGAGTGAGGCCACCTGAATGATCACCGACCAGGGGTAACCAACAGAACAGCCACATGTCCAGGGACCGTCAGCCAGTCAGCATAGGGGGGCGAATGCTGACTGTCCCTTTACCAGCCCCCAAAACGTTTATCCATCCGGGGATTTTGCCGAGATAGCGGCAGCCTAGTCATCAGAAGCCACCATCAATGGGCGAGCAGTTACCATCACCATCGACACCGGCGCCGCTGTGTCCATTGCCAAGTCCAGGGTTTTGAGAGCATCAGAAATTCGGCCAGTTCAGAACAGTCACCGGCGAGTCCGTGTCAATACAGGTTGAGGCAGATGTCGTGCTACAGATAGGGGACAACATGACCCGGCATAGGGTCCTGGTAGCGAACACTGAGGATGATTTTATACTGGGAATGGACCTAATTAGCCAGCATGGATTTATGTTCGACCCGAGGTATGATGTTCTTCGGTTCCTAAATGAGGAATTTGTATTGACACGGGCCGTCAACAGTTCAGTCACCTCCATAAAAATTGTGGCAAAGTCTTCAGCTAAAATTCCCGGTCGAACGGAACAGATTATTCATGGGCAGCTAGACAGCAACCCTGGGAGCTGCGTTGGAATGGTGGAGCCCGTACACTCAGCTCATGACTGCTTAGTTGGACGGGCTATAGTTAAAACCGGACGAGATATACCAATCAGAGTCCTGAATTTGTCCAACAACGACATCAGAATTGCCAATGGTCAAGAGATAGCATCATCAATTGCGAATAAGAGTACCAGACGTCGGTGAAGGAGACAGGGCCCAGTAAAGAGTTCCTACAACAGTTTGCTGACCATTTGGCACACCTGACACCAGAGGACCAGAAGAAAGCCAAGCAATTTATCAAAAAGCACTGGCAAATTTTTAACAGTCAAGATGGAACCACCGGTCGCACCAATATCATTCACCATCAAATAGATACCGGAAAGGCTCAACCCATCAGAATACCACCTAGACGACTACCATTGGGGCAACAACAGGCAGTCGAGGAAAACATCGAGTCCATGTTACAAAATGGAGTTATTGAGCCATCCATCAGCCCATGGTCTGCTCCCGTCGTGCTAGTTAAAAAGAAGCATGGAACCACCCGATTTTGTGTGGATTACAGAAAGCTGAATGACGTCACGAAGAAAGACAGCTATCCACTACCCCGAATCGATGACACTTTGACCACACTAGCAGGCTCCCGTTGGTTCTCCACACTAGACCTAAAAAGTGGATATTGTCAGGTTGGTCTACATGCAAACGACAGAGAGAAGACAGCGTTTTCCACCAGTAAAGGGCTGTTTCAGTTCACGGTCATGCCCTTTGGGTTATGTAATACACCCGCTACATTTGAGAGGCTAATGAAGTATGTACTGAGCGGGTTAACATTGAGGACGTGATTAGTATACCTCGACGACATTCTAGTCATGGGCCAGACATTCGACGACCATCTGAAAAACCTGGGCGAAGTATTCTCCAGAATTAATAACGCCAACCTGAGACTCAACCCGAAGAAGTGTTCCTTGTTCCAAAAAGAAGTAGAGCTTTTGGGCCACGTAGTATCCGAGTCAGGAATCCGTACCAACGAAGACAAGATAGAAGCCATCCGTGATTGGCTAGTCCCAAGAGACAAGCATGAACTCCGAAGCTTCTTGGGCCTCTGTTCATACTACCGGCGTTTTGTTGAGGGATTTGCCACCATCACCGCCCCTCTACATCGGCAGACCACTGAGAAAGAGACCTTCCATTGGAATCAGGATTGCGAAACGTCATTCAGGTGACTGAAGGCAGCACTATGTTCCAGCCCAATCCTAGCCTTTCCTACACAGTCCGGCAAGTTGATCATAGACATCGACGCTAGCAACACAGGTTTGGGGGCCGTCCTATCTCAGGTGCAAGATGGTGAAGAGAGGGTGATCGAGTATTACAGTCGTGGATTCTCGAAACCGGACAGAAATTATTGCGTCACCAGGAAAGAACTTCTTGCAATAATAAGGGCTGTAGACCATTTCCACAAAACCTCTATGGTCGTCATTTTTTAATCCGAACAGATCATGCCGCACTCAAGTGGCTGCTTGACATGAAGACACCGGAAGGACAACTGGCCAGATAGATGGAGAAATTACAACAATACGATTTCAAGGCGGAACACCGTGCGGACCGTTTGCACAATAATGCCGATGCCCTCTCCAGAAGACCCTGTAGAGCAGAATGCGGACATTGCCTGAAGACGGAACAGCGAGAGAGTATTTCCATCAGACAGATCCGATTGCAGGCCAATGAAGACTGGACAGCGGAACAGTGCATCTAGGACCAAATGGCTGATCCAGACATCGAACCAATCTTGTCACTCAAAAACGAGAGGGGCACCCAGGGCACGATGGGACGAGATAGCTAGATACTCCGGCGTGCTGAAATCGTTATGGGCTCAATGGGACTCTCTAAGTGTAGACAATGGAATGCTCAAGCGAGTTCGGGAAAGCGCTGATGGACGAAAAACCAAGTCCCAACTGGTAGTTCCGAAGAGAAAGGTACCAGCCATCCTGATCAAACTACATGATGGGATTACCAGGAGGCCACCTGGGCATGCATAAAACCCAAAGTTCGCCAGCGGTACTACTGGGTGAATTACTTCGAAGACGTCAGAGCTTGGTGCCGCAAATGTGCCATCTGCACAGCCAGTAAGGGCCCGAAGACCCGGACCAAGGGCAGAATGCAGCAGTACAATGTGGGCGTCCCATTTGAGAGAATTGCCATCGATGTCGCCGGTCCGTTTACCGACTCTGAGAGGGGGAACAAATACATTCTGGTTGCAATGGATTACTTCAGCAAATGGCCTGAGGCATATGCGATACCCAACCAAGAGGCAACCACGGTAGCGACGGTGCTAGTAGAACAACTATTCAGCAGGTTTGGCGTCCCGATGGAATTACATTCAGACCAGGGGCGTAACTTCGAATCGAATGTATTCCAGAAGATCTGCACGATGTTGGGGATCAGGAAAACGAGAACATCACCATTACAGCCACAGTCAGACGGAATTGTGGAAATATTCAACAGGACCTTGGAACAACACCTATCCAAGGTCGTCAGCAATAACCAGCGTGATTGGGATGAGCATATTCCTGTTGGCATATCGTTCTGCCGTACATAATAGTACAGGCCTGACCCCAGCCAGGGTTCTATTCGGAAAGGAGCTGTGATTACCTTGCGATTTGGCATTTGGCTCCCCCGAAGAACCTCCCCAAGACATCGACGATTATGCCGACCAGCTTCGACATAACATGCTGGCACGAATTAGCCCGAACGCAGATGTTGGCCACCAGTGACCGGATGAAGACGCGATACGACCTCAAGGCCAATTCAGTCGGGTTCTAGGAGAGGGACAAAGTCTTGCTGTACAACCCCCAACGGAGCAAGGGTAAATCCCCAAAGCATACACCCGCCTGGGATGGTCCATACGAGGTGGTCAAGAGGCTTAATGACGTCGTCTACCAGATCCGTCGAAACCCCAAGGCTAAATTGAAGGTGGTTCATTTAGATCGACTCCCTCCGTACCATGGAGGGGATGTTTCTGATGGGGACGATCAGAATTAAAAGGGGGGCAGTGTTACGAAATTTACCCAAAGCCGACCCTGTTTCATTTCAGTACGACAACAATCGCTTTGAGATAAAAAATGGTTCTCGAAAAGAGTCGACAGCTGTAGGAATGATGACTGATTTTACTAGAGAATTCGACGCTGGTTTTATAAACGAAGCAGGCCACGATCGCGAGTTCAGTTGATGGAGCGAAGAGCTTATATGTAAAATTGTTATTGTGATATTTGAATCAGCTGTTGTATATTCGATGTAAATAAAAGTTTCTAGAAAAGTGAAAGTGAATATTAGTTTTATAATTTTAAATTGAACCCACGGACTATATTTTGGTAACTCCTCCTTCTTGATGTTTTATAATATATAATTCATCATAAATAAGCTTAAAACATATTGACTGGAAATAATTAAACAGCTAATACAACATACGCTTTCCGAATCTCTTATTTCATTGATTTAATACCTTATTTTGAAACGGATTTTTCATAATCGATATTACAAAAACATCATATATGTTTCACTGGGGTGAAAACAAAAACTAGGCAATTTATTATCCTCTTCAATTATCGGGAACGCCTCTCCCATCGAATGGCCGGATAGAGGATCCAATAAATACTGCAGTTTGTCGCACATTTGTAGTTGATTATTTGAAATATATAGCGGATATTGTTCGGAAGTTGTTTGGGATTTATTTTATTTTTATTTGTTCCGAGTGAGACGCGATCGATTCGGACAGTTTTATAAAAGCCTGCGGACTGAAGTCAAAAAAAAAATATTTGGTTGTCTGGATCTACAGGCAATTTCTATATTATTTTGCCCGATCGTTTCTCTGTGTTGGAAAATATAGATAATTTACGGACGGAAAGTTATGGTTTTTGTTTTATTAGTAAGTTTTTAGGTTTTATAAAGAATTGTGACTCCAAATCATATACGAATATAGGATGGAAACACATTTTACATTTATATCAGCATTGTCAAAAGCCATATTTCGTATTTTTTTCACAACTGATTTTACTTGAATTCTGCTACTATAAATGTTATTTCTATAGACACACTTGCGTATTGAAGCCCAAATAGTTAATATAGCAGCCCGTAGGTGGGCCAATGATTCTTCTAATCCGATTATACTCAGCAGCTTCTTTCAGTTGACATAAGCTACGGAAAATCAAATTATATAATAGTTTACTGGGAATAAATGACATTATTTTAACAGCAAATTCCTAAAAGTAAATAATTTTAACAATAAAAAAGTGGGGAAAATGTGGAGTTTTTTTTGTATGCTTATAAAGGGAAGGCTAATCACACAAAACGCAACCGATTTTTCATATACTGTAAGTTTAAAAAGATCACTTGAACTCCTCCTTCTTATATCCCGGGCTTAAGGTTATGAGAATATCAACAGCCCTGTCACCTCAGCCCTTGACCACCCGGGGCGGTCCGCTCCAACCCCAATATCTTAAATGGGAAAACGGGTCGAGTGACACCTTAGTGTAAAGGTGATCCAAATCTCTGTTCGTTACTCCTAGATGTCGAAATGCATTATACGATCAAATATTAAATTCATAATTTCTTTTATAGGTATTAGTTAACCCACGAAAATTTTCATGTGATTTATATCCTAAGAATCATAGTGAAGCGGCGTTACCCTTAGTACGACTCCCGATATGGAAACTCTGTTAGCTGGCTTTTCCTGAAATTCGAAGATATGAAATTTCATTTCGCAATGAAATATTAAGTTATATGTATTAAATACATAAATAATTATTCGAGATTTCAATCAGTTGAGGAGAGCACAACTGATAAAGGTTCTCGACTAGAAACAATATATTGTATTGCGTTCAATGGATTGAAAAATCTCGAAAATGTAGTATCATCATTTATTTTATAGGTTTTAGTTAATCTGTGATTTTTCCGTCTGATTTCTATTCAAGGAATCACAGGGATATAGTTACTCACAGTACGACTGCCGATTTGGAATCTCTGTGAGCTAGTTTTTCCTGAAACTTTTAGATGTCGAAATTCATTTCACCTTAAAATATTAATAATCATGGGTCTTGACTTATTAACTATCTACCTAATTTGTAAAAATTCGCAGGTCTTGAAAATATATTTTAATGACCTTTTAATTGTGGTATCATTGCGGGAGATTTTAGTGACCGAGTTAAGAACAAGCGAAAACAATTTTTTTCTGGATATAAAGGCCAACACATTTCTGCATTTTTCAACAATATTTTTTTGTTTTTTATAGTTCCACCCTTATTTTTCCAAATAAGGCTGCATCAAATTTGCAAAAGTGAGATGCGTTGAACGGAGATTTTGATTACCTTTAAATTAAGGTACCGCAGAACCCTTTTTACAACCGATGTTTAAAAAATGAACTGTATATGATATATCGACCGTGTACCGTTTTGATTGGTCCACCGTGTATGAAAATGGAAAAGTTATAGAGAGTCGAAAAACTAAACAAGTACGTTTATAAGTTCTGGTGAGAGCATTTTTGACTTCATAACTGGAACAGAATTTTTTTAAAACTTGTAGTATATGGTGTAGTTGTGCTTGTAGTATATGATGTACAGATTAATTGGTTTCAGGATGGATGCTACCAGAAAAGTGGTTTTTGCTGAGTATTTGGTGACATCATTTAGTGAGATATCGTACCGTACTAACCTAGATTACATTTGGTTTAAAGTAGTTATTCAGGCATCTCTCAAAATTGAAAAGTAAGTAAGAAACTTTAGAAGACTCAATTAGAACTAAATAAATATGAATATCAATTAATGTTATTAGTTTATTTTGTTAACTAACCATATTTATCTCTTTCCGTCGTTGTGGTATTATAAATCTTTACTAAATAAGTGTTCCAAACCAATAATACCCACAAAAAATAGCTTTTTTTGTTGCATGACATTTGATGCTGAAACTGATTTCGAATATAACATCCCATTTAATTTAACGCCTGGGGCCCGATTCTCGAACCATTCGACAGCTCTACTATACGACTTTCGACGTAAGTCGCATGAAAAGTTGAGGTAAATGAAGTTTAATCCATATATTAAACCAATATGGGCAGGTAATAGTTATGTAAATAAGACCCTAATAGACTGCTCAGAAAAAGAGATGTAATAATACAATTTACCATAATTTTCATCTCGTGCCCGCTCCATAAGAAAATCCTAGATCCGCCAATGTGTCTTGAGAGTTATTATTGAACCGCTAGCTGGCTGTCGCATATCCGTACTTTTGAGGCCACATTTACTATTATTTTAAACCAATTTCCTGGCGTTATAAAAAAATTCCAAAATAGACAAATTGTAGTTTCAAACAACTTTAGTATTTCCCGACTGGACTAGAATGTGTTCAATTTTGCTCTACAGACTGGTTTAACGGTACGAACAATCTTTTAAACGTGGAAATTTTCGTTTAATTATAAATGCCGAACAAAATATAGAAAATATCCATATAAAAAATATAATTATTGTGTAATCGTTTCATGGGAAAACTGTGGAACCTTTGGTGTTTTACAGATGTATAAACACAAAGGCTTGTGCTTAAGTACTTCTTGGGAAATAACACCACGAGTTACGAAAATTGCTATATATTCCAAAGGTTTCGGGGTCTAGCTCAGACCCCGTTGTCAATAGTTAAGAAATGATCAATAAAAAGGGCACAATTCTAAGGTATAAAATTAAAATGTTTGACAATATCTATTATTTGACTTCTGACGTCAAATAATTATATTAGATATTTACCTAATAATTAAGTAACAGAAAAAATGGAATTTTTGCTACTGTTATTAATTTACCTTACTGTTTTCCATGTATTAACCACCTGGGCCATCGGTTCATATATATCCCAACCTTACAGCCAGCCGCTTCATCTATCATCTATCTCTTTCCAAGGAAGAAAAAACTTCTACCTTGAGGGTGTTTACGTAAGTCAATAATAAAAATTGTAACTCCACACAACAGTTTGTAAATTATACCCTTATTTCTGATATATTCTGTTTATTTTGCTGTATGTGAGTAATCGTGTGCCTGGCGTTCTAAAAGGACAAAGTTTAGACCAATTATTCACACCCCTCCGGAATTCATACTGAGCAGCTTATCGGCACTAATATCGCCCCTGGCTATTCAAGCTACAGAAATAAAATTATAAACACCTTTTGGTTGTGAGCTTAGTTAAAGTTTCCAAGCTTACAGATACGACCGGCATACGAAAAGGACTGAAAAGGACTGGGGCAGTTATCAAACTTGTTTTGCAAAAGTATGTGTATGTAAGGTATGCTTTTAGAAAGAATTAATAAATCCGATGTCATCTTGCGCAGAAACCTGTCATATTTCTCAATCATTTTGCGAAACTATAGAAAACCTTGAAACCTTTTTATAAGTAAGGAACTATATATGTGAAACAAGGAATCGAATACAACATTTTGATTTTTATTTTAACACATTTTATTAACTAAGGCAAGAAATCGTTATCAGATTGAAAACTCTGTTGAATAGAGTACTCATTTATGACTTTATAGACAAATATAAAGTGTGAGCTTTAATGACTTATATAAACGGTGCTGGTTAGATTTGTTAGACAACTTAGATTGGACTCATATAGTCAGATAATTCCTAGAATTACGAATCGAGATTGGCCACTCAGGTATTCGTTAAAGTTTCCTGCATTTACTACATCTAGACAATGCATGGTTATTTGTAGATGCGAGATGTAAAGACCGACACTTAGAATTTTTCGTATAAAAGAATGAGACCTCGAAGAGAGTAATGCATCGATAGGTGATACAGGTTATGACACTTAACATACCACAAATATGCATACCTTGTACCAACGGCAAATAATCTCTGCAATTAGTTACAGTCTATTCCAATTACAATTACCAGTAATTTCTGATTAAGTATATAAATATTGTTGATTTTTTGACGTCACTAGAGTGAATTGAAACCACAGCAAAATATTGAACAAGGTAGAGAATATAAACGAGTTGACCTACCACAGGTAGTGAGAAGCGATTGACCTAACGAAATTAAGATAGTAGTTAGTAGTAAAATATTTAATAGTGTTATTGTGTGATATTTAAGTTGAAATAAAGAAAAGTTTATTTGGAACAAAAAGAATTAGTTTAGGAGCCCACGAAAATCTACAGAATCATTTTGAAATATGTATGAACGATTACTTTACTATGAGAATATTATCTTGGTTTTAAAGTTAAGAATCATTATAAAATCATTAGGATTCGAAAGAGGCTCACCATTTCTCGAACTCTAAGCTGCTCTAATAATAGTAAACGAAAAGTGTTTTCCAACCAAAAACTTGAGGAATGTCTTTAAGAAGTTCTGCTACGATTTTATCAATGCAATAAGAACAAAAGATTAGGAAGTTTTGACAAGTAATGCGAATATATAAGAAACGATTTTTCTTATTAAACTTTTTGGAGAAAGATTAGAAATTGGATTTACATTATAAAAGTTGAAAATCTTTGAAAAGTTTTCTCTCAGATATGTCGTTCAAGTTGAAAGTAAGATTTTTATCGAATTGACGAGCAATTAAAATTAATGATTGATAATACCTGTCAATTATGATCAATAATGAAAATGAGTAGACGCTTATAGTTAGTTTAGTTGCTTTAATACTAATATCTGTCCGTATCTTAATGACGTTAAGTGCTGGTACATTTACGTATGGTACCAATGATTTGTAATTGCATGCAGACTAAATAGTTGATATTTATAATGAAAGTTCATTTACAGCAATGTGCCTTGTTCTCATTTTTAAATGCACTGCACTTTTAATTTCAACGTCAGTTAAGTGCTTTTGTGTACCTGAATAAATATTAAGTACTTCAGTTTGATAAAAGCTCAATAGAATTGAACTTTCGCGATAAAACTGTTTGGTGCTTAGTTCGTTACAATATAGTTGTTTCTGTAAACAAGCGCGAAGTTACATAAATTACAATGTCGAGGCATAAAGTGAGATCCGCATTTAAAACAATTTTCATATCACTCAGTATGCTAGTGATGAATAATACGGAACTTCTAGATTAATGAGAATAGTTATTTCGTTATACCATTTATTTAAGTCGTCTTCTAGTTATAAATAGTAAGATTTAAAAAAAATACAACAGGATTTTTTATAAGAATTTATTTTGCCACTTTATTTACTTAGAAAGGTGGAGTTCGTCCTAAAATGCTGGGTAGATATAGGAGTTGGGAAAAGGAGCTTAGTCTATAATCATACATATCTTTCTGCATTGATTGTTTCAAATCTGCTCCTTTGAAATTACTTTTAAAATATCTGGTAGTTTTCTATGTTATTTTCATGTAAGACTGTTGTATTTGTGTGTTTTTTATTAACAGTTACAGTGATACCACATTTAAAATATTATAACTATCCAATAAAATCTAAAAAATTGTAGCGATAATATAAGAAATAATATCACTGCAATGACTAGTTGATAGAAAAATAGCGGAGTGGTAAGAACATAAACATATATTAGAAGCCTGACAACCAGAAGGAATAGTTTCTTCAACTCCATGGTTCGGCAATAGCGTGAATACGTTCAAAGCTCGCTGTGAAACCAATTTCAACTCTTTGTCTGTGGTAATTCTTTGACACAACACAGTATTTATCTTTTGTCTGTTTTGTGACAGCTCTCTACTGAGGTATTTTTAGTTATTGTGTTATGTGCAACAAAATGCAGCATGTTAGCAATATTATTAAAATGTTAAATATTCCAGATTTCAGTCAGCTAAGGGAACAGCTAAAGATTCTCGACTGGAAATAGTATATTCGCTTGCGTTGGATTGTTAACAAAATTTCGGAAAGATAGTATCACAATTTATTTGATAGGTTTTGGTTAACTTACATTATAATTTCTTTCCTAGGAATTACAGGGAAGCGGCGTTACACACAGCACGACTTCCGTTTTGTGATCTCTTTTTCTTCAAACTTCTCATTTCGCGTTAAAATGTTAAATTCAGTTGCAAGTAAGAAACACAAATAATTATTAGAGATTTCAGTCATTTGAGGGAAGCGCAAGTAATGAAGGTTTTCGAGTAGGAACAATATATTGTCTCAAGTTCTTCTTCCAAAAGTCGCTACATAGTTTATAATAAGTAATTGTAAGATTCTAATACAAAGGGTTGCTGTATGCACGTTTGTTGGTGTAGATACGTGGATGATATTCTTTGCATAATCAAAAGAGATGAGAACAACGCTTGTATTTTTTTAATTGCACTCAATTCAATACATCCCAACATCATGTTTACTTTAGAATTGCAGGTAGACAATAAAATTAATTTTCTTGATCTCACAATTACAAAAAACTAACATCACAATAAATTAGAATTTGGCATATTTAGGAAATCAACTCAGACTTATCATTTGATTAACTTTTTTTCTAATCACACATACCAACAAAAAGAAGCAGCATTCAATTCTTACATACAACGCATGCTTAAGTAACCATTGGATAAAAATGAGAAAGAATACAAAATCATTCAACAACTTGCTTTAAACAATGGCTTCAATCCTAATATAATTTAAAGGATTAAGGATAAAATAGAATCACGTGAATTGAGAAATAGCATTTATCCAAAGGAAAAATTTGAAACAATTTCTTATTTTTCTATTCCATTTATTGACAATAACGTACGTCAAAAAATTTCAAAAATCTTCAAGTCTTCTGTCAATAATATTAATATCTCATTCAAATCCACCCAAATGTTGGGCAGCCATTTATTCAACACCAAACATATCATTGAGAAGCTTTATAAAAGTGGCATTTATAAACTTAATTGCAACGATTGTCGAGCCTCTTATGTGGGTAGAACATATAGGTGTCTTGAGGTCCGCATAAAAGAGCACATAAAATATCCCAACAAATCGAAATTTGGACACCATTTAGCATTTAATAAACACACTTTTAGTCCACATTCTACTTCCATTTGCAAATATTCAGTTGTAAATAACAATTTTACCAGGCTTGAGTTTTTGGAAGACATTGCTATAGATAGTGCAATAAAATCTAATCCACTTTGCCTAAATAACAAAGCAAATTTAAATAAACCCTTTATTCCATTACGTAGAAATCTATTAGTTTAATTTCGATGTTTGACAGATTTTTACAATTTATGACATAAAACATAATAATTTTGCCAACACATTTTCTTCATATTTAACCCCGCTTTTACTGGAATTTTCCGATAAATTTTAAATTGAATATTTCTATTTATTGTGTATTCAGATCAGATTCTTTACATTGTTTAATTATCGAACATATTATATTGTGAACTCATTATCGCTGTAAGCTGTAAGTAGTTTTAGTTATAGTAAGATGATTATTTTATGTGTCGTGTCTTTTGTAGAGGCTCTAAGATGACTCTCATAGGAGTCGAAAGCGCTTAGCTGATTAATTTTTTTTTTAAATATTGCACGATTCATATAAATGGCCCAAAACCCCTTGAATTGTAATATTGCTTCTGTAGCTAGTGCGAAGATATCACTCTTATTCTGCACCAATTTCAGATGACAGGCTTTTTTTGTCCCATATTATGTCTAATAATATTAGTCCCGGGTAAGAAATCTTAAGTACGTCAATGTTTTGTAATAATTCCCCATCAATGTCGGCTCTTATAGGCGTTTACTCGTTTGGGAGTTATGGGATTCTCATTTACCTGCAAAGTGTCGCTGACACGTAGCAAAGGTTAAAGATTTGAGCATAATACAACGGAGAGTCCGTAGAATCATAAACGTACCAGCTGAGTGATCGGTCATTCCAGCGATCATACGATTATTGTAATCATTGGAGTTGAAATAATCGTTTTTTAATATCATCCGATTATGCCCATCAGTAGTTGTATTGTCCTCAATTCATATGTTATTTATGGATGTTATTTTTGTTGATCGCTGTCTGTATACAGTATATAGCCTCTGTATTTTGCTGCACTTTTAAATCCAGTGGTATGTATGAAATATACAAATAATTTTTCGAGATTTCAATAAGCTAAAGGAAGCGCAACTGATGAAGGTCCTCGATTATTAAGAAATTTTGTCTTGCGTTCGGTGCATAGTAAAATCTCAAAACGGTAGGGGGTCATGCAGATGCAATTGTTGCCTATCGAGATATACGTAAAGCCATGTGTGGACAGAAGAAGCTAGAGAAAACGTGACATCCAATAGAGAGTCGGGATACACTTTTCAGACACTACTCTTGAAACCGCTCACCAGTGGTTAATGAAGGAAGTAGACCTTTTACTCAACTAGTACAGCACTAGAAGTCAGAACTGTATAATTACGTATTCAGCGACGAATCAGATTCGTCTAGGTCTGGACGATAGCCGTAGGAGGCTAAGACGCCACCATGAAGGGTGACGTGTTCTTGGGGATGCCGTTATGAGGAATGTATACAGGATTGGAGAAGTAATGGTTTAGGCGCTATTACCTATGGTAGCACAGCGCCATGTCTCTTTATTCAAGAAAGCTATGCGATATATTGATGATGTTCTATAAATTACTTTAATCTAGATGACCATTCACACCATCGTTTCATTCTTGATGTAAGATACACCTTATAAAAAAATAATGTTCAAGAAATTATCCTAGTTGGGTGTAACGCTTCTAGTGTCACTGAGTATATATAGTGTCAATACAACTCAATTATATACGAGAAAATTTATGTAATTATAAAGTAAACAAAGAAAATTTCATAACCCTGTTAATATCGTTGGTTTATAATTTGATTAGATCTGGGGAATCATTTCGCAATGATACTGCCATGTTCCATTAATAAGAAACAGTTTAGTTATAATGTAGATTTAATACATAGCTTACAGTATTTGTTAAATATTCATGCCAAGAACAAACCTTAGTCGACAAAGTTGGCCAACTGACAGTACGCCCTGTTATTTTAAATGTTATCATTTGTTTTAATTAAATGTCAAGTTTTGGGAATGTCAAACGGTAAAATTATTCTGCACAGGTTTATGTTAATTATGAAAAGTCAAATGTATTTTATCACACATTTATATAGAGTGTTAATCAGCGCCATATTTCTTTCATGGGAGTTTGTATTTTTTTAGTTGCTTGACTTATTCAGACTCTTTGGGTAATTCTCACAATTCATTGTGTGGTGAATTAACCATGCGTCATATTTAACAAACCAATAAAAACAAGAATGAAAATATAGCTATTAAAATTGTTATAATATAATTATTTTTCTACTTATATAATATAATATATTGTAATGAAATGAGCCCTCAGCCAAAACAGTAAGGAGTAAATTAAATAATTTTAAGAAACATAATAAGTTAAAGATAAACACAGGCAGAGCAAATTAAATGTGTCAATAAATAGGGTTAGATAGTAACAAAACTAATCAAATCAATGAACTTGTCAAAGATCAGTACTTATTAATATAATACAATACATACAATAGCTTAGCTTCTCTGAAGAAAAACTTGAAAAAATGTTATATTGGGTGACCAGCAGCATATACAGGATGGTTAGACTATAGGATGAAGTAGAGTTACAGTTATACAAGGTTGTTCACATAAAGGTTGAATAAAACTATTATATAGGATGGCACATAAGCACTTACAGTTTGGGTGAAATATATTTGGGATTGGTGGATTTATTCTTATTTAGGGTGGTTCACAAAAGTTACAAAAAGTTGTTATATAGGATAGCCCATATGCTAGATAAGTTAATTCTTTTTAAACAGAATTGTACATTTCACACACGGGTGAAACCGCGGGTAACTGCTAGTAGAAATATAAAATAGGGTAAAAACTTACTATAATTTAGTCCATCAGAATTAATTTATAAATCATAAAAGGATAAAATATCTGTCCATATCAAAATTGGAAGGTATTTCTGACAAACCCAAAATGTATATATTTTATAATTTCTTGTTGCTAATGTTGCAGACTATCTAAAAATGAAAAATAATGTTAATAAAGGTTAAAAGTATATCACATTAGTGGCAAAGACGGTTAAACAAGTAATTTAAACAAAAATAGGAAGTAGGAGACAACTGTAGAAAAAAAATCACTTACGTAGTTGAATACAATTTGTAATAGATAATAAGTTATGTAAATAGTTAAGTTAAGAGAGTGAACAAACTAAAGACACTAAAATAAGAAGTGCAACTGGTGAAATAAGACAATTACAGACAGTGGAAAGTGAATTTATAGCAAGCGAACCATGCCAGAAAATAGGCATCCTTAAATAAGTGTTATAAACATTGTACTTGCACATGTGCTTAAAAAATAAGAGACTATAAAGAGTAGCAATTAAGGATTAGATAAGAGTTATAAGCTATAATTAGTAAGTAAGGAGAAAAATACAAAGACATCGAGGTGAAACATTGAAAGTTCAAAATATCAATAACGAAGCAAAATAGATGTTTCAAGCAAAATTTGGCGTCTCGTTAGTCATTTGTGCCTATCTTATAAGTACAAGTGACACACCAAAATTAGGTGATTCGTCGATTAACCAGCGGATGTAGCAAATTTGTTGATAAACAATCAAAGTAAGTCAATATTTCGATATTTTGAGTTGTCAAGTTAGAGTGTTAAAAATAAAAATTTAGTGCCAACTTAAATCTAGTGAAATAGTAAGTTACCTAAACTTCACCCTAGCGCGAAGCAATAAAGCTCAAGACGTCAAGGTCAAATTTATATAGTAAAAGTTTAATATAGGGATTATTTCTAACTCAAATATATATATATATATATATATATATATATATATATATATATATATATATATATTGATTGAGAAATCTTGGGTTTTTGGGACCATTGAAGTAAGTCTAATTTAGTTTTTCGTGGTAATTATTATATTTTACGTACGTTTCGACCAATTCTTGGTTTTTTTCAAAAAATTTATTTTTTGTATATCATCATGTTTAGTTTAGTCGACAAATTAACAAAAACACGAACGAATTAAATAGGGATTTGTAAAAAATTACCACTAAGAATTGGACTCTAATCTGTACTAGCGACTTGTAATGTTACTGAAAAGTTTTTCCATAATTCCAAGATTATAAATTAAGCTAAAATTGTTAGTTTTGGTTTACTCTAAGAAGATCTGTGTAGACTAAAACAGTTTATGTAAAAAATACTGTGCTTATTTATCTGTGACACACCAACGGTTTTACAAGTTAGAAATACGGCTATATTTTAATAATTATAACTGACTATTTCTACCATCTTTATTTTAAGTTTGCCAACCATAGCATACTAATCGATCATCATATCTGCTCATTTTGTATACAAAAATAACTGCTCATATAATTTAACCGTATTATGGAACTAGCCAAGACTGCATTGCTACAAAATATTGAATCTGTGAAAAGAAATATTAAACTAACTACCACTATATCGATTTTAAGTTTTATCTGTTGAAACGTACTCTAGCAGTCTTTAACATCAATGAGACAAGAAAAACAAATTGTCATTTTTGAAAGTTGGCGTTCGTTGGGAAAGTTGATAAATGACGTTGGTGGTTTTTTGCTCTTGCGAAATGCCATCATGGTGTATCTCGCAAGTGCGGAAAAAATACAGAAGTTCGGATTCGCCTCGATGAACTCTATGAATGGCGTTTTCCTGGAAAAATGTGGAAATTATCTCGCCGAGGCGTCTTGCGAGTTTGATTGATCTTTCCTCGGCAAATTGAAGTATAAATCATCGGAAATATAAAGTTATATATAAAATCATATTGAACCCATCCGACTGGATTTCTACTAAAAAGAAATTGGGATTAGATCAAGTATTTATCTACGTTATTATATTATTGGCCTAGATGTTACGAGAATCACGAGATTTTCTCCAAACGAGATAAATCTTACTGAATCCAGTCAGAGTGAGGTCAGTAAATTTAAGACTTTTGTGAAGCTTTATTTACTTGGAAGTAGTATTTACTTGGAAGTAGTTTCAGTTAATATTTTATTGGGCAATATATATCATTTCTTTCATCTGTTATTATGAGATAAAACAAAATAAATGTGTAAAATGATATTAAGTCATCGTTTCAGGTAATCTTCGATTTTGCAAAGAAAGCTTTATTATAACTAGTGCAAACAAAAAATAGGAATTAGATCACAGACGTATAGCAGAATAAATCAGTTTGAGATAGCTATGAAAGTTCAAAGAAAAAGGGTGTTACATAAGTACAAAATAGAGCTAACTATTGAAAATAATTAATAAACACTATACAATAAGTAGCACATTAACAGTAGTTAGGTACCCACACACAAAGTAATATATGTAAACAATAAAAGGTGCTTATTCTTAACAATTTAATTACCTACCTATCTACGAGTAGTACATTTATTTTTGAAGGTGACGTCAAGCAAACCTACAATCCTGCCTTGCTTACATACCTACTTCATTGATTATTGCTTAGCACCGGCTTCAGAAATATACTAAATAACTTATGATTGTTTATTTAATTACTTTGTATCTAGGTGTATAACTTTTAGGAATTGTATAGTTTTATGTTTTGTCTTATTTTCAACTTTTTAGTATTTTTGTCATGTCAGGTAAAATTGTATGGATATAATTAAAATTGAATATTGGTAGAACTTAGTTAATGAAGTACAATTACGGTACACCCGGTACAACCATATTTTATACACGTTCTGTGTACTTACTGCTACGAATGCTATATCCTATATACGTACACCCAGCATACGCATATCCTATATATATTAAAGCTTGCACCTTGTATATCGCTACTCTATTCGTATTACCTGTATAAGGTAATCCTGGGTACTTACACCCCCTATACTACCTCATATACTTCACTATGTATCTGTATCCCCTGTATCCTTACAGGCAGTTTATTATAAAACTGTAGGCTTAGATATTATATAATCGGCATATATTTCTCATGTACTTCCATATTCATGCAACGTGTATGTTTAAACTTTTAAACCTTGTAAACTTACACTCTGTATATTTTCATTTTCTACGCTATCCAGTTTATTTGCAATGCGTTTAATAAAGTCCTGTATATTGGCTTCGTATCGCATGTATAGGACCGCTTGAACTTATTTGAGTATTTTGTAAACGGCAATTACAGTGTGCATGAAATGCTTTAGGTATCTAACGTATTTAATTTGACAAAAATTAATATCGTATACGCTAGTAAAGTATCTTTGACACGAGACCTTTGCGCCACCTCGTGTTTTATTGTTGGAACTCTGGTTGTGTCATAGTGGTAATTTACGTTTGTCGTGTATTCGAATAAAGATTTGTTATTCCACAAAATGGAAAGAAAAACATCAAACCGAAAGTGCGGTGTAGGTGCTTATGAAATCACACCAAGAAAAAAACCAAAATTATCATTATACCACTTTCCTGGATTTCAATATCAATTAGAGATGAAGAAAAAATGGATTGCAGCAGTTTGACATCATGGGTAAATAAATTCATTATTGAATGCATATAATTAATCATAATCGATTTTCTATTAACAAAAATGAGATTTTATTTATCAACTATTTTTTAGTTACAGTATTGGGACAATCCATCTCAAACAGAAACAAATTCAATGATTTGCAGTGGTGATATTGTTGGAGAGAAAAGTAAACAATGCACATAACAAAAGTTACAAACCAACTATATTTCCAGTAATATATATAAGTAAAATCTCCATACTGGTTTGTGGGCTGAAAGATTACGATTACTTACAACAAAAAAATTACATCTTAAGTAGTCGATGAAGCTCCAATTGAGGTTTACAGTAGTAAATAAATATAAAAAAATCAAATTAACTTCATTGATTATATAAAATTTATTGGTAGATTTCACTGAGGAAGAAGTTTTAATGGATCAAGATAAAAATGCTGAAGTTGGAACAATGATAATGAAGCATCAAAAAATGCAAATATTCAAGTAAATTCACGTAAAATGAATATTAATGATATAATATTTATAGCTTTTGCATTAGCGAGTGACAAAGAACCACTTATGTAGAAATAAAAAAAAAAGAGAATAAAAAATGTTATTAATTTAAGAGAGTATATAAATTGATATATTGCAGGAAATATAGTTGGTTTGTAAACTTTGTTATGTATCTACATTGTTTGATTTTCCTCCTCCAACAAAATGAGCACAGCAAATCCTTGAATTCATTGTCTACATGGCTTTTCATCCCACCTTTAATTAAAAAGTTTCTTTTTGTCTTTATTCTCAAAAGAAAATATTAATTAAAAAATTAAGAATTATGTTAACCTTAAATTCCAATTTATTTTGGAAAGGAAAGTATTTACAAGATTAACTTTTCTGATTACAAGAGTTATTCAATCTTATTTTTGTTAACAGAACAACAATTGTGATTCATTTTATGTATTTAGTAATGAAAAACGTGGTGATTTAATTTATTTGCCCTTAACGACGAACTGCTGTTGTACATTTTTTCTTCCTATCTGATTCATATAGGAATCCAGGAAAACGGTAGAATTGTAATTTTGGATTTTTCCTTAATGAATTTACACAATGAACTACACCGCACTTTCGGTTTGATGTTTTCTTTCGATTTTATGGAATAACTAATTTTCAATCTATAACACAGCGAACATAGATTACGATTTTGACACAACCAGAGTTCCAAAAATAAAATAGGAGATGCCTATTTTCAAAGATACTTTACTGCGTCTAAATAGCTTTCCAATTACCGCATTATCAGTGACCATTCGGACAGATCTATAGAAGAGGGACAATTCAAAACAATATATTTTATATCTCAACGGAGAAAATGAGCATTATTTTAACCAACACAAAGTGGCAGAAAATATGGCTTCAATGAATAAACAACGAAAAACTTTAAATGCCAGGTATGTTTATCTTTTTTCTCATACTGTTACTTTTATTTCAGTTATTGTTTAATTTCAGGTTATGAGAGAAGTGCAGGAGACAATTTTGTATACTCTGCAAGAAAACAACGAACTACTGATTATTACCCTCATATGATGACAGGTAACCAAACAATCAAAATAATCTGCAGCACACGAGAGGTCCTCAAAGAAGAACAAATGAAACTTAGAGAAGACCTTTTGACGATTGTATATCCGAAAACCATCATTAACAAGGAGTTTGAAGAACCGGATAAACCACTTAGGCAGGAAGAGGAAACCACGATAGCAACCGTATTACTACCATACACTAAAGGCTTGCCTGAAACATTATACGTATTGGACAAGGAGATGGAATCAAAATGGTATTCAAGAGCAACAACACATTGAGGAGCATAGCCTGTGAATGTCGCAATCTTTACATAGTGGAGACTACGCGACCACTGGACACCAGCGTTAAGAGAGGAGCTAATAAAGTCTGGATAAGCAAATCACGAACAGCATAGCATCAACGGGGATCAGGCAAGAGTAATTCATAAGGAAGAGCACTTTTATAAAAGAAAATTCATAGCATTATAATGTCCAGCGAGAATATAATAAATCGTTTGGGGATCCTTTCTTGAGCCGCTGCCGCTACGCATCACCAACAATCAATCACTAGGTACGGCGACGCTGATTGGATGAGACAAGGGATTTCCCATCATTTATCTGATGACCATAGCAGATCCAAAGCTACTGAAACGTTGTGAGATGAACCATTTCAAGTCCAAGGAGACCTCGAGGGACACCTAAGTATATTGATTTAATATATCACTAGTTGATAAAATTGATATATTTTTTATTGACGTCTTAGTTCTTGGTTTTAATGGCATATGAACCTTTTATCTGTGAAATACCTAAATGAGGTATTTACAATTCATTGTTGAACGAATATATTGTAATACATACAAAATATTCTAAGTTACTTACTTCAGGTCTTCAATTAGATGTACTATTTTACTTCCAATACCACATTGAAGTATTTGAAAGATCAGATTAGAAAAGATATAATGAATATGCCCACATTATGTAAATCAAAACAGTATTAACCTCACACTGCACACTCATAGGTTTTCTCAATATTACAATATTTACATAAGGTATTTTCATTTTTCTAAGTCACCTTTATTTGCTGTTAGTGGATTTTATGTTTATTGAATCCTTGTCCTAAAAGTGTATCTTATATAATAAGTTTTATGGTCTAGGATCCGGTATTAAGAAAATATACCCTCATCTGTTAATTAGATAAAATAATGTTTTATATGCTTATTTCAATATTATGAATCTATAGAAACAACCTCTACCAGCATAGGTCTGCTAAAATTAATACTACATAATTAATTTATTTATAATTTTTACCTATTCATGTTAATTGCAGGAAGCGACCATAAACCATGGGGCGATCGCCCCCTCCGAGAGCCTCATAGTTACTAAATTTAATATTAAAACCAGGGAATTTTAACTCCAAGAGCCTAGAAGAAGGTCACTTCTATTAGTTTAAACCTCAGGAGGACTATTTTTAATGTAATAGTTCAAGAAATCTGGGATTAATATTATATTTAGGTAAATTTAATACAGGATCGCCCCCCGGAAGCATGAAATCTCCCCCAGGGAAGCTAGTGTCTGGATCCGCCCCTGGCATAAACTTTAAATATTTTATAATGTAAGCCTTGTTGTGATAGCCACCCCTCTCTATGACTGCTACAGGTATCTGCATGCAGGTAAGAGCAGGTATAAAAATGTAAATTATTTCGCTCACCTGTTAATTAAAAATTTCAAGTACTAAATTAAATCGCCTCAAATTCTAAACACAATAATGCTTGGCAGTTGTATAAAAATGTGATCCAGAGATAAAGAATTTAAAACAAATTTTAGGGTAACTATGGGAACTCGATTCGATAAGAGAGATAGAACAGTATTAATTCCTTCTATGAACAAGGATAGTGTAAAATTAATGCGCGCGCATCATAGATCTGTTTAAATGTATTTTAATTTTTTTTTAATTTACAGAATACTGTGCAATATTAAGTTTCTGGAAGAATAATTTAAAAATAATTGGTTTTAGGTTGAAATATTAAAAAAATATAGCTTAAAAAATCAGTAATAATTTACAGTTACCGGGAAGTTTTCGTTGTGCTTAAATAAATAAATTTTTGTTTATAAAATGTTTTAATTATAATACTTACAAGCTGAAATAAATTATTTAAAAAACTTCAAAAGATCTCAGTATATAAATATTCTTTGTATTTATTTTTAGAGTGTTGTTATACAAAACATATTAAATACAAAATTAGTACAATTATATTATGTTTAAATTATTTTAAACACGAAAATAAATTCCTATTCTTCTTCTGATTCCTTGACGGTTTCTACTTTCTACATCTGATTAGAGCAAACTTGCCGAAAACATTTGATAAAGTAGCAGAATCAATTCACTCTGCTCTGCAAGTGCTTCTGAAATTCATATTATATTTAAGAGATATTTTGAAGATTCTATCAAAAGCAGTGAACGTGAAAACCGAAAAGAATTTGACACTCCTTATTCAATTAAAGGTCCACTACAGCCCAGACCAAATGATTTTTTGGGGCATATGAAAAACTACCACTTCAAAAATGCTATCGTCAAGTTCCTGTCAGATTATTGGGAGAATGATTACATGATCACAGCTTTGGGAAACAAAACAGTTTTTATAACAGTTGAAGAAAAATGTTTCTCCTATTATGTTAGTGAAAATCACGTAATTAAGTCAGAAGAAGTTGATTTACTTTGTCACCATGAAGAAGCAGATACCCGCATAATGTTTCACATTTATAAAGCACCACTAAATTCTAAACTACTAGTCAAAGCCAGGCAACCTATTATGTTTGAGATACATGCTTTTTTAGAAGCTGCTGACAATTAGGAAAATAATATCAATATCCCAAAACAAAGGAGTTCCAACCCTGAAATTTCAGTAAAAGTGTCTGAGCCGGATTATAGAAGTATGGCAGTAGTATGTCAATTGAAGATGATCATTTGTACTGTATTAAGATGAACCCTGCAGCTGAGTCAGAAAAGCAGCTTCACAAGGGTAAGCATTGTTTAGTGCTTGTTGAGTAATTCATGGTATTTTATTTATTTATTTACGGATCGAAACCCATTTTCAGTACAAATAATTAACTTAGACTAAAATATTAAACACATTTTAGTAAACAAAAATATATATATATATATATATATATATATCGAATACAAAAATAAACACAATAAGTATTATTATAAACATAATAATCTGAATAAACTAATAAACAGCTAGTTTTAGTATTTTTAAAGCAGATTACTTTTATTTACAATTTCGAATGGAATAACTCAATTTGACCCTGGACAATGTATGCTAATTGTAGCAACCTGGTAATTGTTTCGTTCTGACCATAATTTGTATTATGAAAGGGAACCATAAATAATTGGTTAACACGCGTTATCCTGGCACTCACATTTAATGTTATTTGTTGCAGCAATTCTGGACATTTAATATAGTCATTCAACAATTTGAACAAAAAACAAATGTCTTGTTGAGAACGCCTATGTTGTAGAGATTGGATACCCAATGACAAAAGCATATCTTCACGACCTACTATCCCTTCAACTCCCATTCTAACTGGACATATACGCAAGAATATATTTTGAACTATTTCAATTTGTTCAATGTAGACCCCATAATGAGGACACCATACTGTGCTATTATATTCTAAGATCGATCTATCAAACGCAAAATATAAGGTCTTGAAAGTGGATATGGAAAAGTCAGAACTATTTCTTCGAATGAAACCTAGCATTCTGAAAAATCTGGATGTTATTTCGTCAATGTGAGAACTAAATAGTTTGGTCAAGTGCGAGTTGGACTCGCATACTTAGGGTTCCGTACCACCTTCAAGATTCGAATATTCCAGTTTCAGACAAGCAGGAAATGAGTGCATTTTCTTATACTTACCCTTTATCTTTTAAATAAAGCGTTTTAAATTTATAAAAAATATACACTTTGATTTTCCACACATAGACTTTTTATTTTATCTGCTGTAGGATTCGCTTGATTTTTATCACAATACATATGTATTTAATTTTCTAATTTGGCCCCCAAAAAGTAACATTAGAGTTTTATTTTACTAATAAACTTTCAGAAATGCCTTTTATAATGTACTGTCTGAGTTTTGAGGCTCTGTAGATTGGTAGAAAAACGGCAAAATAGGTCAAAGTTTAAATTATAAATTATTAAATCTGTTATTCAAATTATTTAAAAATATAAATAAAATTTTTCAAATTTTAAATAGTATAGTTTCTAAAGTGGGAATTAAGTCGATGTTTAATATTTTTAATATCTATTAAACAAATGATTTAAAAATATAATATATTTGTAATTCACATAATGTAATTCACATAATGAGCCTTTTATACATTTATATATACATGATATATTACATATATACTACATTATGCGTTTGAAAATTGAATCTTTATTTTCCATTTAATTGTATAATTTGTCCCTAAAATTACTATGGGGTTTTCTAGTAATTTATTTTCAGTTTAATTCTATTATTTGGAGGCCAAATAATAGAATTAGGTATTTTTTTCATATTTTTCCTATAAACAAAAAAAAATGAGGTCTTAGAGTTTTGAAATAACGTGGAGAATGGGTAATTTTTTAAAATATTTTTAATAATATATTTTAAAATATTCATTTTAAAAAAATAAAAAAATATATTTGTACCTATTCGTAATAATGAGCCCTGGGATTTGATATATTATATGACCCGTTAGAAACAATTATAATTTTTTATTTTCCATTTAATTCTATAATTTGCCCCTAAAAATGAATTTTAGGGTTTTTTTCTTATTTTTCCAGGAAAGTTCAGGTGAGAGGCTATACTTCCAGTTTTTCAAAATTTTTCAGCTTATGGTTACGGAGATAAGGGGGGAATGGGTAAAATTTTTTATATTTTTGTTAATATCTTTTAATTAATTTATTTTATAAATATGGAAAAAATATATTTGTTTTCTTCATCATGAGCCCTTTTATTTGATATATAACATGCTGGGTTAGAAACAATTTTAATTTTATATTATACCTCCATTGTTTTTTCAAAATTTTCTAGCTTATGGTTTCGGAGATAAGGGGGGGATGGGTAATTTTTTATATTTTTGTTAATATCTTTTAATTAATTTATTTTAAAAATATGAAAAAAATATATTTGTTTTCGTCATAATGAGCCCTTTCATTTGATATATAACATAATGGGTTAGAAACAATTTTAATTTTAATTATCCATTTAATTCTATAATTTGCCCCCCCCCCTAAAATAAATATTAGGGGTTTCTCCTTAATTTTCCAGTAAAGTTCAGGTGAGGGGCTATACCTCCATTTTTTTCAAAATTTTCCAGCTTATGGTTTCGGAGATAGGCGGGGGGATGGGTAAATTTTTTTATATTTTTGTTAATATCTTTTAATTAATTTATTTTAAAAATATGAAACAATATATTTGTTTTCGTCATAATGAGCCCTTTCATTTGATATATAACATGATGGGCTAGAAACAATTTTAATTTTAATTTTCCATTTAATTCTATAATTTGCCCCCCCAAATAAATATTAGGGGTTTCTCCTTAATTTTCCAGTAAAGTTCAGGTGAGGGGCTATACATCCATTTTTTTTCAAAATTTTCCAGCTTATGGTTTCGGAGATAAGGGGGGGGAATGGGTAATTTTTTATATATTTTTGTTAATATCTTTTAATTAATTTATTTTAAAAATATGAAAAAATATATTTGTTTTCGTCGTAATGAGCCCTGTCATTTGACATATAACATGAAGGGTTAGAAACAATTTTAATTTTATATTTTCCATTAATTGCCCCCCAAAATTAAAAGTAGAGGTTTCTCATTATGTTTCCAGTACACTTCAGGTCAGAACCTATAAATCTATTTTTTTCAAAACTTTACGTTTTATAGTTTCGGAGATAAGGGGGGGGGAATGGGTAAATTTTGGTATATTTTTGTTAATATCTTTTTAAATAATTTTTTTTAAAATATGAAAAAAATATATTTGTGTTCCTCAGAATGAGACCTTTCATTTGATATATTACATGATGCGTTTGAAATTTTTTTATTTTTAAATTCTTATTTAATTCTATAATTTGCCCCCCAAAATTAACATTAATGGTTTCTCCTTAATTTTCCTGTAAAGTTCGGGCAACGCTCTATATTTTCTGTTTTTTTCAAAATTTTAGGCTCAGTAGTTTCGGAGATCAGGGGGGGAATGGGTAAATTTTGGTATATTTTCGTTAATATCTTTTTAAATAATTTTTTTTTAAATATGAAAAAAATATATTTGTGTTCCTCAGATTGAGACCTTTCATTTGATATATTACAGGATGTAAATTATGGTGGATGGTAATAAATGGGAATTTTTCTTATCATTTATGAATTTCCAGAAATTCTGAGGTCGTCGATTGATGAATTTTTCAGTTTTGTTAATATAATCTTAATAAAGTTGTCTACTTATTTTTTTACATTGATTTCTTAAGTGAATAAACTGGAAATTGTCATCAATGATTCCTGATTCCTTATATTTTTAATGAATTTTCTTCTTCTGGTAAATCAGCTGTTTAAGTTCGGTTGAAAACCAAATAGGAAATGATGATGTTTTATAATATTTTAATGGAATAAACAAGTATACCAATTCATATATTAAGTCACAAAAACACATGGTGGCCTTATTAATGCTTTTGTTCACAAAAAAAATTTCGCTGTCAACTCAAGTTAAACGATTGTTAATGGCATCATAATTTCCATTCTTAAAATCAATGAAATAGTCCTCAAACGTTGCAATATTCTTAACATTCTTAACTATCCTACAATCAATAACAGGAGAATTGTGATGTACTGAATTATCAAATAAATTACCATTAGATTGTGAGACCAATAAATTTCTGCCTGTAGAGAAAATTAAATCAAGGAATATGTTCCGACTATTTGGTACATTATTCAATTGATACATATTTAAAAAAAAACAAAGCTGAATTAATGGGGCAACTTACAGTCAGACCAAGGTCATCATTACTCCATTTAGCATGGGGTAGATTATAGTCACCACAAACCAAAAATTTACCATTTACAGCAATTCGTAAATTGTAAATTAAACTTTCAACAGATTCACAATGATGAATGTAGACTTGAAGATAAGCAGTTGGCGGGATATATACACCAATGATCAGAACTAGTATTCAACGCAACGAAAACTTGCTCAACACTTTTTACATCCAACTGAACGCGGTGCACATTAAAGGACTTCTTCGTTGCAATTAGAACCCCTACTCCTCTGGATTTCACGCTGCCTGTATTCTCTCTATCTAATATGAATAAATTGTAATTTCTAAAGCCCTGTTCAGTGTTATCATAGTTTCCATTATGCCACGTTTCTACCAAGACTAATACATCATAGTTGCCGCACGACACACTTTGCTGTAATTCGCTTAATTTTGTGCGCAATCCACCCACATTTTGGTAGTAAACAAACTCTTCTCATGTTTTAATTGCTACATATCATAAGTAATTCGCTCTTTATTTCTGGTAAGTTGTTTCCTATAACTTGGACAATTTACGTCAAGGACGTGGTGGTTAACATCTGCATCCTTCATTTTGAGAAAGTCCTTAGCATATTTGCAATTAGTGCAGCTGAACTCACCTACACTGTTACACTGTTCTTTTCAATGATTACAACTGACAATTGTCCGCAAAGTGACAATATCTCCAACATTTGAAACAACGGGTGACACTTATAAATTCGAAAAATTTATACGAATGCCATCCAATAAAAATTCTCTTTTTGCAAATAAATACTTAAATTCAGCAGCTGATAGCTGAACTAGAACATTCAAACAGTCCTCTCTATTTCTAGGAGTTGAAACTGTATGCACTACCTTTGCCTCGTATTTAATATTTGCAGGAATATTCTGATTTTGGAAACATTTAATAAATTTATTCACACTGGTTACGTCAGTTCTCCGAACATTAAATAATTTGATCATTGGTTTAATTGAATTACTAATTTTTACTTCGTACTCCTCACCAGGCTCCTTTTCTGCTGTTGATTTTAGGTTCTTCAGTGACATTTCGTCTTCATAACAAATTTCTGAACTTCCTGGAGACCTCTCTCTAATTTCTGCTACCATTAAATTATTCGGAGACACTTTTTGTGCGGGTAAGTTTTTTGTGTCGCACTATTTTGATTTAGAATTTCCGGTTTTATAATTAACGGTTCTGATTTTTTTTTACAATATTAGGCCGAACTGCAATTTACCGGCTCCTTATTATTAATTACTTTACTTTCTAATACCTCCAAAATCTTTGTCGTTTTATCCAGTATTTCTTGGGTTTTGAGGTTCGTATTCAATTTTTTGTTAACTTCTGGCAAGCAGGATTTACAAAACCAGTTCACATTATCACAGTCGCTTTTTAACTTTAATAATTGTTCTTTAACTTTGGCACAAAGAACAGAAAACCACTTTTTGCAAATAACTGCAAGCAATATTTTAGTTTTTACAATAAAATTGTCGAAGCAGTAAACACACGACTGTTTACCCGACGCCATATTTATTTAAAAATATTAACAGCACAATAAATATGTATATATTTTATTTAAGTCAAATGTGAATTCAAAAGTTAAAGCCAAAAGAAAGACTTTTTTAGTAAAGATTTTAAAGGAAATAATTGTACATGTTCATTCCATTGGTTTTGAATTAAAGGCCAAACTATTGACCAAGAACCAACAAACAGTTCTGCAATAATATATATCTCCTAATACAAACACTTACTGCTTAAGAAATAACATGAACATAAAGCTGCATCTTCATCCAATTCTGGGGATATATATAAGAAGGATGCCAAAATGGGTAGCGATGTTTTCTGTTGGTAAATTTGTGTACAAAAGGCCAAGAATAATTTAAACCAATAACTTCAGTTTTTCAAATCAGAAAACCCATGTCTCAAATTGTAAGTATGTTTTATATTTATTATTTATGATTAAACTAATAATTGAAACTTTATTTCAAAATTTCTGTAATTCTTATAAAAACAGATTAGAAAATCAAAGTGAATATGCAAATTATTAAAAATTCATTTCCAGACAATGAAATAGTCAAACTTCAAATTCTTGTAAGACTTCAATTAACATTTATGAATGGATTTCTTGCATTCTGGCTCTAATTTGATTATATATTTGGGTTTGTTCATCTTTTTTCGTGCTTATTTTATAAAATGAATCGTTTGATGTATTTCTTTCAACCAATACCCCCTCACTGTATATACAGGGAGAGTTTTTTTTATGATCAGTATGGGGATCTCGGAAACTAGTGGAGATAGAGCAATGGTTAAATTGGGAAAGATTTGCAGTTTTACTGGCCGAATTTAATGACACTTTCGGATTTTTGTAAAAAGTTATGGCTTACTAGATATTTTGAAAAAACGAAATTCTGTCGATTTATTAAAATCCCACAAGCTCCTTGGTTTTAGATTTTATAAAAAAGTGTAAATATCAAAATTGAAGGGAATTGTATCCCGAATATAATCGTCATGTCCTTGTTTGCGTGACAGCTCTCGTTTTCGAGATATGACAAAAACTTATCTTTTTTTTTCGAATGGAAACCATAGTTGGCTATGACCTCAAAAAATCGGACATTTTTAGAGCTTTTCAACGATATAATACTCGACATAGTTAGTCATAAAAATAACGGAGTTATGGATACTTTTCTCTCTTATTTTCACTTTTAGTTTATAAATTTATATCCATTGAAAACGAAATCCGACAGGATTTTGAAACGTTTGGTTTTAAAATATACACAAGTTTGAACTCTGATGTGGTATTATTCCCAAGAAAATCTAAAATAAACTAGAAGATGCCACAAATAACATTCAGAAAACACTTTTAACGTAGTTAGCCATACAATAGATAGATTTATTAATAACTATTCCAAAAAACATTGAAAGATTTTTTGTTAGGTATATCAGATATAACGAAAAAACTAAATAAGTAGGTACTTACTAAAAACTTAAGAACTTAAAGTACATTGTAACCATTATTGTTACAATTTATGTTCGAAAAGTCCACCATTGTTATTTAGACAAAAATTGCATCTTTTTAAGACTAACATTACCACTTTCCTCACAGACCGCCTATCAATTTCTTTAATTGCTTGTAATACCGCCTCTCTTAGGTCACCAACTGTCTCTAACTTTCTTTTATATACTTTGTTTTTAGCGCATCTCATAAATATAACTGCCAAATCGGGAAACCGGGGTGGCCATTCGCGTGGGCCATTTCTTCCTACCCAAGAGTTTGGATAGATATTATTTAATTGTTGTCTTACTAATAACGTGTTATGAACAGGAGCTCCATCATGTTGGAAACACTCAATTTCTAAACGAGTTCTCAAATTCAAATTATGCAACATGCCTTGAAAAGTGCATTGCAAGAAATGCAAGTAGCGCTCCCCAGTAAATGATTTGTCATAGATTAAAGGCCTCAGAATAGTAGACCCTATGATACCACACCAAACATTAAAACCAAATTCTATCTGGGGTCGTCTTTGTTCTACATGGAAAGGGTTTTCTTTAGCCCAGATATGCTCATTGTGTCTATTGAACATACCGCAGTTAGTAAATCTAGTTTCATCTGACCATAACACCTTTAATGGAAACTGTGGATTGTCAAGGCACATGTCTCTAAATCATGTACAAAACAAAATACGTCGATGTTCGTCACCAGCATGCAAAATTTGAGAAACTGAAAGATTGTACGGGTTCAGTACCTTAACTACAGTTCGTTGAAATGTGCCAGCTTCTGCTGCAATCTCAAGAGTAGATGTAGATGGATTTTAATTTACCATTGCCAAAACATTTATTTGAGCTGCTTCGTTAATTTGATTACGTTGCTTTGGTGGTTTAGTAAAAGATCCATATCTGCGTAAACTATCGTAAAGCCTCTTAAATGACATAGAGCTGGTTCACAACGATTAAAATATCTAAGAAAGTATTCCTCAGCTGCACGAACTGAATTTTTATGGCATATGATATAACATTCCACCATATTCAGTATTTGTTCGTTAGAATATTCCATATTATCACGAAAACTTGTCGATATCGACTGTCAGTTCAGCACTACTAATGGAATTACTCTCAAATAAGGAAACGTCAAAGTGAAAACAATCTTTTTCATGGCTACCTACGTTAAAAGTGAAAACAAGAGAGAAAACCATCAATAACTCCGTTATTTTTATGAGTAACTATATCGAGTATTACATCGTTGAAGAGCTCTAAAAATGTCTGATTTTTTGAGGTCTAACTACGGTTTCCATTCAAAAAAAGATAAGTTTATGTCATATCTCGAAAACGAGAGCTGTCACGCAAACGAGGATATGACAATCATATTCGGGATAGAATTCGCTTCAATTTTGATATTTACACTTTTTTATAAAATTAAAAACCAAGAAGATGTGATTAAGTAGACAGAATTTTGTTTTTTCAAAATATCTAGTAAGCCATGACTTCTTACAAAAATTCGAAAGTGTCATTAAATTGGGCCATTAAAACTGAAAATCTTTCCGAATTTAACCATCTCCCCTAGTTTCCGAGATCCCCATACTGATCATCAAAAAAAACTCACCCTGTATAATATTGATATTTATACTGTTTTTGTCAGTTTTAATAATGTATTTGTTAATTTTTCGGTTTTAAATAAATAAATTTAATTTGAATATTGATGTCATTTATTTCGATGGTACAGTCTTCTATTGGTGACATTTGGAACCAGAATACTGCATGAATACTCTACAGATTCCTTCTTTTTAGTATGATGACTTTAGTGGTTTCTGTAAAATACAACAAATGTAAAATTTAGTACTTAAAGGGATTTTTAAGATGCTTTTGATACTAAGCCTATGTAATGGGACAAAAAGTGACAGATTTTTTAACATTGAGTTGCCCATCTAACTTTATTGTATGATCTGTGGTCAGTTCCCCTGTGTGTGTTGCGGGAAGGGTTTTGCAAGATTTGATTATTGTTTTTCTAAGTATTGGACAGGGGAGTCATCTATTCGGTTTTGATGTCCAGCTTTTTCATTTTCAATTGCCTCTCGTAAAACTATTGTTTTATAATTTGTTATGTTAGTAATATATTTGCAGCCGTCAAAATTTATAATAATAATAATAAATTCCAGGAGGTTGTCAAGCGTTCGCTGCAACTGAATACAAAGAACGACACGATACTGTGGCAAAAATATTTCAGCAGGAACTAGCACTGAAACTTGAATTATCACAGTCGGTAAGATTACCATACTATAAATATAAACCAGAAACTGTTTTAGAAAACAACAACTACAAGCTGTACTGGGACCGCACGATACTGACCGATCGGACTGTTGCTCACAATAGACCAGATATAGTTTTGGTAGATAAAGTCTCTCGGAAAACAACTTTAATTGACATAGCAATTCCTATTAACAATAATATAAATATCAAGCAGGTTGAGAAAATAACCAAATATAGGGATTTGGAATTTCAAATAAAGACTCGGTGGGCATGAACAACACACGAACTGTACCAATTGTTATGTCAACGACAGGGCTAGTCCCAAAACATCTATTAAACAATTTAAAATACCTCGGTCTGGACGAACATCTTTACAAACAAATGCAAAAAGCCGTCCTGTTAGGAACAGCTCGGACGGTCAGGAAATTCATGGGAACTGCCGCCACGACTCCAACCACGGGCCTGAAAACCTGGCAAGGGCTCCACAGAGCTAAACCCTTTTGATATCTAGGATATTTGGGGTTTAGTGAATTTTCCACTAAAGGCACTCATAGCGTGCCTTAGAGAGAGTGTGATGCCATACATTGTATGATTAACTCGGGATAAATTCATGGTTGTATATCCGACAGTTGGAAGTATGTTGTCATAATCAATTCCTTTGGTTTCTATACAAACGCCATTAATTCCCAGCTGGTCCATTGTTGTTTTCCTCCTCTCTTCGCAAATGTCATACCTTGAACTGTCATGTGACAGTGGACAATATCAACTTTCTTATTTTAAATGCAAACCCCTATATATTATTTATTTTTTGGATTCTCCAGAAGATTCTGGACATAATTCATGTACAATGTCCTACAGTTATCTTCAACTGTTTCGGAAATATTAAGTATTTTCAAATTTATTACAAAATTTAACATTAAAAAAATATTGTATTAAACAAATTCGCTATGTAACACTAAAAACCTAATAAGTAATACTGATTAGTTCCTAATAATATAAAAAACCAAAAAATCATTAATGTCAATGTAGGAAATATTCAAAATGCTCACCGCGAACGTCTTGGCAATAAGCAAATATGGTACAGAAATGTCTTCTAAAGTTACTCAACAAATCAGGCGTGACTGATCTAATCGCAAGCATGTTTCGTTTTTTAGGTCATCTAAGTTGAGGGGGTTAGTTTTGATATGATGTTAAGATAGTAAGCAAAAACCATTCCTGCGTTCCTTTTTATTGATTTGAAAAAAAAAATGTTTATTTTCGTCAAAACTCATTATAGTCTTAGCATCTTGTTGTCTGCCTGCATGACCTGGCGATCAGTGTCAGTGCTATCGGCGTTTGAATTTGATTAACTATACGTAATAATATCAGAAAAATGCTTCATTTAACAGAAATGCACAAAATAAACATTCTACATATGATTGGTTATGGAGATAACACACGGACAATTGGATGTTTCCCGCTTATTTCACGAAAATTTTCCAACTTTGCCGCGTGTATCCCAAGGAAAAATTAGCAAAATAAAAAAGCAGTTTCGCGAGCACGGTTATGTAAGACAGATAAAACAATGCTCTAAGTGATAATACGAAATTGGGTATTATGCTTGAGATTCCAGAAAACCCACATAATTCTGATAATTCTGATATATAATTCTTCGAGTATTAAAGAAAAGTAAAATGCATCCCTATAAAATGATGCCGATTCAGGAGCTCATGGAAGACGATTTCGATAGGAGAACGAATTTCTGTGAACAAATGATATTATGGTTTCTGATAAGAGCACATTTACACTTCACGGTCATTTAAATCGTCAAAATTGCCGCTAATGAGAATCCCCATTGGATGACAGAGAAACACACGCAATATTCTGAAAAAAAATCATTTTTGGACAGGAATTGTTGGAAATCATATCGTAGGTCCCTTTTTCGTTGATGGCAACTAGAATGGAGATAAATATTTAGAACTGCTCCAAAATCGTCGTGCCAACTTTTATCTTGATCCAGTAAACCCACAAGTTCCTGCCAATACAATATGTTTTCAGCAAGAGGGAGCACCACCTAATAATAATTCAATGTCCGGCAGTACCCAAACAAATTTTCCAAATCGGTCGATTGGGAGACTGGGATCGATAGAATGGCCAGCACGATCCCCTGATGTGCTACTGGACTACATTTTGTGGGCATATGTCAAAAGTACTTTATACAAAACTAAACCTTTCAACTTAGATGAGCTAAAAAACGAATTAGCATGTTGCCAAGACGTTCGCGGCGAACATTTCCTACACTGACATTAATGATTTTTGGTTTTTTTTATATTGTTAAGAAATAATCAGTATTTCGTATTAGTTTTTTAGTGTAATGTAGCGAATTTGTGAAATAAAATAACTTTCCTTTTCAATGTTATTTTTTGTAATAAATCTGAAAACATTTAATATTTCCGAAGCAGTTGAAGGTAGGTGTACGACAGTGTACATGAATTATGTCCAGAATTTTCTGGAGAATCCAAAAAATAAATAATATACAGGGGCTTGCATTTAAAATAACGAAGTTGGTATTGGCCACTGTCACATGACACAACCCCATAAGTTTTTTTTTTGTTAAAAAAATTCGAATTTAAAAATACAAATCGACATGTCCAAGCGTTTTTCCCAACACGTCCTGCTTTATTCGTTATAGAATTCATTCCGTTTGGCTGTTCCACACTGCATGTGTTTAAAACCGATATAAATTAGTGGTGCAGGAACAAGGACTTTTTGACATCTACAACCTGCACGTAAATATCCCAAATTACATATAAAAGTACTAAAGTATCAGAGTTAAGTGTCATGTATTAAATGACCAAATTGTGTGTTAAAGTATAGACCCAACGACCTGGTATATTTATGGTAGAAATGTAAGTTAAATTAATGAGATTATAGTTTTTCAATGGTTAAGAAGTGCCTCATACAAGTAATGTACCGAAATCAGTTACAGATCATTCTTTCATTCGTATTTTATTAAGTCTAAATAAAATCCAAATCCCAGTACCGACATCAATGATTATCAAATTAATAGCAAAATGCTATTTAAACAAACGTACACTCTAGAAATCAAACTCACTATATTTCATTTATTGAATTCTCAAATAAAAAATATTTAGTTCAAACAATGACATTTATCTCTCAAAGCTTCAACCTTCCAAAGCTTCACACAAGACGATTGAAATTGGGTCACACCATTAGTCGAGCTTTACTCGTTCAAACAATAGAATAAAGTGGTGGTACTCCAATAACATATTTTTCCTGGAAACAATCTTTAATAGAGAGCCCGTCCAACAAGGCAATCGTAAAACTGTAGAATAAAGTAGATTAGAGCTTCAAGTTTGAAAAATTACCAGAAGTCTTATAAGAATTACTTGAAAGAGAATCGAATTAGTTGAAGTACTCGGGAATTGAAGCAATACAACTCAGCTTTAGGATTAAAGGTTTGCTATCTGTTCCGGAAGAATTGTCACAGAAGTTAAAATGGTGAGTATGCAACTTTGAAGTGACCGATATTTCGTCGAGGAATTATCTGAGTAATAGGCGAAACTTGTTATTTCCTTGTTGGGAACAGACACTAGGGCACGAATATATCTTGGGAAAGTTAGCAAGCTAACTGATGCATGTAAATTAACTAGTTTAATTTCTTACCAAAATATATTAACGAGCATAATAAATTACTACAATATGGGTGGTAAATATTTTTCAAAATAATGCAGCCATGTTAAAAGTTTTAACGATAGTTCTTATTTTAACAGTCTAATATGAATTTCTCATTAAATATCTATATACTTATACTTAATGAGATTACATTAGATGCATGATATATATTCTTATAAGATTTACGTGACAAGATAACTACAATGGGTCCAGTTACAACACCGTTTCGTTATAAAATGCGTTATGTTCTAGAAAAGCGGGAAGCACATTGTTAATTCTGCAACTAAAACATATTTAGTGCAACAATAGCTAGAAAAAACATAATGTTGTCAGTTGTATTTCGAGTTTATTATAGGAAGCAAAATCTATGGAAAGTTTTTTCTATGTTTTTCTGAGGATTTGTGTAATATGTTATATAGGATAAATGATTTCATTCATATCACACTGATTTATATGAAAAATGTGAAAATTGTTCCAAGGTCAACACAATATCTGCGAAGGATCTTCTCAGTGGCGTTTTAGGCTAATTTATATACATTTGGTATGAAATAGAATTTTTTTCAAAAGTGTGACCAATTAAAGTTCATTGTTTTCCAAGCTACATTGATAATGGGTATAGCTATGTAAAAATGAAACTAAATACAATATATCGCTTGTCACTAATTCATCTATTTTCTAATTATCGCTTCCATGGTCTTGAAGTGGTTGATCTCACTAAATGTAATTTAGTTAAACTATTGATTTGTATTAAATATTCATTGGCGGAGAACAGCTTGTATTAGCACATTTTTCCATTTTCATAGTTTATTGCCATGAATATTATCTGTCATTTTAATGGTCTAAACTGAATGGCGTTAGATAAAGTTTGGTGTTAGTGTAAAAATATTAATATCTCAGCAAAGGGTACAATTGCTATGAAATATGTTAATAACAAATTTAACTAATCCCCCTAAAATATATTTAGTAATGCTTAGTAACTATCACCTAACGATTTAATACATAGGTCAGTTAAATTGTAGACGGAACCTATTATATACTTACGATTTATAACATATTTTGGGTAATCAGGTATGTGCGGGCATTTTCATGCTATAAGATAAACCACCATCTGATTTTTGATTCAAGTGTTTTACAGATTGCAAAACATATATAGACTAGTACTTTTTATCAAACTCACATCGTTCAACTCAAGACGATTATTACCAGGTTGGAATTCTCTTCATAGATCCCACCCTAGTATTAATATATTTATTTGTTAAAGTGAAATTAAATTCTACAGACGATTATTTACGTGGAAAACTGTTCTGCTGGGTTGCCTGTCAAAATTTTAGATTTATTGAATTTTTAAATACAGATTTAAGTGTTTAATATATTAAAATAATATATAAATATGTAGATCAAATCGTGTTTTATATTCTGGGACATTATAAAACGTTTCAGTCGACAAGGGTAACCCGACTGTTCTCCTAAACACCAAGGACAATGTTCACAAGATGAATTCTCTACTCCTCACTCCAGACTACGAAATAATTAATAATAATCCGACTACTTACTTAGAGAAAAAGACAAAGGAAATCATCAGTAGAAAATATTTTCCCCTTGACGTCAAAAAGACCTTCATTCCTCGTGAAAAGTCTTCTAAAACTTCCCAAAATTTACGGACTATCCAAGATTCATCAGTCGGATATTCCTCTTAGATCTATTGTCAATTCCGGACAATCACCGACCCAAGAATTAGTCCGGTGCTTAGCCAAAACCCTCCCACCTCTAGCTGAACAAGCAGTCTCGTACGTAAAGAACTTTCTTCCTAAATATGTTAGGCGTTTATAGAATCTCAGAAAACGATATCTTAGTTTGCTTCGATGTTTTATCTCTTTTCACCATATCCCCATTTCAGAAACGTTAGATATTCTAAAAACAAAACACAATATCTCTTCTGACATCATCAAACTTGTACAGCACTGATTTTCTAACAGATATTTTTCATTTCAAGACACTCTGTTCAAACAAGTACGTGGGGCCCCGACGGTTTCACCTCTTTCTCCAGTGCTTGCTAACAGTTTCATGGAACAAATCGAAACGCAGGCCATAAACTCGTCTAATTTATAACATTCCTGCTGGCTTAGATATGTTGATGATACTTTTGTCATTTGGCCTCATGGCAGAGATTTCTTTCTACAACACCTCAATGGTATACATTCTAACATTCAATTTACAATGGAAATCGAGCCCGATTCTTCGCTCCGGTTTCTTGATGCCCTCATAACAAAAACCAGCAATGGCAGATTCTCACATACCGTCTATAGGAAACCAACCCACACCAATCGATACTTAAATGCCCAATCACACTATCACCTTGCCCGATTGAGTACCGTAATGAAATCTTTGGCTCTTAAATCTATTCGCTCAACAGATATTGACAATAGACAAAACGAACTTAATAATCTTCAACAAATCCTTCGACAACAGAGTTATCATCCAGACCACATTTCGCGTATATTTAATCCATCGCAACAACCCCCCGAATACACCAACCCCTTCAGAAACAGACCAACCACACCGGAGAGCCTTCCTTCCGTACATTCGAGGAGTCACTGACAAAATAGCACGAATTCTACACCGAAATCAAATAATGACAGTATTTGACAACTGTCAAAGTATAGCTAACTTAACCGGAACCCTAGAGACAAGGTACCTAACGAGCATCGAGGAGTTTATGAAATTCTATGTCGCGATTGCCCACAAAGCTATATCGGTCGTACCAACAGGCGCGTCAACTATCGAATATATGATCATTCCTTGTCAGTTCGCAAAAAAGATACGACTTCAGCTCTCGCGCATCATCATATCCAAACAGGACACTCTATCGGGGACAGTAGGAATATCATATCTTTTAATTCCCTCAAAACTAACCGATAACTATAAATAAACGAAGCAGAGAAGATTCACATTCTGTTCAGTTATCTTGTGATTCTTAGGAAGGAGGCAGATTGAGACTCCGAGGTCGATCTAGACTCTGAAAGTCTTTTCGCTTTTGTCTTTTGATAATGGCTTCAAAGCCGGAGTCGAAACTTATAGCATTTAATAAATCCAAAGGCGGTTTTCACCCGAACCTAGCCTAGTGCATATATATATATATATATATATATATATATATATATATATATATATATAGGGTGGACGTTATTCCCAACTTGCTCAAAACCACGCTCTCAACCCTTGGATCAATTCTTTGCAACTAAAAACTAAAAATTCGTAATTCGAAAATCCCATTTATATAGTGATTTACCCCTTCCAGGTTCCAAAAAATAGGATTTTTTCTATTTTTTTAAGTTTTCTCGAATTTTCTACCTAACACCACCATCAGACAATTTTTACACACCGGTCATTCACATTAATTTTCAAAATTAACATAAATGATGCGGACTATAGTGATTTTAAAGTGAATTTAATTAATTATTTTAAACGAATTTGACGCCTGAAAGTTTTTCAAAAACTACAGAAAATTCTGCTTCCTCTACATTTATTTCAAGTTATAAATGTTTTCCCACAATGACCGATGAATTAAGTTCCAATAAAAGTAGGGTTATATCATTTAATTTGGTTTTCTTTACATGTTTCCAGGTGGTTTCAAACCACAAATATATTCATTTGAATAGAAAGCGAAATAAAAGACTAATATCTGTGAAACATTCCTAATCAAACTATTATATCAGGTACACATCCACTCTTTAAGTTTCTTCTGTAGAATATTTAGATAAACGCTCTTTATGAGGTTGGCTATCGGATTAATCACTTTTTGAAACAGAAAGTCTACGTAAGGCTTCTAAGAAATATATTTTTCCAGGTAGTATGAATCACCAGGTTATGATTTGACTTGATTTTAATTTGTGATTTTACTAAATATTTTTTTAATCAACAGTAATAACAATAGTGTAATTGGTGTATAATATTTATGATTTGATATTTGTACTAAATATATAATAAAACAACATTTACAGTTTCATTAAAATTACAGTGATTATGCAGATATTTGTATAGCAGAATTCATACATCTAGTTTTTCTCACCATTTTTGGCCTAAATGGTTATACACAACTGAACTTAGAAAACAATTATTGATATTTGATATTTCCCAAGTCATTAACTTAAAAACCTAATTTATAATAGAATTGGTTAGTTGTCCGGTGTCCCCGTTCTGAGTTTTAATTCTCTACTATTTTCTGCAACGTATGTTTCCTACTATATTAAAGCTCTAGGCGCTCAGGGCTTTGCATTATATGGTCAACATTTTCCAACTCTAGGTTTCTTATACAAAGCCGCAATAAATTCGAAGAGAGCGTTGAATGCCGGTAAATCATTAATATTTAATTATATATTTTTGAAGGCAAGATACATAAAGTGCATGAACAAATGAGAACTGTTATCTAAGAAATTAATATCTTGTTCTACCATTTTTATCCAATCCCTGTACTACTACTAAAATTTTACTTAATAAAATATTTAAAAAAATATATAACCGACTTCCAAGTATAACTAAAAATTGAAAATAATCATAACAAAATACAACTCTAGACAATAAATAACACATTCAATGTTGTTAGGTACTTCACACAAAGTAAAAAATTTAAAAATTAAAAAGTGCTCATTCTGTACAAATTAATTACCTACCTATCTTGTATATTTTTGAAGTCGGTGTCTAGCAAATCTAAAATCCTGCATTGCGTACTTAACTACAGCTTCAACAAACTTGATTGTTGCTTGGCATCGACTTCAAAAATATACTAGATTGGTAGGTAATTAATTTGTACAGAATGAGCACCTTTCAATGTTTACATTTTTTACTGTGTGTAGGTACCTAACAAAATTGAATGTATTACTTACTGTCTAGAGTTGTATTTCGTTATAATTATTTTCAACTTTTTAGTTATACTTGGAAGTCGGTTATATAATTTTAAATATGTTTTAATTTCAACTTTTTAGTTTTTTTGAAGTCGGGTAGTTTTTATTCTTTATTTTATATTTTGTATATATAACCTTAATAGACCAAAACCAGGTAACATAACAATACAGAATGATCATTTTCATTTCAATTGACAAGTAAAAGTTTAGGAACAAAATGAACTGCTACGCGTTGACTTAATAAGCGAAAAATATTGTTATAAATTTCGTGGGTTCAATTAAAATTTAAAAACTAATATTCATTACCACTTTCTACTTTTATATGTAACAGCTGACTCCAATATCACAATGACAATTCTACATAAGCTCTTCGTCGCACTAACTAACTGCCGCGATTATGGGTCGCTCCTATTAAAACAATAATCGAAAATTCTCGTACAATTCATTCTCAGTTCTACAGCTGCAGAGCCATTTCGAAATCATTTTTTTGTCCTAAAAGCGATCGATGTCGTACTGGAATGAAACCATGTCCGGCTTAGGGAAATTTCATTACACCCCCCCCCCTTTAATTCCGGTCAGAAACATCCTCTCCATGGTAGGGAGCGAGTCGATCTAAATGGACCATCTTCAACTTTGCCCTGGGGTTTCGACGGATCCGGTAGACGACGTCATTAAGCCTCTTGATCACTTCTTATGAACCATCCCAGACGGGTGTAAGCTTTGGGGATTTACCCTTGCTCCGTTGGGGGTTGTACAGCCAGATTATGTTCCTCTCTTGGAACCCGACTGAATTGGCCTTGAGGTCGTATCGCGTCTCCATCCGGTCACTGGTGGCCAACATCTGTGTTTGGGCTAATTCGTGTATTGCCAGCATGTTATGTCGGAGCTGGTCGGCATAATCGTCGATGTCTTCGGATGGTTCTTCGGGGGAGCCAAAAGCCAAATCGCAGGGTAATCGCAGCTCCTTTCCGAATAGGACCCTGGCTGGGGTCAGGCCTGTACTATTATGTACGACAGAGCGATATGCCAACAGGAATAGGGAAATATGCTCATCCCAATCACGCTGGTTATTGCTGACGACCTTGGATAGGTGTTGTTCCAAGGTCCTGTTTAATCTTTCTAGCATTCCATCTGACTGTGGGTGCAATGGTGTTGTTCTCGTTTTACTAACTGCACAGGTGTCACATTTTCGGTACCAAGCTCTGACGTCTTCAAAGTAATTTACCCAATAGTATCGCTGGCGAACTTTGTCTAGGGTTTTGTTCTTGCCCAGATAGCCCCCGGTAATCCCATTATGTACTTCGGTCAGGATGGCTGGTACCTTTTTCTTAGGTACTACCAGTTGAGACTTGGTTTCTCGGCCATCGGTGCTTTCCCAAACTCGCTTGAGCATTCCATTCTCTACTCTTAGATGCCCCTCTCGTTTTGAGTGACAAGATTGGTTCGATGTCTCTGGATTTGGTCCTGGATGCACTGTTCCGTTGTCCAATCTTCATTGGCCTGCACTCGGATCTGTCTGATGGAGATACACTCTCGCTGTTTCTTCTTCAGACAATGTGCGGATTCCTGACTCGGAAACGACGTCGCCCAAAAACTTCTTTGTGGAACATGGAACACTTCTTCGGGTTGAGTCTCAGGTTGGCATTATTAATTCTGGAGAATACTTCATCCAGGTTCTTCAGATGGTCGTCGAATGTCTGACCCATGACTAGAATGTCGTCGAAGTATGCTAAGCACGTTCTCAATGTTAACCCGCTCATTATATACGCCATTAGTCTATCAAATGTAGCAGGTGCATTACATAACCCAAAAGGCATGACCGTGAACTGAAACAGCCCTTTACTGGTGGAGACCGCTGCATTCTCTCTGTCGTTTGCATGTAGACCAACCTGCCAATATCCACTTTTTAGGTCTAGTGTGGAGGATCAACGGAAGCCTGCTAGCGTGGTCAGAGTGTCATCGATTCGGGGTAGTGCATAGCTGACTTTCTTCGTGATGTCATTCAGTTTTCTGTAATCCACGCAAAATCGGGTGGTTTCATCCTTCTTTTTAACTAGCACGACGGGAGCAGACCATGGGCTGATGGATGGCACAATAACTCCATTTTGTAACATGGACTCGATGTTTTCCTCGGCTGCCTGTTGTCGCCCCAATGGTAGTCACCTAGGTGGTATTCTGATGGGTTGAGCCTTTCCGGTGTCTATTCGATGCTGGATGATGTTGGTGCGATCGGTGGTTCAATCTTGACTGTTAAAAATTTGCTAGTGGTTTGTGATAAATTGCTTGGCTTTCTGGTTCTCTGGTGTCAGGTGTGTCAAATGGTCAGCAAACTGTTGTAAGAACTCTTTACTGGGCCCTGTCTCCTTCACCGACGTCTAGTACTCTTCTTCGCAATTGATGATGGTCACTACTGGCTCAAAACAAGCTATCTCTTGACCATTGGCAATTCTGATGTCGTGGTTGGACAAATTCATGATTCTAATTGGTATATCTCGTCCAGTTTTAACTATAGCCCGTCCAACTAAGTAGCCATGAGCTGAGTGTACGGGCTCCACCATTCCAACGCAGCTCCCAGGATGGTTGTCTAGCTGCCCATGAATAATCTATTCCGTTCGACCGGGAATTCTGGCTGGAGATTTTGCTACAATTTTTATTAGGTCGATGAGCTGTTAATGGGCCTTGTCAATACAAACTGCTCATTTAGGAATCGAAGAACATCATATCTCGGATCGAATATAAATCCATGCTGGCTGATTTGGTCCATACTCAGTATAAAATCGTCCTCAATATTCGCTACCAGGACCCTATGCCGGATCATGTTGTCCTCTATCCGTAGCACGTCATCTGCCTCACCCTGTATTGACATGGACTCGCCAGTGACTGTTCTGAGCTGGATGTTACTGTTAACTGGCCGAATCTCTGATGACCTCAAAACCCTGGACGTGGCAATGCACACAGCGGCGCCGATGTCGATGGTGATGGTAATTGCTCTGCCATTGATGGTGCCCCTGACGACTAGGCTGCTGCTATTTCGGCAAAATCCCCGGATGGATACTGTCCTGGGGGCTGGTGGGGGGTTAGTCAGCATTCGCCCCCTTATGCTGACTGATTGGAGTTTCCCTGGTTGGTAAGGTCGGTTTGTCGGCTAACCCTGGTTGGTTATCTTTCCGGTAGCGTTACTCTGCAGTCACGTTGAAAGTGTCCTGTCCGTCCACAGCGGTAATATGCCCCTCTGGTGCCAGTTCTTTGTGACCGTTCTAATAGCTTCTAATAGTTCAGACCAGCCAGCAGGGCTTGACATGGTGACTCTGGCTCTTCCTGGTTAAAGGAAACTGCTCGGACCCTCGGCTTGGACATGATCATGACGGCCTCTACTTCTAACGCCCGAATTAAAGCTTCATTACTTTTCTTGACGCCACTGAGTCTTAGATTTCGTTGTACTTCCACATCTCTGATACCGTTTATGAAACTATGTGTGGTCAACTGATCTTTGGTTTCCTCTGGCAGGTCTGGGTAGGACAAGTGTACTAACCGTCTAATCTCTGCTTCGAATTCTTGGAGGCTTTCACCGGATTTTTGCGTTTTCCCACCGAGTTGGACTTGATATACCTGGTTCAAGGATTGATTATCGTATCTCTTGTCCAGAATGGCGATGATCTTGTCGACAGGAATGCTTTGGAGGAGTTCTAAGGCCGGACCTCTTAAAGAAATTACAAGAGAGGTAGATTTTTCTTGGTTATCCCATCCATTAATTGTAGCCACTGCTTCAAATTGACGTTTATACATGGGCCAAGATGAACTGTCATCAAATGTGGGTGTTTTACTAAAGGAACCTTTGGTACTTACAGTGTGCTGGTATTTAACTCTCTGCAAATCTTGTTGTAATTGCTTAATTTCGGTTTCCACTTTTCACTTTTCGTTTTGGATGGCACTGATTTTATCTTGTACTTCACTTTGTACTGTATTTTTAATGGAACTGATTTCAAATTTTACCATGCTTTGGATGGAATCGAGGTCATCTACTTTTGTTTCAAGAGTATCCACGGTATTTTATATGGTCTTAATGTCATCATTTAGCACTCTTATGTCTGATTCAACTATTTGTATTCTTTCATTAACTGTTTCATTAACTTGCGATACTATTTGCATTAATTGCTCAAATTGTAGTTGCCTTTTTTCTTCAGTTTGGCCTTGCTTGTTTGTAAATTTCGGGAATAATCCTTCCATTAAATTTTGTTGTTTTTCTTCCATGGCAGTGACAAGATTTTGTTGTTATCTTTTCATCGTGGAAACTAGATTTTGCTGTTCGCTTTTCATCGTGAAAACTAGATTTTGCTGTTCGCTTTTCATCGTAGTGACAAGATTTTCTAATACTGCTTTACGTTTTTCATCAAAAGATTTTACTAACCTTTGTTGAATTTCTTACTGATGTTGTTTCTCTTTTTTGTCATGTTTTTCCAGAATCTGGGCTATCTTTTCGTCTAGTCCTTCCGTAACCTGCTTAACTATTGTTTTAGTAATTTTCGTCCATTTTTTCCATGTACGGGTTTCTATAAATTAAATTACGATTTTAACTGCACTTAATCCTGCACTTCTGATCACGAAATTGTTATAAATTTCGTGGGTTTAATTAAAATTTAAACACTAATATTTACTACCACTTTCTAGAACTTTTATTTACATCAAATGTATACAACATCTGACTCGAATATCACAATAACAATTCTACATAAGCACTTCGTCGCACTAACTGCCGCGATTATGGGTCGCTCCTTTTAAAACCAGCATCGAAAATTCTCGTACAATTAATTCTGTTCTACAGCTGCCGAGCCATTTCGAGATCAATTTTTTGTCCTAAAAGCGATCGATGTCGAACTGCAATAAAACCACGGCCGGTTTAGGGAAATTTCTTTACAATATATAACTAACCCGACAGACGTGGTCTTGTCCAAACGTTCAATAAAGATTATAATTATTTGTTTTTATGATATTATATCAAATAAATCATTAAAATACGCGTACAGTTAATACAACTTAACTTCTGAATAGTATGTGAAAATATCTGTATCCTTTAAGCTATAATGTGTTAAATATAAATTTAAAACTGTTACGTAATATTAAGAACGACATTTTTAGAAGCGGACATTTGCCCTGTAAACTATTTGTTTCGAAAACGAAATGATCGAGGTTAATTTCAATTTTCTTTTATTAAAACATGTTGTAATATTTCCACTTCACAATATATTTCAGTTGGTTTTTTACTACCTCATAGGTATCACATTACTGTAAAATTTTTAACCACACTGTATAACAATTATTCTTCTCCGTCATATATTTCACAACCACCTATTCATGGACCACACTTTATAATTTTTTTTCAAACATTTTTTCGACCAGCAATATTGCAACTTAGGCTAAGCAATAAAGCATTTTTATATCACATTGTATATATAACTGTAATTTCATTCCAACCCATATTCTATGCACCTTCGAAATTCATCTGCTAATGATCTACCTTACAGATACCAAAAGCAAAGTCTTTGCAATATAGATTTTTTTAATTTAAATCGGTATTTGCCAGGTATACAAACAAAATGAGCTTGGTACTCATTGATTTCCGGAGCCGAAAACACTAAAATATACTACCAATATGCTAGGGATTTACAAAGAAAATCGCAGTTAAAACTTCCATTGCCTGCGATTCCAGCACTATTACGTTGGAATTAAAATCCTTATGAGGAATTGTCAGTTACGTCACTTAGATAGAATATTTTGATAAGAATATTGGATTTTTCGGCGATTTTCTGCAAAATTGCATGCTGCACGACGGTGAATAGTATATCAGCCCACCTATGGATCTTCTATAATGGATTACACTTTAAAAAACAATACACATCGATAAGATGTTTTGGAAAAATTGACCAATACGGATATAACTGTATTAAACAAGACCGTAATCGTTCAAATCGGTGCACAACATGATAAGAAATCAGATAACATACATACAAAAAAAAACACACCTCATTGATAACCTCCTCCATTTTGGAAGTCGGTTAAAAATTTAGTTCGTGTTGCATTGATTGAGACCAGTTGGTAATTACGTTACAGTTTAACACATTTTTAAGGTAGTATTCCTAGGTTATACAATATGTATATACAAAATTAACAAAAATTTTCGAATTTACAACCATGGTGTATTTTTAATCTTCCTTAAAAATGTCGATATTAAGTATTAAACTGTTAATAATTAATACCTTATTTTAACATTTTTACAAAAGAATCAGACTCATATGTAACTGTAACCAATGTTTCGATGTTGTTGTATTAGAATCAGCTGTTGAGAATATTTGATGTTTACGTGTGAATAAAAGTTCTAGAAAGTGAAGTAAGTGTCATTTTTTTTAAATTAATTAATTGAACCCACGGAGTTTATAACAAATTGGTGATCAGAAGTGAACGATTAAGTGAAAATAAAATCATAAATTGATTTATGGCCACAACGCGTAGTATGTAAAAAGAAAAAAATGGACGTAACTATAAGAATAATATTCAAACAGGTTACGGATGGACGAGACGAAAAAATAGCTCAGATCCTGGAAAAACGTGACAAGAAGGAGAAACGACATCAAGAAGAAATTCAACAAAGGTTAGTGAAATCTTTTGATGAAAAACATATCAATTAGAAAACCTTGTCACGGCCATGGAAGAAAAATAACAAAATCCTACAACTGCCATGGAAGAAAAATAACCGAACTTAAGTGAAGCATTATACTCGAAATTTGAATTAACAAGACAAAATGAATTTAAATTATTAGAAGAACAGAGACAAAATGAACTTAAAATATTTGAACAAAAACAAGAATAAATTGAATTAAAACGACAAAATGATTTTAAAGTAAATGAAGACAAAAGACAACTGCAATTTGAACAGTTAATGCAAACAGTATAGCAAGTATATGAAACAGTTAACGAAAGAATGCAAATAGTGGAATCAGACATAAAAGAAATAAACGACAACATAAAGTTCCTAAAAAATACCGTGGATACTCAGCGCCATCCAAAGTGGAAACTGAAATTAAACAACTACAACAAGATTTGGAGAGAGGGAAATACCAACACACCGTGAGTACCAAAGGTTCCTTTAGTAAACCACCCACATTTGCAGTTCATGTCATGTATAACCGGCAATTTGAAGCCGTGGCTACAGCTAATGGAAGGGACACCCAAGAAAAATCTAGGTCCCTTGTAATATCCTTAAGAGGCCCGGCATTAGAGCTCTTCCAAAGCATTCCAGTCGATGAACAAGGCAATTTCTACAAGATCATCGCCATCCTGGATAAACAATACGACAATCAATCCTTGAGCCAAGTTTACCAGTCCAACTCAGTGGATAAACGAAAAAATCCGGTGAGAGTCTACAAGAGTTCGTAGCAGATTTTACACCTGCCAGAGGAAACCAAAGGTCAATTGGCCATACAGAGTTTCATAAACGCCATAATATATGTGGAAGTACAAAGGATTCTAACGCTTAGTGGTATCAAGAAGAGTAATGAAGCTCTAGTTCGGGCTTTGGAGGTAGAGGCTGTAAGGAATATGTCCAAGCCGAGGTTACGAGCAGTTTCCTTCAAGTAATGTTTTTTTAAGGTATTATCGCTGAAAAACCGCGAAAAAATTTTACAAGTGGGTCGGCTACCTTTCTCTTACTCATCTTATATATCGAGATGAGAGTGCGATAAAGATCTCTCAAAAGTGCATGCGCGTTGGAAGCGTATTATTATAATGTAAAAAAACATAGAACTAATCAAAATTTTTAAAATCCATTTAGGCTATTTTGTTTAATATAGTTGAAATATTTGATAAAAAATGAAAAATTATAGCATTTAAATTTTTAAGGTATATTAATTAATTAAGGAAAATTAGGAATTTCAGCTATTTCCAATTTTAAAAAACTCATAACAATTAATGGGTTGGAAATACGATGATGGGTGTGAGAACTTTTTTCATTCGAAATATTGTAAAGAATATAAAAAAAATTAATTGAAAAAATGCATTTTTTCTAAGCTATATAGTTTTTCCTTGTGTAAATAATACTGTCAAAAGATATCAAGTGTCATCTTACAGTTTTATAATCAAGAAGACCTCCCGGACATTAAAAAAATATACATGAAATACAACTATTTTGCAAACGAATGCGCCGCTAGGCTCTGGTCTAAAATGACAATTTACAAAATTTGGATGTACTTCAGCGAATATTTCATATGACCAAGATCAAACATTTCAATGTAGGAGACGCTATAAAAGTCACAGAACATACAGAGAGAAGTTACGCACTTTTTTATAAAAGTTTTTTCTTTACTATAAATATAGATATCTGTAGAGTTGGGCTAATTTCTACTAGAGCTGAACAAACCATCGATCTAGATTAGCTCGGATCACGCAAATAGTGAAGCATGAAATCAACAGAAATAAATTCAAATTACTACATAAGGCCATCATTACTATATATGGCCAAAAATATGACTTGTGTCTTAATATTCTATAATTCTAAAACACATTCAAATATTCAAGCACATTCAGATAATGTAACTGCTATCTGTATTAAGAATGAAGAACAATTAACACTTATTATCAATATGATTTCGATTTAAAACTAATGCGCACTCCCCACTCTTTCATTACAGTAATAGAAATGCGTGTGTCATGCACTCAAAATACTTTTTTATGTGGGAGCATTAAAACATTCTAATTTCATAATATAGCACCCACTTCTGAGATTAGTCCTTCTCTTACCTCCCTGTCATTTATTAAAGTAGTAACGTTCCAGTTTTATTTCTTTTCAGTAGAATTTCATATATACTAATGGAAGCATTTTGTTTCGTTGATAAAAAGTATGCTTTGCTGAGATTTGTTCTCAGTATTTTACAAAAATAAAATCTGCCTTTCTTTACAAATTACTTAAATTCATGGTAAGTGAATTTTTATCTGTAACGCACTTTATCCTTATTTTTCTCGATTCTCAAGTTATGTTATGAAAAAGTCAATGTACTTTATAGGCAGAGCTTTCATTTCAAAACTAGCCACCCAAAATAATTTTTAAAATAACTTTAAAACAAAAAGATAAAAACAGGTTAATTTATCTTTACGGGCGACACATTTTAGACGTATCGGTCACCCTAACCGGGGGTGAATATCACTTCTAAAACTTTAAATACAAAGGGGTTTTAAATTAAAATTTTTGAATTGTAATTGTAAAAAAAAGTATAAATAACCAGATAAACGTTTTGAACATGTATATATACATATACATATATATGAGATACGTATGTAGTCTTGGGATGTAGAGGTCAGGTGCAAATTAAAACAATTTAATCATTAGATTACAACGTTTCGGGGTTTAATATTACTTAATAATTTACCCCTTCATCAGGTAATGTGATTGTATGCCTTTTCACACCGTGGAGTTTACAGATTATATTACTAATTGTCATTTAAACATCAAACTGCTCTAGAAATTCTTATCCTGATTAAAATATAAAATACTATATACTACAAAATACGTTAAAAAAAATTTTCCAGTCATGTTGACAACTGACAACACAAGTTGACATAAAACATAAACACAGATTATACCATAGAATAACATGAATCGTTCTTAGTAGTTTTCATATATAACATCAGAGATATTAACCAGAGAAATCTTTAATAACATTTAAACTTTATATACAGATTGATGGATGCAGTAATTAATGCGAAATCGGTATAGTTCGCCCTGCAATAGTAAAATTACTTAACAAAATTTTATCTCCATACATATTCCGATATCTACACCATGTATGAACCGTACACTACACTACACTCAAATAGAACACAGACACGTCTAAACACTTTAAAAAGATTTATATATATATATATATATATATATATATATATATATATATATATATATATCACACTTTCAAAATTTATCTTTTTAAAAAAAGATTTTATTTATAGTTGCACAATACTTTTAATAAAAATAATAACTTGAAAATAACAATGAAAATAATAAAACTTTATATAACAATTAAAAAGACAAAATGAGTGTTAAACTAAACTAGACAAATCTGTAAGTAATAATGAATGATGTTACAATGAAAAAGTATAATTTATAAACTAAGAACGCTGACTAAGGTGTCGCAGCGCTTGCAGTTCTCACGGATGTTCGTCTGCGGGTAACTGGAGACGACACGTGTTATGCTGACTCAGCTTGGGAACTGTTGCTATATATAAGTCGATGGAATAACTTATATAACAACTCCCATCCATATAAAAAAATTGATGCTACAGCATCGACTTTTAAGGGAGGTTCTGCAATTCAATATCCTCGACAGGACTAAGGAGGCTATGGAGTTTTACCCTGGTAGTGGTGCTGGATCGGCAGAAGGGCTGATTGTTGGAGACTTCTGGAATTTCTTCCTGATGATGCTGATGGAAAGGAGGGCAACCACAATTGTGTTGTAAACCAGGAGGTGTGTTTCTCCAAGAATGGTTGGTCCAGGCGCTTTTCCAATTCCCTGGAGTATTGTCTAAGCTTATGGTTAGCGATATTCAGGTCTCGGGCATCCAATTCCTGTAGTCTCATGGGCTTCAACTTTGGAAGTTGACTGATGGTTGGCAGGTTGTCGCAACAGTTGTAGGGGATGTTGACTGGGTGACTCTTAAGTGTGATGTCAACGTTGTTGGTGGTCCTTCTGGCATGGACCCTGGTGTTACCGATGAAGGCATTGCAACTGGGTTGGATGGTCAATAGAGAATTTGTCGAAATGGATTGGGTAACGACATCTTCTCCCTTGCACTTGATGTTGATGGGCAACTGTCCGGAAATCGAGATTAACCAAAGGTTCAGATCAATCTCTTGAATATTATACTCTTCGGCATATAATATTAAAGGCTTACAAGTTGAAGGAAGGACTGCTGGCTGTCTAAGAAGCTGTGCTTCGCAGAGGGCTTCTTTGTCTATGGTGTGTGGAATAACTTTGGAACAGATCTTATGTTCTATAGATAATGGCTTACAGTCACTCAGGTCTTCGAAAGATGCGTACAATTGCGAATCGTCATCTCTCGCGATATATTTTAATTTTGTTGGAAGAATATGGTGAAATCCTGTTCGATAATCTAAAACTGGGATAGGATACAAGCGGTACAGTGTATAAGTTTCAGGATTGACTAAGGGGATTTTTAGTACAAAAACAATTTTAGTATTGATCTGAAAAGCTTCCAATTCTATTAGATCGCTGTATCTAGCAACATTTGAACTATAAGTTGGAAGTGGTAAGTTATTTTCATGAAGTGACTGTGATATTTTCTGATGGGAGTCGACCAAATCTACTGGGTTTATAATTGAGCTATTTAAGATTTTTAGACGGGCGAAAGAGACTGCAGTTAATACATCGTTGAGGGTATCTTCAATGTGTACATAACTTTCCATTAAGCTTTCACACAAATCCAAGACATTGGCTTGAAGTTCATAAAAAGCCAGATCGTCTGTAATGAACTCAATTGACTTCCTAATTGCTTCGATATTTTCCGAAAATATTTTCTCTTCGGACTGAAATTTTTGTAGTGTGGTGTTAAGGCTCTTAATGACCGAAGTTGTTACAGATAATTGTTGTTTCATTAAGTTTTCAATTTGATGTTGGTCTTTAGTAATTTTATTGATAGAGTCACTAAAGTATTCTCCGTCTGTTGCATCTAAGTTACCGGAAATAGATTTCAAAATTGATCCCAGTCCGTTAATGAGTCCGCGTTTCTTTCTGTTGGTACTGTAGGTCTCAGTGCCAGCGAAAGTTTCTGTATTTTTGATGTTAACAGATTTTGATATTTGTTTCAGGAGGCTTACGTGAGTCTACTTTTGATTTGAAGATTTTAACGTTAGTTTTGTTGTGGTTGATAGTATCTAAAAGTCTGTTCAGTATATTGTCGTTGTTTAAAGTAGCGTCTCGAAATGGGCTTAGATCTTTGTAAACAAGGAGTGTCCATTTGTCATTAGAAATTTTAAGGGTTCCTTCTTCATGAAAGAAAACTCCTATAGTATTGTTTACAGGCGTAATGGAGTACTGTTGAAGGTTCACGACTGAAAACAGTCCACAGATTCTGAAAAAAGGGATTTATTCAAAATAGGGTTTTAGTCTGTCAAAGTTAACTTTAGTTATTTGGTTTGTTTGTAAATTTACGACGGTGGCAGAGTTTTTTCGTATTGCAGTAATTTCGAAGGGGCCGTTGAATTTGTTTTCAGCTTTGTTTTTGATTTGGGACTCTTTTACGTAGACTTTGTCACCTACTTTGTAATCGGGTTGTTTAGTAGAAACGTGTTGGTCAAATCGCACTTTAGATTTTTCTTTCTGTCTTTCGGTTTTAGCCCGGGCGAGTCTGTAATAATAGTCCATTCTGTTATTTAGGTCTCTTAGGTATTTCGAAATAAGTTTTTCCTGGTTGTAAAGGGTTTCTGGAGGCCTACTTGAAGTGTGCCCAAATATGAGTTCATAGGGCGTGAAACCGGTGGTTTTATTTTTCGTGTTATTATAACAGATGATGGCATAAAGGAGGACGTTAAATGGATGTTCGTTTGGATGTTCCGCTGTATTTGCCCTTATCATTTCTGCTAAGGTCGCGTGAAATCTTTCAATAGAACCGTTTGACTCGGGATATTGAACGATGGAGAATGTCAGTTTTATGTCGTATAGTTGGCATAAATCCCGCATTAAGGTTTTATCAAATTCACGTCCATAGTCACAATGGATGCGAAGTTGAGTTCCGTAATGTTGAAAGAAAATCAAAAGGGTGTTTACGACAGTTGAAGCTGTTTTGTCGTTTATGGGGTAGGCTTGCGTAAATTTCGTGAGTTCATCCCTAATAGTCAGTGCATGATTTCTAGATGGATACTCGAAGATGTCAATGTTAATACGTTCAAAAGGAGTCTTGGGTGTTTCCGTAATAACAAAAGGTGCACTTAGGTTTTTCCTACAGAACTTTACCTTTTGGCAAGTTTCGCAGGATTTGATGAATTGTTCTACAGTTTTAATTAAGCCAGTCCAATTGTATTTTTCCCTAATACGTCTGATGGTTTCGTTAATGCCACGATGGAGGTTGTTTTTACCAGAGTGGTATTGTTGTATTATTATAGGAATTTCGTCTTGGGTAGGAGTTGTAACAATGTTTTGGCAGATTTTGAATTTGATTTCTTTGTCGGAGAGAATGAAAGATAGAATTTCAAGAATGGGAAGTTCTATGTTATTTTCTATGCAGTATGTTTCGGAATCGTTGAATTGGTCTTGGTTGGTATAAATAATTTTGAAAAGATGTGAGACGACAGATTCAGGGTCATAGGGCAAAGGTACAACTAAGTATTTTCTATGCCTGACAGATTTACTGGCCATGATGTTAAGAGTGTCATTACTGAAATTAGGTTCTTCTTCGAAAAAGTCATTAATAATTTTGTCGTGTAAGTCGTTAGTTTTATTTTGCCAAAAGAATGTAACTATGTGTTTGTGGGACTTGTCTAGAAGTTGAGAATTGGATATTTCAATTTTAGAATAATCGATTATTGACTCAGTTTTGTAGAGTTGAACAAATCGATTAAACTCAGCGATAATTCTTTCGTCATGTTCGTCGTCATTGTAAGAGTTTTCAGGTTGTTCGGAGTCAGTTTCGTTGTTAGCGAAAATTTGATTTTGGAAAGGAAATCAGCACATTGCTTGAAATGGTTGATTTTGATGCGAGAAAGAGCATCTGCGTTTGGTTTACCTTGCCGGGCTTGTACTCAATCTTATAATTGTATTCCTCTAGCTTAAGGCGCCC